>CM070537.1:8282836-8865671 GCA_036346415.1 Raddia guianensis
CGGCAAGGCCAAGCGCCAAACCGACGATGGCGATCGGGACGACGATGATGAATATCAGGAACCCGTGAACTATATCGCCGTCATCTTCGGCGGCTCCTCGGCTTACCCCTCCCATCGCAGCCTCAAGGAAGCTGCTCGGGAGGTCCACAACGTTGAGAAGGGCAAGCCTCAGCCCGAATAGATGAAGTGGACCGAGGTCCCCATCTTCTTCTCTCAGGAGGATTGCCCCACTGGGATGACCAAGCCTCAGCGGCTCCCATTGGTGATCGCTCCGACCATCAGCAACGCCAGAGTTGGCCGTGTCTTGATCGACGGCGGGAGCGCGTTGGACTTGCTTTCTGCTAAAGTCTTGGACGAGATGCAGATTTCTCGCTCCAAGCTTAAAGAGGTCGCGATGCCTTTCTACGGCATTGTACCGGGAGAAGCTGTTAAGCCGTTCGGGCAGATCGTTCTGCCCGTCACCTTCGGCAGCCCTAGCAACTTCCGGACAGAGTTGATCACGTTCGACGTGGTTGACCTCCCATCTGCGTACAACGCAATCTTGGGCCGTCCATCACTTGGTAAATTCATGACCGTGTCCCACCACGCTTACCATTGCGTGAAGATACCGGGTCCTAACGGTGTGATTATGGTCAAGGGCAACTACAAAGCTGCTCTGGATTGCGACGAGCAGTCCCTTGCCCTGGTCGACCAACTTCCGCCGCGCGGTCCCGAAGCTCCGCAGATCAAGTCTGCACGCCCTAGGGTCTCCCTTCAGCCAGGAGGTGAGACCAAGGAAGTTCCGTTGTCCCTTGATGATACTTCCAAGACAGTTCACTTGGGGGCCAATTTGGACCTCAAATAGGAAAGCGAGCTCATTGCCTTCCTCCGAGCTAATGCAGATGTGTTTGCCTGGGAGCCATCTGACATGCCCAGAGTCCTAAGGGAGGTTATCGAGCACAAACCGCCGTCCGCGGACAAAAGCCTGTTCGCGAAGCCGTCGCTGGACTTCAGCGGGGATCATCAAAGATCAGCTCGGTAAGCTGCTCACTGCTGGTTTCATCCGCGAGGTTGATCACACCGAGTGGCTAGCCAACCCTGTCATTGTAAAGAAGAAAGGCGGCAAGTGGAGGATGTGTGTCGATCACACAGATCTGAACCCTGCTTGCCCTAAAGACAATTTCTCGCTGCCTCGTATAGACCAGCTGGTTGATGCGACTGCGGACGCCTAGCTCTTTAGTTTTTTGGATGCTTACTCCGGTTATCACCAAATAAGCATCTCCCCCGAGGATGAAGAGAAGACTGCCTTCATCACCCCTTTCGGCACTTTCTGCTACACGACCATGTATTTCGGTCTGCGCAATGCTGGTGCCACGTTCCAGCGCTTAATGGAGAAGACTTTCCCAGAACAGCGCGGAAAAAACCTGCAGGTCTATGTCGACGACATAGTTATAAAGAGCAAGTATGCTCTAGATCATGTAAAAGACCTAGCCGAGACTTTTCGTAATCTCACCAGGCATCGAATAAAGTTAAATCCAGAGAAGTGTACCTTTGGTGTTCGATCTGGAATGTTGCTCGGTTATGTAATTGGTTCACAAGGAATTTCTGCCAACCCCAAAAAAATCGAAGCCATTGAAAACATGCAGGCTCCGACTACCGTCAAGGAAGTTCAGAGCCTCACCGGACGGATGGCTGCCTTGAGCCGGTTTATTTCCCGTCAAGGCGAACGCGGGCTGCCCTTCTTTAAGGCACTGCGCAAGCACAATGGTTTCGAGACAGAGGAGGCTGACCGATCTTTCCAAGATCTTAAGCAATACCTGTCCAACCCACCTGTCTTGACTACCCAGCACCACGGCGAGCAGCTCTTGTTGTATCTTGGCTGCACGCCACAAGCGGTGAGCGCGGTCTTGACGGTTGAAAGGGAAGGCATACAGCGACCAATCTATTATGTGAGCGAGGAGCTACATGGATCAAAGGAACGTTACCCTGAGGTCCAGAAGCTGCTCTATGCCTTGCTCATGTCCTCCAGGAAGCTTCGGCATTATTTCCAGGCGCATCAAATACTGGTCCCGACCAAGTTCCCGCTAGGAGAAATCCTAAGGAACAAGGAAGCTGGCGGACGTATAGCTAAGTGGGCAATGGAACTAGCAGAATTCGACATTACATTTCTCGCCCAAAGCGCTATTAAGTCTCGTGTCTGGTGACTTTGTCGTTGAATGGACCTCGCTCGCCCAATTTCGTGAAGCTCCCGAGCAACTTTGATGAACCCCATGGACCATGTTTTTGGCGGCGCACAAGACCGAAACTCGGGGGCTGGCTTTGTTCTCATCTCTCCTCAAGGAAAGCAACTCCAGTATTCTATCCAACTACACTTTGCGGCAACTAACAACGCCGCGGAGTACGAGGCCCTCCTCGCGGGACTAAGAGCGTGCAAGTCATTTGGCGTCCAACGGCTGACTGTGAAGGGAGATTCACAGCTGGTCATCAATCAGGTTAACAAGGAGTATCAGTCCTGCGATGACTCAATGGCGCAATACCTGGTTGAGGTGAGGAAGTTGGAGCGGCATTTTTGATTTTTCAAGGTGCTCTTCGTGCCCAGGAAGGACAACTTACTGGCCGACCAACTGCCCAAGTATGGATCCTCACGAGAACTCCTTTCGCAGGGTGCTCGTCGAGCACCTTTACAAGCCCTCAATCACGTCTCCGGACGAGGCAAGCGAGAGCGAGGGTGCTTGTCTCCGTCATCGAAAGTGTCATGGATGGATAACGCCATTTGTCCCGTATCTCGCAGATGGGACCCTGCCCGAAGACGAAGCTGAGCGTTCCCGGCTTACAAGGCGTGCTGGTCCATACAAGCCTGTGGACGGCATCCTTTACCGTCAAGGTGCGTTAGGAGTTCTCTCCAAGTGCATCTCTCAACAGGAGGGTGTGTTCCTACTTAGGGACATACACGAGGGTGCCTGTGGCAACCACGCCTCCTTCCGGACTCTGGTCGGCAAAGCGTTTCGCATGGGCTATTACTGGCCCACTGCGTTACAAGATGCCCGGGACATCGTGACAAAGTGCAAGGCTTACCAATTTCACGCCCGGAAGGCACATAAGCCCGCCCAAGAGCTCCAAACGATCCCCCCATCTTGGCCCTTTTCCACATGGGGTCTGGATCTGCTCGGCCCATTCCCTAAGGGATATAAGGGCTACAGACACTTGCTCGTAGCCATCGACACTTTTACAAAGTGGATTGAGGCAGAGCTTGTGTCATCTCTTCGCGCCAAAACCGCTGTGCGCTTCTTCAAGAACAACGTGGTCACACGCTTCGGGATTCCCCACAAGCTGATCATGGATAACGGTACCCAGTTCAGAAGCGAGCTATTCCAGGAATACTGCGAACAGCTGGGCACCAAGGTCTGTTTCGCCTCTATGGCACATCCACAGAGTAATGGAGCAGTCGAGCGAGCTAACGGACAGATTGTCCAGGGTATCAAGCGGCGTGTGTTCGCGGCACTTCGCGAGCACAATAAGGCCTGGGTTGACGAAGTTTTTTCCGTCCTTTGGGCTGTTCGCACTACGGCCAGCCGGGCAACCGGGGAAACTCCTTTCCAATTGGTCTATGGTGCAGAAGCCATCCTGCCGCCGAAATAGTACTCGGCTCGCCTCGCACGAGCTCGGTTAATTTGATTGACGCCGAGCAAGAGCGCTTACTCGATCTTGATCTCCTCGAAGGCACACGCGAACGGGCACAAGTCAGAATGGCACGTTACCAGCAAGCTCTTCGCCGGCACGCTGCCAAATTAGTTCAACCAAGGGCTTTGAAGGCGGGCGACCTTGTTCTGCGGCGTGTCCAGAACTTGTCCAATGCCAACAAGTTAACTCCTCGTTGGGAGGGCCCGTTCACGGTCGTTTCTACTGCTCGCCCGGGGGCTGTTCGCCTGGCAATGGTGGACGGGAGAGAGCTGACTAGCACTTGGAACATCGACCAGCTTCGTAAGTTCTTTGTGTAGGTCTTTCGTGTGTTTGCTTAGCTTTGCGCTTTTGTAAAACTCCGCGCCTTTGTTCGTCCAAGACTTTCGGGCTGCCATGTAAAGTTCAATCCAATAAACAGTGAATATTCGCGGCCCCCTGAGGTCCTTTTCACTTCTTATCTTCTCAGACTATCTCTCTCTGGTAAAACTTGATGGCTGCCTGGTCTTGCGAACTTTTGGCTCCGCGATCTTCAGTGTTTCCCTGCCCGTATCTATTCTCAACAAGTTCCTGAACTCAGGATTGCGTAACACGGCTTTTCCACCTTGCGGTTAAGTCTGCTCTCGTAAGCCCTCCGCGGCAGAGGCACTTACCGCTTGGCATGACCACTTGGCAAAGTCTGCTCTCATAAGACCTCCGCGGCAGAGGCACTTTCCTTGTCCGGTTATCCTCGGAATTGCCTAACTTACGTCAACGAGCAGTCTATGGAACAAGTCGAGCAAGATGTGGGTGTCGCTCTATCTCTCTACATACGTGCCCGAATTCGCAAACTTAGGTCTTCGAGCATCGTTCGTACCGGGGGCTAGGGTGTCGCTCTTTCTCTTGTGCACCTGTTCGGGTTCGCAAACCCAAGTTTCCGAGCAGATGCACAACGGGGGCTGGGAGTTAGGCTAAGCGTTCTACCAGTTTTCTTAAACTTTCTAGCGCTTTCGTGACTTGCTCTTGGTTTCCTGTTCGTTCTTGTCTTTTGCTGCTCTTTTTTGCAGGAAAAAAGGTAAGCTTTTATTAACAAAAATTGCAGGTACAAAAGTCCCTTTCGGGTTACAGCCCTACAGCTACTTAGAAGCGAGTTGCTCCTTGAGCTCCTCGATTACTTCCTTGAGGCGCAGGACTTCCCCTTGGGCTTTGAAACCCTCTCTGGCCTCAGCTCGGAGACGATCGGCTTCCTCCTTGCTGCTCCTGGCCTGCTCCGTTGCCTTCACCCGGAGAGCCTCGACCTCTTCGGTCTTGGCCCGCAGCTGCTCGGTCAGATCCTCGCTCTGACTGGCCCACTGCTCGGCGGTCTTGAGCTGCTCGTCCTGCTCCTTGACCCTCTTCTCCGCGGTGTTCACCCTTGCGGCCAGCCCGCGTATCTCCTCGGCCTCCTCCTGTGAAGCCCACAGGGTGGAGATTTTCTCTGAGTCTTTCGAAGTCGACTTCTCTTGGAAATGGGCCTCGAGTGCGCTTCACTTGCTTTACGAGCAGCTTCCGCCATTGGGACACGTCGTTGAGTTGCTCCTCCAGCCACTTCGTGCGGCCCGGCTCCCCTTCCGCGACGTTTGCCCTCGCGGCCTACGCGCGAAGCTCCTCGGCCTCTTCTCGAAGAGCCCCGGAGGATTGCCTCTCCTCGGTCAACTGGGCCTTGAGCTTTTTTACCTTCGCCTCCAGCCTGCTCCGGCTCTTGGCTGGCGCAGAGGGCTCCCCTTCGAGCCCCCTCATCCGGAGCTGCTCTCGGAAACCCGCTAGAACAGCGCTGCGTTCGACGGTGATTCCATCCTCGAGCTCCTCCATGGTGTCCTTAAAGACCTGAGGGAGAAGACCAGATTAGCCGCTTTACGATGATGTTGCTCGACTGGACAAGGTTTGGTTTTGGAGCTTACCTTGCCAAGCCGACGCTTCAGTCCCCGGCGCAGGCGATCTTCGAGACCGTGCGTCACGAAGCCTCGCTCGTGCGGGATGAGACCGGCGCGTTGTCCTCGTCGCCGTCTCCTCTGCTCCTTCCTTGTGCGGGAGCGCGCTTGCTCGGGTGCAGGAGCGACGGGCGAAGAACTTTCGTCCCCTCGCTCCTGCCCTTCTTCCTCTTCCGCCCGACCTCCTTCGGGCGGGGTCGGTGTCGCTCCACCGGGCGACACCGGAGCTTCCACTGGCGGGCCAACTTGTGCGCCCTGCTCGTGGGTTTCTTCTTGCACCCAGGCGGCGGGACTTTCGCCCTGCTCGCCAGTCATCTCCGTTGCTTCAGGGACGGGTTGCCCCTGCGACAAAGTGCCCGGTAGGACCGCCTGCTCGATCCCACCTCGGGCAGCTTGCGGAGCCATCGTCTTGGCCCCGCTGTCCGTGGCGCTGTGCGCTGCATCTTCCTCCTCCAGCCGCTCTATCGCGCCCTTCAGCGCGTCGAGTTGCTCGTCGGAGCCTGGCGGGAGCAAACTCCACGCTGCCAGCTTGTCCTTGAGGCTGGCCAACCTCACTGCCTGCGACGCACCGTGCAGGTGCTCGGGCAGCAGAGATCGCTCGATTGCCGCGTCGACATTGTCTGTGGCGATCTCCTCTTGGGCAGCTGATGAAAAAGGGGATAGTTAAGCCTAACGCGGTTAGGAAAGTTGTAAAGACGAAAGACTCATTACTACATACCTGCCGCGGAAGACTTAATCTTCCTCTTTGTTGCTAAAACTTTCCGCCTCTTCCTCGGGGGGTCCTTGGCGCCTTGTTCGCCTCGGCCCCCGGACGCTCGTGGCGACGAACTCAGCCCCCTGCTGAGCTGAGCACTTTTCTCGCGCAGCGCAAGAAGCTTCTCCTTGCGCGCAACTTCCTCCTCGTGCCTCCTCTGCTCGGCGACCTGTTGCAGCCGTTCCATGCGGCCCTGGTGAGCCTGCGCGTAACGTTTAAACCAGAGGGTCAATGTCCTTACCTCTTCGTCGCTTTGCTCGGCGAGGAGGGAGGGGCTTGGTCGCTTCCCGCTTGGTTGACCGTGTGCGCGCTTGGCTTGCTCGACGCGCTCCGTTGCCGCAGCGGGCTTCTTCGAGGGCTGGCGGCCGCCATGGCGCGGCGAGCTCCACGTCGGTTCAGCCGTCACCTTGGGCTTCGTGGCCACCTTGGCCTTGCCCTTCTTCGCTCTCTCCTTCTCCGACCCAGAGAGCTCTTCCACGATCCCTCCGAGGATCAGCTGGTCCTCCTGCGTGTTCGGGAAGTGAATGTTAGCGTTTACGATGGTGCGAATCCAGCGACACAGACGAGTGTTCGAGCAATTTACCTCGGCTATGCGGACGAGCACGTTCCGCGGACAAGTGTAGGCCACCTCGCCGGTGACCTCGTCGTCCTTCTTGGCTGCCTTCAGTATGGCGTCGACCCGCTCGGTCACCCATGCGTCGGTTGGCTTCGCTGCCCGAGCAGAAGGGATCGTTAATTCCTGTTCGGATGAAATCATTGAATAAAGGTTGAGTCTTAAAGGCACTTACCCATGCTCTCCCTTGTGATGTCTTCCCATCCCTCTATCTTATAGAAAGGATAGGGCCTTCTCCGCAGCGGACAGATCCTGTTCGCTGTGTAGTCCCGGATGATCTCCCTGCCCGTGAGCCCAAGGCTCACGAGGGAGGCGATCTTCCTCGTCAAGTACCAGTCCTCGGCGGACATGTCCGGCCGAGGCATGTGCGTTCCCTTCGCCGGCGCCTTCCCGGTGAAGGAGAGCTTGCTATCACCGCTCCGCCTGGTGTAGAACCACCTCGTCCACCACGCGCCCATTGAGTCGATCAGCGGCGGACGGGGGTACGGCGCGTCGTCGGCGGTGGCCCGGAGCTTGAGGTAGTAGCACCCAAGCGCCGAAGCGGCGGAGCTGCTCCTCGTTACCGTATAGTAATGGAGGAACAGCCCCACCGGCGGATCAATTCCTAGGTAGCCGACGCGAGTACCGCCAGAAGCCAAGAAGCTTAAGGCCCAGCTCGCCAAAGAAAAGCAAACCTCCGCGGATCTTCAAACGAAGATCTCGACCCTGTGGGCCTCACAGGAGGAGATCGAGGAGATGCGCGGGATGGCGGTGAGGGCGATCACCGCGGAGAAGAAAGTCAAGGAGCTGGTCGAGCAGCTCAAGACCGTCGAGCAGCGAGCTAGCCAGAGCGAGGCTCTAACCGACCAGCTGCGCGCCAAGACCGAAGAGGTCGAGGCCATCTGGGCAGAAGCTGCGGCACAGGCCAAGCGAAGCAAGGAGGAGATCGAACGCCTCCGAGCAGAAGCCCGGGAAGGAATCAAGGCTCAAGGTGAAGTTGTGCGCCTCAAGTTAGAAGTAGAGGAGCTAAAGGAGCAGCTTGCTCCTAAGTAGCACCGCGGCTGTAACCCGAAAGGGCCTTGTACCTGAAACTTTTGATTAACGCAATAAAGTACTTACCTTTCTTCCTGCAAAAAAGAGCAGCAAAAAGACAAGAACGAACAGAAACTAAGAGAAAAGTGAAAAGCGCTAGGAAGTTTAAGAAAACCGGTAGAGCGCTTAGCCTAACTCCCAGCCCCCGTTGTGCATCTGCTCGGGAGCCGGAGTTTGCGAACCCGAACAAGTGCACAAGAAAAAGAGCGACACCCTAGCCCCCGGTACGAACGATGCTCGAGAACCTAAGCTTGCGAACTCGAGCACGTGCGTAGAGAGAAAGAGCGCCACCCGTACCTTGCTCGATTTGTTCCACAGCCTGCTTGCTGTCGTAAGTTAGGCAGTTCTGAGAGTAACCGAACAAGGAAAGTGCCTCTGCCGCGGGGGGCTTACGAGAGCGGAGTTTGCCAAGTGGTCGCGCCAAGAAGTAAGTGCCTTTGCCACGGAGGGCTTACGAGAGCAGACTTAGCCGCAAGGTGGAAAAGCCGTGTTACGCAACCCTGAGTGCAGGAACCTATCGAAACTAGATACGGGCAGGGAAATCTGAAAATAGCGGAGCCAAGAGTTCGCAAGACCGGGCAGCCATCAAGTGTTACCAGAGAGAAAGAGGTAGTCTTCAGATGACAAGAAGTGAAAAGGGCACAGTGGCCGCGAGAATTCACTGAGAATTGGATTGAACTTTACATGGTGCCCGAGAGACTTGGACGAACTAAGGCGCGGATTTTACAAAAGCGCAAGGCTAAGAAAACACAGAAAGGACCTACACAAAGAACTTACGAAGCTGGTCGATGTTCCAAGTGCTGGTCAGCTCTCTCCCGTCCTCCATGGCCAGGCGAACAGCCCCCGGGCGAGCAGTAGAAACGACCGTGAACGGGCCCTCCCAACGGGGAGTTAACTTGTTGGCATTGGACAGGTTCTGGACACAGCGCAGAACGAGGTCGCCCGCCTTCAAAGCACTTGGTCGGACTGATTTGGCAGCGTGCCGGCGAAGAGCTTGCTGGTTGCGCGCCATTCTAACTTGTGCCCGGTCGCGTGTGCCTTCGAGGAGATCGAGATCGAGGAGGCGCTCTTGCTCATCGTCAACCAAGTTGACCGAGCTCGTGCGAGGTGAACCGAGTACTACTTCGGCGGGCAAGATGGCTTCTGCACCGTAGACCAATTGGAAAGGAGTTTCTCCGGTCGCCCGCCGTCAGAAAAGCGAATCGCCTGGAGGACGGAAGGAACCCGTCAACCTGAGCTTTGTTGTGCTCGGCGTGAGAGCAGCAAATACCCGCCGTTTGATACCACGGACTATCGTCCGTTAGCTCGCCGATCGCTTCCATTGCTCTGTGGATGTGCCACAGAGGCGAAACAGACCTTGGTGCCAAGCTGTTCGCAGTATTCCTGGAATAGCTCGCTTCTGAACTGGGTACCATTATCCGTAATCAACTTGTTGGGGATCCCAAAGCGCGTGACCACGTTGCTTTTGAAAAAGCGGACAGCCGTTTTGGCATGAAGAGACGACACAGGCTCTGCCTCGATCCACTTTGTAAAAGTGTCGATGGCGACGAGCAGGTGTGTATAGCCCTTGTACCCCTTAGGGAATGGGCCGAGCAGATCCAGACCCCATGTGGAGAAAGGCCATGACGGGGGGATCGTTTGGAGCTCTTGGGCGGGCTTATGTGCCTTCCGGGCGTGAAACTGGCAAGCTTTACACTTTGTCACGATATCCCGGGCATCTTGTAACTCGGTTGGCCAATAATAGCCCATGTGAAACGCTTTACCGACCAGAGTTCTGAAGGAGGCGTGGTTGCCACAGGCGCCCTCGTGTATGTCCCTAAGAAGGAACACACCCTCCTGCTGCGAGATGCACTTGGAGAGAATTCCCAGAGCACCTCGACGGTAAAGGATGCCGTCCATAAGCTTGTATGGAGCAGCACGCCTTATAAGCCAGGAACGCTCGGCTTCGTCTTCGGGCAGGGTCCCATCTGCAAGGTATTGGACAAATGGCGTTGTCCAACCCGCAGCCTGCTTGATGACGGAGACAAGACCACCGCTCTCTCTGTTTCCCCGTCGAGAGCGTGATTGAGGGCTTGTGAAGGTGCTCGACGAGCACCCTGCGAAAGGTGTTCTCGTGAGGATCCATACTTGATAGTTGGTCGGCCGTGAAGTTGTCCTTCTGGGCAAGAAGAGCACCTCGAAAAATCGAAAGTGCCGCTCCAACTTCCTCACTTCAACCAGGTATCGCGCCATTGAGTCATCGCAGCACTGATACTCCTTGTTCACCTGGTTGATGACCAGCTGTGAGTCTCCCTTCACAGTCAGTCGTTGGACACCGAGCGACTTGCACGCTCTTAGTCCCGCGAGGAGGGCCTCGTACTCCGCAGCGTTGTTAGTCGTCGCAAAGTGTAATTGTATAGAATACTGGAGTTGCTCTCCTTGAGGGGAGATGAGAACAAAACTAGCCCCCGAGTGTCCAGTGCGCGAGCCATAAAAAAACATGGTCCAAGGGGGTTCATCAGGCTGCTCTGGAGCATCCTGGGATTTGGGCGGGCAAGTCCATTCAGCGACAAAGTCAGCTAGGACCTGTGACTTAATAGCAGTTCGGGCAGCAAATAACAGATCAAACTCTGCTAGTTCCATTGCCCATTTGGCTATACGTCCGCTAGATTCCTTATTCCGTAGGATCTCTCCCAGAGGGAACGTGGTCAGGACCAGTATTTGGTGTGCCTGGAAATAGTGGCGAAGTTTTCTGGAGGACATGAGCAAGGCGTAGAGCAGCTTCTAGACCTCAGGGTAACGCTCCTTTGATCCATGGAGTACCTCGCTCACGTAATAGATTGGTCGCTGGATGCCGTCCCTCTCAACTGTCAAGACCGCGCTCACCGCTTGTGGCGTGCAGCCAAGGTAGAGCAAGCGCTGTTCGCCATGACGCGGGGTAGTCAAGACAGGTGGGTTGGACAGGTATTGCTTCAGGTCCTGAAAGGATCTGTCGGCTTCTTCTGTCCACTCGAAACCATTGTGCTTGCGCAGGGCCTTAAAGAAGGGCAACCCGTGTTCGCCTTGACGGGAAATAAACCTGCTTAGAGCAGCCATCTGCCCGGTGAGGCTCTGGACTTCCTTGACGGTAGTCGGGGCCTGCATGTTTTCAATGGCTTCGATTTTTTCAGGGTTGGCAGAAATACCTTGCGAACCAATAACATAACTGAGCAACATTCCAGATCGAACACCAAAGGTACACTTCTCTGGATTTAATTTTATTCGATGCCTGGTAAGATTACGAAAAGTCTTGGCCAGGTCTTTTACATGATCTGGAGCATACTTGCTCTTTACAACTATGTCATCGACATAGACCTCCAGGTTTTTCCCACATTGCTCGGGAAAGTCTTTCCATTAATATTTGGAACGTGGCACCGCATTGCGCAGACCGAAAGACATGGTCGATAGCGAGTAAAGTACCGAAGGGGTGATGAAGGCGATCTTCTCTTCATCCTCGGGAGATGCTTATTTGGTGATAACCGGAGTAAGCATCCAAAAACTCAAGAGTCGGGCATCCGCATCGCGTCGACTCACCGGTCTATCGAGGCGCGGAAATTGTCCTTGGGACAAGCAGCGTTCAGATCTGTGTGATCGACACACATCCTCCACTTGCCGCCTTTCTTTTTTACAATGACAGGGTTAGCTAGCCACTCGGTGTGATCAACCTCACGGATGAAACCAGAATGAAAGCGACTTTGCCGAGCTGATCTTTGATGATCCCCTGTTTGAAGTCCGAGAAGCGTCGAAGCTTCTGGCGAACAGACTTTTTGTCCGGCCGGACTGCCAATTTGTGCTCGATAACCTCCCTTGGGACTCCGGGCATGTCAGATGGCTCCCAGGCAAACACATCTGCATTAGCTCGGAGGAAGGCAATGAGCTCGCTTTCCTATTTGGGGTCCAGGTTGGCCCCCAAGTGAACTGTCTTGCAAGTATCATCAAGGGACAGCGGAACTTCCTTGGTCTCTCCTCCTGGCTGAAGGGAGACCCTAGGGCGTGCAGACTTGGTCTGCGGAACTTCTGGGCCACGCGGCGGAAGCTGGTCGACCAGGGCAAGGGACTGCTCGTTGCAATCTAGAGCGGCTTTGTAGTTGCCCTTGACCGTTATCACACCGTTAGGACCCGATATCTTCACGCTATGGTAAGCGTGGTGGGTCACGGCCATGAACTTGCCTAGCGATGGCCAGCCCAAAATCGCGTTGTACGCGGATGGGAAATCAACCACGTCAAACGTGATCAACTCTGTCCAGAAGTTGCTCGGGTTGCCGAAGGTGACGGGCAGGACGACCTGCCCCAATGGCTTAACGGCTTCTCCCAGGACAATCCCGTAGAAGGGCATGGCGACTTCCTTCAACTTGGAGCGAGGAATCTGCATCTCGTCCAAGACCTTTGCTGAAAGCAAGTCCAAAGCGCTCCCGCCGTCAACTAAGACACGGCCAACTCTGGCGTTGCTGATGGTCGAAGCGACCACCAAAGGGAGGCGCTGAGGCTTGGTCATCCCAGTGGGGCAATCCTCCCGAGAGAAGGAGAGGAGACCTCGGCCCACTTCATCGATTCGGGTTGTGGTTTGCCTTTTTCAACGTTATGGACCTCCTGAGCAGCTGCCTTGAGGCTGCGCCGAGAGGGATAAGCCGAGGAGCTGCCGAAGATGACGGCGATATGGTTCACGGGCTCTTGATATTCATCATCATCTTCCCGATCACCATCGTCGGTTTGGTGCTTGGCCTTACCGGCATCACCTTGTTCGGGCAGGGTGGGCATTGGGCCCTTGCCGTTGTAGAAATCTTCGAGCTTTGCGGCCCAAGTTCTACAATGGCGTATATCGTGCCCGTAGTGCTGGTGGAACTTGCAAAATCGGTCGCTTGGACCTTTCTTGCCTTGTCCGCCTCCCTGAGCAGGCCTTTTGCCCTTGTAGTTATTGTTGGGCTTCTTCTGCCCATCCTTGGGAGGAGGTGCGCGATCCATACCTGCCACGGTATTGTTCGCATCACCTTTATTCTTCTTCTTCTGGGACTTCTTGTCACCAGGATTGCTGCTGCTCTTCTTCTTTTCGTCGACACCAGGTTGGGCGGGCAGCTCGCCCTTGTCAAACGCCTTTTTATACTAAACGCGTTCTGCCGCATTGGCATAGCGATCAGCCGCCTTGAACAGGTCATTGGCGGTCCAGGTCTCATTAATTTCAAGATCCTGGGTGAGCCGCTCGTCGCGGACTCCGTTTTTGAAGGCGCGGACAACAGATTCATCCGAGATGTTCGGGATCGTGTTGCGAATCTTAATGAAACGCTTCACGAAGTTGCGGAGGGTCTCCCCGTTCATCCGGATCATCCGTGCAGATCATCCTCCTTGCCCAGACGACGTAACAGCTCTCGAAGTTGGCGATCAGAGCGTCACAAAGTTGGTTCCATAAGCTAATGGAACCCTCCTGCTGATTGAATAGCCACGTCCGAGCAGCACCCTCAAGGACAGTCGGGAGGTAATTAGCCATGACCAGCTCGTCACCCCCGGCTGCCATGATGGCAGTAGCATAGATGGAAAGGAATTCCTCTGGGTTCTGAGTCCCATTGTACCTCTCCATGTGACCGGGCTTGAACTTTGAGGGCCACCGGACAGCACGAAGCTCGTCAGAGAAAGCCCTGCAGCCCAAAGCATATGACAGGCCACCTTCCTCGGCAGAACCTAGTCTTGAGAAGACGTTGGTCCTATTGCGCGGAGGATCTCCTGCTGAACGGGAAGATTCGACCTGGAGAAACTCTCTCCGGGACAATCCACCGCGCTCCTTCCTCGTGGTCGCAACAATGCGCTCCTCGCGAGGGGACCTTCCGTGATCATCACGCGCACGCTTGCCTCTGTGGTCGCGATGACTACGGGGACTTGGCGAGCGACGGCGACCACGGGTAGCTTGCTCATGGACAGTGATCCTTTGACGGTGACGGGGGTCACGCGACCGATCAGAGCTGTCCGAATTATTCCGGCGGTTTGATCAGGCTACTGGAAGGGTTGTTGACTTTTCCTAGGGACTTTAGGCCATCAGCCAGTCGCTCTAGATTAGAAGCAACAGCAACGCCCATACGGGCGAGATCAACAGTTGGTGGATCTAGGACCATTGCTATAGCTTCGAGCCGTCCCGACTCGATCTAATGGTCCAGGATCTCGAAGCATCCGCGTTACGCCGACAGAGTCGGTCACGCGGGGAGTTGACCCGAACAGGGAAAGCTTCTGCCGGGAGACTTGGCGTGGGCACGGGAGGGGGATCGCGACGTTGTCGCTTGCACCGCTCGCGGAACCGCGCCACGGTCTGATTGATGGAATCGTCGAGGCTGCGGCGAATGACATCTTGTTCGCGAGCAGCCAGCGCGGCCTCATCTTGCTGTCGAGCAGAGTTAATCTGCCCGATCTCGCCGCCGCGCAGATCCCGCAGGTGATCCCGGAGGTTCTGATCGGCCATGTTAATGCTGCGGGGGCCGTGTTAAGGTATGCTAGACGGTGTCATCGCTGTGTCACCGCAGGTAGAATCTACCGACATAGCCTTGGAATCCGATAGATCTAAACCGTCGTAAAGATCGTCGGTTCCGTAGTTGTCGTCGAGGACGGGAGTGCGATCTGAGGCTATCTCCGCCATATAGGCAGAGACTTCTGTCCCAGATATGGAAAGCGTTCGAGACCGAACAGATCGATCTGAACTGACAGGGGATGAGACATCCTGTCCTTCTTAGTCGTAGCCCTCAGGGAGCATCTCTGTATCGCTGATAGAGTTCGACATGCTCGATCTGCGAGTCCCCACGGACGGCGCCAGCTGTCGACGGTTGGGATATTGACCCAAGTCAACTAAGGTTCTTTAGGAAGGAGATAGGAGACACGCCGAACAAGATGAACCACAGCGAACAGGGAGACAGAGGTTTTTATCCTGGTTCAGGCCTCTCAGGAGAGATAATAGCCCTACGTCCAGCCTTTCTTTATATCAAAGAGGATTACAAGGTGGAACTCGACGAGACGAATAAGTCTTGGCGAGTAGTATGCGACAAAGTAATCTTGGATGCCCCCTAAACGCCGTAGGGGCTGGTTTATATAGTGCAGAGCAAACCGACCTACCGAGGGAATATCGGGCCGGGCTAACTACGAGATCGTAACTAACTCGTACATGCTAAATACGTCCCGAGGCAGATAAGGCATACTCCAGGTCTTGGGGATCACGACTCCTAATCCATTCCGGGAAACCAACGTCCGGGTCTTCACGCAGTCGTGCAGAACTCCTGTTCGAGATGGACTCAAACACGATTCCTTGGCCGTTACGCACCGTGCCAGCCAGAAGGCTGTTCGGCAGGATGCATATGGGCTAGATGGAATCTTCCAAGGAGCTGGGCCCTAGTAGGCTGTTCAATTGGGCTGTCAGGTAATGGGCCATGGCAATGTGCCGTATTTGTATCCCCGACAGCTTCTAACACAGCCAGGGAGGAAGATTGTAGATACTTAGAGTCACAGCCCAGGTACTGTGATTGGTGCTCAACTCACCGTAGGGGTTCATCCCATCTGTACTCAAATCAAACCGTATGTTCCTCACATCGCTTGAAAACTCCGGGTATTTCCTATCAAGTTTTCGCCACTGCGACCCATCTGCGGGGTGTTTTAGCTTTCCATCAACGTTACGAGCATTGTTGTACCAACGCATCATCTTCGCATGCTCTTTGTTCACAAACAAACGCTCCAATCGAGGAATTATAGGAAAGTACCACACCACCTTAGCGGTGTTTCTTCACCTTACGTCCCCCTCTACCTCACATGCGTCATCACGCTTGCTCTTATATCGCGATGTTTTGCACACCGGACAGGCTTCCAAATTCTTACACTCATTGCGATAGAGGATGCAATCGTTACGGCATGCATGCATCTTCTATACCTCCAAGCCCAATGGATAGAGAGCTTGCTTAGCTTCGTACGTAGTTTCAGGCAATGTGTTACGCTCTGGAAGCAACTTCTTTATGAGGCCTAACAACTCGTTGAATCCTTTATCAGGCAATCCATTTGCCGCCTTCCATTGCATTAGTTCTAGTGTGGTACGCAACTTTTTGTGCCTCTGTCCGCAGTTTGGATACAACAGTGTTTCATAGTCCTCCCACAGGAGCTGAAAATTTTTGTAATGTCTTTCATCAAGTATTCTCCCACTCCATCAAGCAGCATCTGGTCTACATCATCGTCGTCAAACTCCCCCTGCATATGTTCGAAAGAACTGTGTTGGCCAGCGTCCAAGATATTATCGTCCACCTGTTCTTCTTCAGCCCGTGTAATCTCTACTTCGCCATGCTTGGTCCAACATGTGTAATTTTTCATAAAACCTCTTGAGATCAAATGAAAATGAATTTGCTCATAGTTTACCCACTCCTTTTGATTCTTGCAATTAATACATGGGCAACATATATAGTCTAAGGTAATATTGGTTTCGACATAAAAAATAAAAGTTTTCAAACCCTCCACGAACTGCGAGGAACATCGGTCCATGTACATCCATCGCCGATCCATCTGCATTATACATATTGATAGCATTGAGTGTGACAGTAGCTTGTGTATCAAATACACATATTGATACCGTTGAATGCGACAGTAGCTTGTGTATCAAATACACATATTGATACCATACAAACAAACATGATTTAATAGTACACATACAAACATGATTCAATACTTCACATACAAGCATAATTTAATAGTACACATTAAAATACATCAATGAACACACAAAGTCTGCAGCAGATACAATTATACATAAATTGTTCGGACAACAAAAATTCTGAAGCTAATAAATACAACACAGAGTGCGATTTTGATGTCTCAATCACACTCTACGGGAATGTGCCTTCCCCTTCGCCTCGTCGCCCTCGCCCTTGCCCTCCTCAATAGCACCATTCCCGTCGCCGCCACCGCCGCCATCGCCCTTGCCCTCCTCAATACCACCATTCCCGCCGTCGTCGCCGTCGCCCTCCTCATCACCACCATTCTCGCCGCCACCGTCGCCGCGACTAGCCACGTATTTTTTATCTTTTGCGCTACTTTTGTGTTGATTCGTCCCCCCACAATAAACAATGGTGGATGGGCATAGGCAATTAAGAAAACAACACATTATGGACCTAGGAGGAGGGAGCGTGGTTGCGATGTTAGTGGCCCCTTCACCGGTCCAACATGACAACCTAAATCTCCCGGACGAAAATTTAAAGCTAAAAACACAAACAAAGGTCGGCATTCGTGGATGCGCCGGTAGCGGTGGCGGCGGTCGCTACGGCGGCGGTGGGGGTGGGACCAGAACGAGGATGCGATGCCGGTGGATAAATTTACCTCAGCGGCGTGGCCGTGGAGCGCTGACGAATCGGTGGGCGCGCGGCGACGACGAGAGTGGCTACCGTCTCCTCCCTCAGCTCCTTCCCTCTCAGTGCGACGAAGAGGCGAGGATCCGGTCTCCCCTCTCCTTAAAGGTGCGGCCGGGGCGGTAATGATGACGTGGCCAGCGCGGCGACACAAGCGTGGCTCCGATCCCCTTTCAGCGCTCCCTCAGCGCGGCGAAGAGAGACTTGGCTCCGATCCCCACTCCTCAGCAGCTCCTTGCTCAGCGCGGTGACGAATGTGGCTCTGGTCTCCACTCCTTCCTAAGCGCGCGCGTGTGAGCTCCCTCAGCTCTCAGTGCGGCGACGAGAAGACGACGGTGGACGCAGTGACTTTTTGTGACCAGAGAAATGCACCAATTATCGGAGCCCAATATCAGTCCCGGTTGGTAACACCAACCGGGCCTTTTGTGACTGGAAAAATGCGCGGCAATTATCGGAGCCCAGTATTAGTCCCGGTTGGTAATACCAACCGAGACTAATACTCCCCTGCTGCCATCTATCGCCTCGCGCGACCTATCGGTCCCGGTTGGTGACACCAACCGGGCCTGAAAAGTGGCATGCGTCCTCGCTGCCGTTGAACCGGGACTGAAGTTAATCTTAGTCCCGGTTTGTAGTTAACCTGGACTGATGTGACGGGATAGAAGGCCCGTTCCGTATTAGTGAGACACCGGATGAATGACATATAACTTGTTCATAAAAGGAAAAAATATAGTTCACACGCTGTCTGCCCTAGCATAGCTATATCATAAAAGCGAACATGATAGTGAAATTAAATGAATATCCCAAAGCACACTTAATCGACAACATGCGCGCACCCGGCATCCCAACCAGCATTACATGATCTGACTCATAATCTTAAAAATAAGCAATTCTATACCAGCTTTGGGCGAACCTAGAGAACAAAGATGGACCTCGTCTCCTAGATCATGTAAGATAAGGATTTCAACAAATATGTCTCTGTTATAGTTTCTTGTGCACTCCTTTTCATGGCACATTCAAAAGCAAGGCAGAAATAACATTTTCTGTATCATAAACTGAACCAATTAAATGTGGCTAGTTTTTATATAGCTAACGAAAAAAATAATCCTCCTTAATTTGAACAGATCCTAGCTAACGTAGCAAGATAAAGAAGAAGACCAAAGATTCTTACTCCATAATGAAGCATCAATCCCCCAACCCTTTCCTGTCAAGGGACCAAAAATTACATGTTGTAAACCAACTACTATCATCCATAGGGCAGATGTTGCAGATCACCAACAACTATCATCCACAAATAAAGACCATCATCCACCAGGCAAAATAAATTTATCTACTAAAAAGTTCTCCCGTAAACAAATGCATAAATCCAAAAAACATAGATGCATTTGGAGGCTGCTGCCAAACAAATATAAAAATCCTGCGGACATAATAAAAACCTAAGGATAAGTATTTTGCATTTTTTTTATGTAACGCTCTATAAATGACCATATAATATGGAAGAAGGTTGCATTCCAACATGGAGACACTTTCCAATTTCTCTAAAGCAAACCTAAAATCCTGTGTATCAGTCTAGTGCTGTAGATCCCAAAAACTGCTTCAATGGTTTCAGTACATAGATAGGTAGCAAAGCAGCAATGCCGGCCATACCACATCAGCTAAAAAATATCTAAAACAAAAGCATAGAAGATTAAGCATAACAAAAATAATACTATATTTTAGTACACACCTTAACTTAGTCCATTTTTCAATTCATACATTAGCTATTGTTATGTTAGCTTGATGTACAGCCATCTTATCTTGACAAATCAAGATACACAGGTCACTTGTCGTGATGGTGCCGCAGTAGAATAATGGAACCAGAATAGCAAAAAATTTTGTATGTAATTTTAGCACATAATACCATAATGCTAATTAATGAACAATGGCTAAGCCGGAACTAATCAACAACAATGTGGGGGAGCAAATACTTATGAACACGGGCTGTAGCACATGCGTCAAGAATAATTGCAACTGGTTTTGATCACTCGAATTATTTGGAAATAACAATTCTAGATGGGACTTCGGTGTTCAACAATCGTTGGCGACCTTTAAGATTTCACAATTAAGGGCACATGCATCAGCAGCATCACTTCCTTTTGGAAAAAAAAAGAGAAAGTACTATATTTAAGATAATATGCATGCTAGCTCTAGCTAGTAAGAAAATCAATTGGTATCAACCACTATATTTAACCATCCCAATAATATAAATGGTAATAATCGCAGGGAATAACATTACCGGCATCCAGTAACCAAAGAGGAATTGTTAACTACTTTTTGATATCTCTAGGAACAAACATATATAGCTGCAATGATCCATGTCTTTTTTCTCAAGGTGCCATGACCTGCAGCAATAGAATGTTGTGCTTCCCAAGTCATGAAACATAATAAAATAGAATTGCCAGATTGTTGTTTTGTAAAAGCATCAAGCTAACATGAAAAATGTACGAAAGATAAAGGACTTGCGGCAAAGGCATAAAAAAAGATGTAGGGTTGCCTTTTTTATAGTTTGTTTTGCAAATTGGGAAGGTTAATGATCAATGTACCAGCATAATATCTTATTCATGACATGTTAAAGTTCAGCCCCACATAAGTTCAAAAACAAACACATGGTAACCCAAGGAATTCCATAGAAATACACCTATCATGTATAATATTGAATAGACAATCAAACTAGACATTATCAGTTTGTCCATAATCACCAAACTTACGTGAAGAAAAATTCTTGTGAGAAATAGCTGATGCCAACGCCAATTGTGTCACCAGATGTCAATGTGGGTCCAAGATGTTCACCTTTCCTAAGACCCCGGTGTTGACACCCAAATTTGGCACAAAAATACGGTTATTTTAGTGGCCAAAAGAGGGTGAAAAACAGCATATTCGGCCAAAAAAGGACCTAGATCTGCATATATTCAGGCATCATTATTGGTTGATCGGATAATATTTGGAGAAGATCATGATCGGTTTTTATGCATACATATATGCGCAAAAGGAGTGATTGCCGATAGAGTGATTTGTTATCATCAAGAATTCAAGATATTGATCTTATATATACATACGGAGCCGATCATGCATGAGCCGATTATGCTCAAGTTGAGTAAAGTGATCGGCATATTTATATACATGGAGTAGATTATCAAAAAGGGTAAGGCCAATAGCTCATATGGATATTAATTGAAAAGAGAAGCTTATACTGATGATCGAGCTATATACGTGCACAAAGGGATTAATAGCCAGTTGATCAGGTTAATTGGACGATTGTGTCAATCACGCGTGGAACATATATGGAATATCACCTTGTGCGTGAGGAGTCCAAGATGATCATGATTGGCCGGCTAACTCCTTATCAATCGACTTTTTAAGTACTCCCTCCGTTCAAAATTATAGGTCGTTTGACTTTTTTAACACGTACTTTGACCATTCGTCTTATTCAAAAATAATTATAATTTATTGTTGTTATGATTTAGTCTATCATGAAAGGTACTTTAATAATGACTTGAGTTTTTTCATATTTTCACTAATTATTTGAATAAGACGAGTGGTCAAAGTACGTGTCAAAAAAGTCAAACGACCTATAATTTGGAACGGAGGGAGTATTTCTTATTAATCGGCTAGTTTGAGGAATCCCACGTCGAGATTAAATCAGGAAAGGTCATGTCACGTTAAGATCAAAAGAAGCTCCGGAATATTCCGCGTCGGTTAATTAATATTAGTAATAGTATTCGAGTCAGTTTGTATCTAGTCCGTGGCTTGCACGATAAGTATAGTCGGTTAGTTATTTTAGGTAACTTAGAGATAGAGTCCATGTCAAGTTATCGGATTAGCCGGTGCGTCCTTAGTATAAATAAGAGCTGCCGTGCAGCATGTAAGGGACCTCTCTTTTTCAACAAATAATACATCTACTATTTCGTCTACTTTTACCTTTGCGCTATGAACCCGATCGATCTGCTCGTATTGGTGTTCTAAGTACAAATGTCGGCGTCTACTGTCTCGACTAAGATCGATCTTCTCGCCGTCAACTCCCTCGGTAGGGACTGCCTCGGTTCAGTCCGATCTCCTCGCCGTCGGCATCGGAATACTATTTCTTGGCGGTATTGCTGCGCATCGCCGTCCGCCAGGAGGAATTAGATTTCGCCCGGAATACTATCTCTCGGCAGCATTGCTGCTCATCGCCGTTCGCCGGAGGTGTTAGGTTCCATCCTGTTCTATCGGCTCGACGTCTCATCGTTAAGCCGATCATCGGATTATCGTCCAAGCTATCGGTAAAGCGCTCATCGCTTCGCCGGCGGCTTGTCTGCTCTATCGGCTCGATGTCTCATCGTTGAGCTGATCATCGGTTTATCTCCAAGCTATCGGTAAATCTTCATTGCTTCGCCGACAGCTTATCTATCGGAAACCTTGCCAATTGCAAAAGGTCAAATCGGCTGGCACGTCCTCGCAAAGCCCGATCCCCTGTTGTTCGGCGGTAGTTGGCACCGGGAAACCACTTTTCCGCGTCAACAAATTGGCACGCTCGGTGGGACCCATATCGTTTGATCTGCCAATCATGCATGGAAATTGGAAGTGGGCAGCAAAACCACCAAAACCACAGTCTCCATGGTCGATATCAAATTAGACCACATCGGATTATTATTCAGCTTCACAGGATTATTCAACTCCATGGTCGATATCAAATTTGACCACATGGATATCGGTGTATATGTATCAAATATCGATCTTGTCGGCAAATAAACCGATGAGGCAAACTTCCAATTTGGCTTCATAGGATTATTCAACTCCATGGTCGATATCAAATTCGACCACATTGGATTCCAATTCAGGATAGCGGGTGGTAGTGAGTGCCTGAGCTCCGATTTAGAGTCGCAAATTAAATAAGAATAGAACTTGAACCTTTCTGACTAGTGTCCGAAGAGCCTCTTGATCCGAAATACATTTATCCCATTGTTGATTCCAACTCCCCATTTTCATATCCATCCGGGTGAATAAGTGTAGAAAATAGAAACTTCTCGTTCCTCGTGGGAAATCGATACCTTAGGAATACTCCTAGGTGAAAGCTACCGTGATATCCATGCGCTTGCGGATTAAAACTCTAATAGGTATAAGAATCGCCAACAAGCTTTCTGGCGCCGTTGCCGGGGAACGGTAGCTTTTCTGTTTTCGAACCTCATCCATCCACGTACCTCCATATGGATGGCATGTCCATCTATAAACTTTCGGCTCTCAAGGCCAAGTACCTAGAGCCTTCACCATCATCCCATCCCGTTTACACGCCAAGCTTTGAGTTCCGGCCAGGACTCATAGCTATGGTTCGGGAGAAACCCTTTTCCGGAGCCAAAGGAGAAAACCCTTATAGTCATCTCCGTGAATTTGAGCTGCTATGCTCCAGTCGAGAAATTCGAAGAATGACTCAACAAACACTGAAATGGAAATTGTTTCCATTTTCTCTCACGGGATTAGCGAAGTTGTGGTTTAAAATGACCGTAGGTACATTCAACGGTAGTTGGGAGATTCTGCAAGAAAAGTTTTGCCTCATGTATTTTCCTCTCACAAAAGATGTGGGATTACGGAAGGAAGTTCTGACCTTCCGTCAAAATGAGAGTGAAAATATAGGAGCAGCTTGGGTAAGATTTACCCAATTGATCAAATCAGGTCCTGACTTGTGTATACCTGAGCCCATGCTAATGCAACACTTTGTTGATGGATTGACCACGGAGAGTGTCCAACTTTTGAACATAACTTCCGGAGGATCTTTTGTCCACAACACCGTCGAACAAGGGAAGGAAATACTGAGCAGATTGCAAGGAAATACTCCCTATATCGACACTTTTGATGAACCATCGGACCTAGAGTTCAAACCTGAGAACAACCCTATACCTGTAGGACAACCTATTGGATCAAACCTTCTGGCTCGAACCAAATCTTTTCGATTAAAGGAAACTCCCACAGCCATGCTTTCTGGAGACGAAGACTCTAAATCTGAGGATGCATTCATCCTGATTTTATCCTCTCATGCTTTTGATGAGGAATGCCATGACTTTGGAAATGCTACTGCGCTACCAATAGTCGCCAGGCAGCCTCAAGAACTCGAGCCACAAATCGTGGATAGAGGAGAAATCTTAGCACGAAAGGAGAATCTTTTGAGTCTCACCGCCATTTTGAGTAGGGAAATGACGAATACAGTAGAGAATTCTGAGGAGATAATCACGCTATCCCCTCTTAAAAAATTCTTCTCTGTGCAAACCCAAGGTTGGGATTTTAGCAAAGTTCCCTATGACCCTGGTCTTGGGATAAACTGTATCTCAAGAGCGTTATCATCTGTGACCCCATCGGATCATACCCCATTTCCCTCTCAAAAGAAAGTTAGATGGCAACCTGGCCAAACTTTTCAATCTAAGGGGATCCTCAGAAATGTCGAGGTGACTTTGAATGACCATTGTGTCACTCTGGATTTTCATGTCTTCAATGTCCCCGACCCATCCCACACTCGTCTCCTGATCGGGCAACCCGTAAGAGAATTGGTCCGAAATATGGAAAGAGAGGAATTTGTTGGCTTGACAGTCGGCAAACAAACCTTTTCAGTGAGCTTTGCGCACTCCATTAACTTCCCAACGGAAGCCGAGCCACTCCCCGACCCGCTAGAGGAGGTAAGAGTTGCCTCTCTCCTCGAGGTAATCAAACCTCCGGGCTTGGAAGATGATGTTCCACACTTTGTTTCCGAGGAGGAACCAAATGGTTTTGACAAGTTTCATGAGGCAGAAGAACTTCCACCCTCATCTGTTGAGCTTAAACCCCTTCCTCCTGGTCTCAAGCACGTCTTCCTTCGCAACAATTGTAACAAGCCGGCCATCATCAGCGATTCGCTGAGTGAAGATGAGACCCGCCATCTTGTTGTTACGCTCGAAGCTTACAGCTCACTCTTAGGCTACTCGCTAAAAGACCTCATAGGGATTAGCCCGAGCTTTTGTACTCATCGCATCCCAATGGAAACTGACCATAAGCCCACGCGGGAACACCAGCGAAGGCTGAATAATGCGATGAAAGAAGTGGTCAAGAAAGAAGTTTTGAAACTCTTTCAGGCCGGGATCATTTACCCGGTATCCGACAGTCAGTGGGTGAGCCCAGTCCAAGTAGTTCTGAAGAAAGGAGGCATGACGGTAGTACAGAATGAAAGGAATGAACTTATTCCTCAACGCACTGTCACTGGTTGGCGGATGTGCATGGACTATCGTAAGCTGAATCAAGCCACTAGGAAAGATCATTTCCCCCTGCCTTTGATCGATGAGATGCTTGAGCGATTGGCAAATCATTCATTCTTCTGTTATCTCGATGGCTACTCTGGTTATCATCAAATTCCCATTCACCCTGATGACCAAAGTAAGACCACATTCACCTGTCCATATGGCACTTTCGCCTACCGACGCATGTCATTTGGGCTTTGCAATGCCCCTGCATCTTTCCAAAGGTGTATGATGGCAATCTTTTCTGAGATGATCGAAAAGATCATGGAAGTCTTCATGGACGACTTTTCTGTCTATGGGGCCTCTTTTGATGATTGTTTGGC
Source organism: Raddia guianensis (assembly GCA_036346415.1). Lineage (NCBI taxonomy): Eukaryota > Viridiplantae > Streptophyta > Magnoliopsida > Poales > Poaceae > Raddia > Raddia guianensis. The sequence continues at coordinate 8,307,843 of CM070537.1, forward strand.
AAATCTAGAAAAAGTCCTTAAGAGGTGCCAAGAGGTGGATTTAGTCCTGAATTGGGAGAAATGCCACTTCATGGTAAGAGAAGGAATCGTCCTAGGCCAGCTAGTGTCAAATAGAGGCATAGAAGTGGATAGAGCTAAGGTTGAAGTGATAGAGCGGTTGCCGCCACCAATAAATGTTAAAGGAGTCCGTAGCTTTTTGGGACATGCTGGATTTTACAGAAGATTTGTAAAGGATTTTTCCCAAATCGCTAGGCCTTTGACTAATTTGCTGGCAAAAGAAGCCAAGTTCGTCTTCGACGAAGACTGTCTCGTAGCCTTCAGAACCCTTAAGCAAGCTCTAATCTCTACGCCTATAATTCAACCACCTGATTGGAAGTTGCCTTTCAAAATCATGTGCGACGCTAGCGATTTTGCCGTTGGGGCAGTGTTAGGCCAATGTAAGGATAGAAAGCATTATGCCATTGCATATACGAGTAAAACCTTGACAGGCCCGCAACTCAATTATGCTACCACAGAGAAGGAACTCCTAGCCGTAGTCTTCGCGGTAGAGAAGTTCCGATCTTACTTGGTAGGGTCAAAGGTAACTGTTTACACAGACCATACGACCCTCAAATACCTCTTTACCAAGAAAGATGCAAAACCACGGCTCATCCGTTGGATCCTTCTGCTCCAAGAATTTGACTTAGAAATTAAGGACAAGAAGGGAGTACAAAACTCTGTGGCCAACTATCTTTCCTGAATGCAAGTTGAGGAGAAGTCGAATGTCCCATAGATGATTATCTACGGGACGACACCCTGTTGGCAGTCTCGTCTGCTGACCCCTGGTATGCTAACATAGTAAATTACTTGGTAGCTGGGTACATACCACCATGGGAGGATAAGAATAAGTTGATCCGTGACAGTAGAGCCCATCTTTGGTATGAACCCTATTTGTATAGAGTCTGCACCGACGGATTACTCCGTCGATGCATTCCGGAAGCCGAGAAGCAAGAAGTCCTTGAAAAACGCCATTCGTCACCATACGGGGGCCACTATTGCGCTTTTAGAACCCATGCCAAAGTTTGGCAAAGTGGATTCTTTTGGCCCTCCATGTATAGTGACGCAAGGGAGTTCATAAGACGATGTGCTAAATGTCAAAGAGTGGGAAACATCAATTCTCGAGATGCTTTGCCCCTAAGGAATAATCTTCAAATTGATCTTTTTGACGCTCGGGGGGTGGATTTTATGGGCCCATTCCCAAAATCAGACTCTTATGAGTACATTTTAGTGGCCGTCGATTATGTCTCCAAATGGGTCGAGGCACTTCCTTGTCGTGCAGCCGATTCCATCCACGCTAAAAGAATGTTCCAGGAAACCATCTTTCCTAGATTTGGCGTCCCTAGGATCGTCATTAGCGATGGAGGATCGCATTTCATCCACAAAAGCTTTAAGTATGCACTTAAGAGCTTAGGGGTCGACCATAGGGTAGCCACACCCTATCATCCTCAAACAAGCAGTCAGGCTGAAACGTCTAATAAACAAATTAAGAACATCCTGCAGAAGACTATAGATGCCATGGGAAAGGGTTGGAAGTATAAATTGAATGATGCACTTTGGGCATACCGGACTGCATATAAAACTCCGATAGGTATGACCCCTTATCAAATCGTCTACGGGAAGACCTGCCATCTCCCCATGGAATTAGAACATAAAGCCCATTGGGCAATCAAACGATGGAATATGGATCTTCGTTCAGCTGGATTAAAAAGACAAATGCAATTAGCTGAATTAGAAGAGTGGAGAGAAAAAGCCTACCATAGCTCGAAGTTATATAAAGAGAGAACGAAAAGGTGGCACGACAAACGAACAGTCATGAAACGATTCAAACCTGGTGATAAAGTGCTACTCTTTAATTCTCGAGTGAAATTGTTTGGACATGGAAAACTTCGTAGCAAATGGGAAGGGCCATTTACGGTGCTAAATGCTTCTGATCTTGGTGTTGTCACTCTCCAAAATAATAATGGCGGAATTTTCAAAGTAAACGAGTAGCGTTTAAGAATCTTTCTCGAACCTGAAATGCCCGAGGTCGAGGACATTGACGTCCTCGAATTCTTTGAAAATTGACTTGTTGCTTGCGGTCTAGCTCCGACCGACGAAAAATGAGCAATTAAATAAAATTTCCCTTTTTCAAACATAAATAAATGATGAAATCAGGCCTTATGCCTAGTGTGGGAGTGACCCTAGAAAGAGGAGGCCGGAACCAGGCCAGAGCCAGGCCGGCCGACCCAGGGTACGTAGGTCGGCCGACCCAGTCAAGTCGGCCGGGCTGAGGTGGATCGGCCGGGGGGCTAACTTCCTCCAAATTCAAAAAATTTTGGAGGAGGAGAGTATCTCCCAATTTTATAGCTTCTGAACGACTCACCTCATTTGAAAAGCGATAGGAAAAGTCGTTCTTTGTATTCTTTACATCTCTTCATCTTCCTCCTCTCACCTCATACCTCTCACTTTCCAGTTTGCAACCTTCACCACCACCATGGCTGAACCAACCACTCCTAAGACTATCCCGTCAATCTACGAGATCGTAGAAAGCGATCCACCGGCTCCAAAGCTGTCAAAGAGTACTTCCGGCAAGCCAACGTTCGGCCGGAATCTGAACTACTCGCCAGTGAATGCGCAGCAGCTGAACTTCTCGCCGGAGGAGAAACCGAAGGCGATGCCGCAACTCAAGCGCGGCCGTGCTACATCGCGTGGCCGGCCGACGTCTCCTCACCGTATTGGTGCGGCACGCCCCCTCTCCCCCTACGTGTCATCACAAAGGGGAGGGCGCCGCGCGCTCCTTCGCCGGCGCGCCCGACGATGGGTCAACTCGGCCCCAAGGGAGGAGTGGCAAGGAGGCTCGTCCTCTCTCCACCGCGCGGTAGTACCGATGTAACACATCGAGCCGCGCTGCACATGGAGAAGGGCAAGGCGCTCATGAAATATGAGCAGTTTGAGCCTCGCTCACTGGAGCACGCACCGGAGGCATCACCGGACTCCCCGCCACGATTCCTCGTGCGTGGAAGGACGGCCGGCCATGGGAAGGTCCTTACCCCACCGTTGGTGAGGATGAGGCCACCCATTGCCGAATCCATCGATTCCACTTCGCCGGAGAGGATGGTGAGACGCACCCATCCACCTCCTCCAATCCGCGGACAAGGCGGTGACATGGAGTTTAGCGAGGAGGAGGAGCCCTCACTCCGTGAAATGGTGGCCGCTCTCAAGCAGCGGCAAAACAATCTCGAAGAGCAGATGGCGGAAGTCCAAATCCAAATGATGGATCATGATGACAACTTCACAATCCTACGGAAGTCTACGTCGGCTAAGCTCAAGCGCTATGCGAAGGCGATGGGATCGCCTAAGCTCTTTGATCCTCCGACTAGTCCGTAGAAGGGATTTGGGTAGAATAAAAAGAGGCGCGAAAAATTTATTTTCAACTTTTTTGATTTTCTAATGCATGCGCCCTTGTTTGCTTATCTTCTCGAGGAAATAAAAGAATTGATTGTTTGATTGTGCGTGCTTGCCACGACTGGTGCAATTTTCTGCACTGGTCGACTTTGTTACTAACGTGCATATGAGAAATGAAAGTACAGAGAGGGATACACATACTGGGAGGAATTTGGAGAAAAATGGGCACGGAATCAGGCCGGCCCACCCACTTCGGGCCGGCCGACCCAGGCAGATCGGCCGATCTCCCCTAGGTCGGCCGACCCACCATCTTCGCCCACTCGACTCCGAAAAAATTCTGGTATGTTCCCTGTGTTTCATTGTTAATATTTAACTATGTTACTTGCTCATATAACGTTGGTAAAGAATGAAACAAAATTCTAATACCGAGAATGCTTGAATTTCGAAACTATAACAATGTCCGGAAAATTACGACTCGCATAGTTTTTATTCTTTGGTTAAGCTCAACAATTGTGGGAAGACTCTATTAGGATTAATCACATCTAAATTGTTGGCTCATGAGATATAGAATGCTTAATAATTCCTTGCCTAAGGTTAATTGTTCCTCAGAGGTTTTCATTAAAAAACCTGGCTCTTAATTCTTAGAGTGACTTTTCATTACCTACCACAACCATAGATTTATCAAGATTCTTATAAGCTTCATAATGGTCATTGATCATGCTAAACTTGGTTAGAGTTCAAATCCTCTTAAGAAATGTTATTTGATCCAATCAGTTCCTTTCGCATACCTTGTTGATTGCTAGCCTTTCATATATGGTAACGCTAGTTTCCATCTTGGAACTAAGCGTCCACTTTCGCCAGATATTCCAACCCCATAAAAAGTTAGCCAGTCATCTCGTTTGATGCTACCATACCTACCTATATGATGGTCCTCCAAAATAAAATATCCATTTGTCAAAACTTTCCAAAAAGTCCTTATTATGTCAAGGCCAATGAAAGAGAGAGAAAGAGACTAATTCAGTCTATTTAAAAAAAAAGATCAAGCTCTCAAAGAAAAATATAATCTTTTCGTGCCTTTCAAAGCCTTCTTCGCAATTAGGACAAATAAAGTTTTGGAAAATGGATTTTTAGGAGGGAAACCATCATTCCATAAAAACAAGATCGATGTATTGGACTTGTCAGTACCATACATCCTTGCACTTGTATTTCTTCCTAATCCTTTGGAGTGAGTTCATTCTCTCCCTCACCCCTGAACATGAATTCTTGTATGATTGGAGATAGGAATAACATTAGCTTCATTAGGATTTAATTCTAACATGACAAAAGTATGATATGACCATACTACCTATCCTACCTGAGCTCTACATAAGCATTAGATGTAGGATGAGAGGCTATTCTGGTCTTGGTAAGGTTAAACACTTTTCGAGTGACCAAGAGTGTTTCACCTAAGAAGAAGAGCCATGCAAAAACTCTGGGAACATTAATCCTCAGTAAGATTATTCATTCAGGTCTATTCCATTTGCCAACATTTATAAGATGAGGTTAGTAGACACTTCAAATCCTAACAAGTTGAGAAAACCTTAGAATAGCTTTGTCGAGGATAAAATCACGGCCCATTGCCATGGCCCACTCCCTGACGGCCCAATCGAACAGCTTCCTAGGGCCTAGCTCCCTAGAAGGTTCTATCAGGCCCATGAGCATCCTGCCGAACAGCTTCTTGGCTGGCACGGTGCGTAACGGCCTAGGATTCGTGTTCGAGTCTGACTCGAACAGAGTTCTGCACGGCTACGTGAAGACCCGGACGTGGTTTCCTGGATTGGAATAGGAGTCGTGATCCCCAAGAATTGGAGTTTGCCTTATCTACCTCGGGATGTATTTGGCATGGTATGAGTTCGTTACGATCTCGTAGTTAGCCCGGCCCGATTATCCCTCGGTAGGTCGGTTCATCAACACTATATAAACCGAGCCCCTACGACGTTTAGGGGGCATCGAATATCAGCCAAGCACCTTTGTATTCTCGGATACTACTAGCCGAGACTTGTTCACCTCGTCGAGTTCCACCTTGTAATCCTCTTTGACATAAAGAAAGGCTGGACGTAGGGCTATTATCTCTTCGAGAGGCCTGAAACAGGATAAAAACCCTGTGTCTCCCAATTGCTCGTTGGTTGCTGTTCGCTCTGTTCGGCGTGTCTCCTATCTCCCCTTCTCAAGAACCTTAGTTGACTTAAGATCGATATCTCAACCGTCGACAGTTGGCGCCGTCCGTGGGGAACTAGCAGATCGAGCATGTCGAACTCCATCAGCGACCATGGATCTCTTCCTGAGGACTATGACTCAGAAGGACAAGATGTCTCGTCCCCGCCGATTGATCAACTGCTCGATCTCGACGTCAGATCTGGGATGTAAATCTCGGATACGTTCCAGAGATGGTCTTAGATCAAGCTACCATCATCGACGATGAATACGGAACCGACGATCTTTACGATGGTTTAGATCTTTCGGATTCCAAGGCTATGTCGGTCGATTCCTCCTGTGGCGACACAGTGATGACACCGTCTAGCGCGCCAACGCACGGCCTCCGAAGTATCAACATGGCTGGCGCAGGAACCTCAGAGGACCCTGCACGGGCCGCGGCGGCCGAAGAGATCGAGCGGATCAATTCTGTTCGGCTTCAAGATGGATCTGCACAAGCTGCCCGCGAGCAAGATGTTGTTCGCCGCAGTCTGGATGAATCTATCAACCACACTTTGGCACAGATTCGCGATCAGCGCAAGCGTCAGCGACGCGACCCGCCTCGCGTACCTACGCCAAATCCCCCAGTTGAAGTTTAGCCTGCTTGGGACGAATCCCCGAGTAACCGGACTCCGGTCGGGCAAAACGCGGACGCCTCAGGGATCCCAGGACCCCTTCAGCAGAGTCGGGAACGACTTCAGGCCATGGCAACGGTGATCAGATCCACCAACCAGGCCGACCTCGCCCGCATGGGCGACGCTGTTGCTTCTCACCTTGAACGACTGGCCGAAGGCCTTAAGTCCATGGGTGAAGCTAACACCTTCTCCGGGCAGCGCAGTCAGCCTGTCCGGGTGGATTCGGGTAGCGAGCGCTCCGATCGATCGCTTGACCCTCATCACAGACGAAGGACGACTCGCCTCGAGCAAGATACCCGTGATCGCCGTCGCTCGCCAAGTCCCCGTGGTCATCGCGACCACAGGGGAAAGCGTGCACGCGATGATCACGGACGATCCCCTCGGGAAGAGCGCATCGTAGCGACCACGAGGAAGAAGCGTGGAGGATTATCACGGAGGGAGTTCCTCTAGGCAGAGTCCTCCCGCTCAACTAGAGTTCCTCCGGGCAATAGGACCAACGTCTTTTGAAGGCTAGGTTCTGCCGGGGAAGGTGGCCGGTCCTACGCCTTGGGCTGTAAAGCTTTCACTGACGAGCTTCGCGTTGTCAGGTGGCCTTCCAAGTTCAAGCCCGGTCACATGGAGAGGTACAATCATGTGAGGTACAATGGGACTCAAAACCCAGAAGAGTTCCTTTCCATCTATGCTACAGCCATCATGGCAGTCGGAGGTGACGAGCTAGTCATGGCAAATTACCTTCCGACTGTCCTTGAAGGTGCTGCTCGGACGTGGCTGTTCAACCAGCAAGAGGGTTCCATCCGTTCGTGGAACCAGCTTTGTGACGCTCTGATTGCTAATTTCCAGAGCTGTTACGTGCGTCTCGGCAAGGAGGATGATCTGCACTAGATGATCCAGATGAACGGGGAGACCCTCCGCAACTTCGTGAAGCGTTTCATCAAGATCCGCAACATGATCCCGAACATCTCGGACGAATCTGTTGTCCGCGCCTTCAAAAACGGAGTCCGCGACGAGCGGCTCACCCAAGATCTTGAGATTAACGAGACCTGGACCGCCAACGACCTGTTCAAGGCGGCTGATCGCTATGCCAATGCGGCAGAACGCGTTCAGTATAAGAAAGCGTTTGACAAGGGCGAGCTGCCCGCCCAGCCTGGTGTGGATGAGAAGAAGAGCAGCAACAATCCTGGTGACAAGAAGTCCCAGAAGAAGAAGAACAAGGGTGATGCGAACAATACCGTCGCAGGTATAGACCGCGCACCTCCTCCCAAAGACAGGCAGAAGAAGCCCAACAATAACTATAAGGGCAAGAAACCTGCTCAGGTAGGCAATCAGGGCAAGAAAGGTCCAAGTGACCGATATTGCCAATTCCACCAGCACTACGGGCACGACATACGCCATTGCAGAACTTGGGCTGCAAAGCTCGAGGAATTCTACAACGGCAAAGGTCCCATGCCCACCCTGCCCGAAAAAGGTGATGCCGGCAAGGACAAGCGCCAAGCCGGTGGTGGTGATCGGGGCGATGATGACGAATATCAGGAACCCGTGAACCATATAGCCGTTATCTTCGGCGGCTCCTCGGCTTATCCCTCTCGGCGCAGCCTCAAGGAAGCTGCTCGGGAGGTTCACGACGTTGAGAAGGGCAAACCTCAGCCTGAATAGATGAAGTGGACCGAGGTTTCCATCTCCTTCTCTAAGGAGGATTTCCCCACTGGGATGACCAAGCCTCAGCGTCTCCCACTGGTGGTCGCTCCGACGATCAGCAACGCTAGAGTTGACCGTGTTTTGATCGACGGAGGGAGTGCGCTAGACTTGCTTTCTGCTAAAGTCTTGGACGAGATGCAGATTCCTCGCTCCAAGCTCAAAGAGGTCGTGATGCCCTTCTACAGGATTATCCCGGGAGAAGCTGTTCAGCCGCTCGGGCAGGTTGTTCTGCCTGTCACCTTCGGCAGTCCAAGCAACTTCCGGACAGAGTTGATCACGTTTGACGTGGTCGACTTTCCATCTGCCTACAACGCGATCTTGGGCCGGCCATCTCTTGGTAAGTTTATGGCCGTCTCACACCATGCATACCATTGCGTGAAGATACCGGGCCCTAGCGGCGTGATCACGGTCAAGGGCAACTACAAAGCTGCTCTGGATTGCGACGAGCAGTCCCTTGCCCTGGTCGACCAGCTCCCACCGCGTGGTCCCGACGTACCGCAGACCAAGTCTGCACGCCCTAAGGTTTCTGTCCAGCCAGGGGGAGAGACCAAGGAAGTTCCGCTGTCTCTTGATGACTCTTCCAAGACAGTTCACATGGGGGCCAATCTGGACCCGAAATAGGAAAGCGAGCTCATTGCCTCCCTCCGAGCTAATGCGGATGTGTTTGCCTGGGAGCCATCTGACATGCCCGGAGTCCCAAGGGAGGTTATCGAGCACAAACTGGCAGTCCAGCCGGACAAAAAGCCTGTTCGCCAGAAGCTTCGACGCTTTTCGGATTTCAAGCAGGGGATCATCAAGAATCAGCTTAGCAAGCTGCTCGCTGCTTGTTTCATCCGCGAGGTTGATCACACCGAGTGGCTGGCTAACCCTGTCATCGTAAAGAAGAAAGGCGGCAAGTGGAGGATGTGTGTCAACCACACAAATCTGAACGCTGCTTGTCCTAAGGACAATTTCCTGCTGCCTCGCATAGACCAGCTCGTCGACGCGACTGCGGATGCCCAGCTTTTGAGTTTTTTGGATGCTTACTCCGGTTATCACCAAATAAGCATCTCCCCCGAGGATGAAGAGAAGATTGCCTTCATCACCCCCTTCGGCACTTTCTGCTATACGACCATGTCTTTCGGTCTGTGCAATGCTGGTGCCACGTTCCAGCGCTTAACGGAGAAAACTTTCCCAGAACAGCGCGGAAGAAATCTGGAGGTCTATGTCGACGACATAGTTGTAAAGAGCAAGTATGCTCCAGATCATGTAAAAGACCTGGCCGAGACTTTTCGTAATCTCACCAGGCATAGATCAAAGTTAAATCCAGAGAAGTGTACCTTTGGTGTTCGATCTGGAATGTTGCTCGGCTATGTCATAGGTTCGCAAGGAATTTCTGCTAACCCTGAGAAAATCAAGGCCATTGAAAATATGCAAGCTCGGACTACCGTCAAGAAAGTTCAGAGCCTCACAGGGCGGATAGCTGCTCTCAGCAGGTTTATTTCCCGTCAAGGCGAACGCGGGCTGCCCTTCTTTAAGGCCCTGCGCAAGCACAATGGTTTTGAGTGGACAGAGGAGGCTGATAGATCCTTCCAAGATCTAAAGCAATACCTGTCCAATCCACCTGTCTTGACCACCCCGCGGCATGGCGAGCAGCTTTTGCTGTACCTTGGCTGCACACCACAAGCGGTGAGCGCAGTCTTGACAGTGGAAAGCGAAGGCATCCAGCGGCCAATCTATTACGTGAGCGAGGTCCTTCACGGATCAAAGGAGCGTTACCCTGAGGTCCAGAAGTTGCTCTATGCCTTGCTCATGTCCTCCAAGAAGCTTCGGACCAAGTTCCCTCTAGGAAAAATCCTAAGGAACAAGGAAGCTGGCAGACGCATAGCTAAGTGGGCAATGGAACTCGCAGAATTTGATATTCTGTTCGCTGCCCGAACTGCAATTAAATCCCAGGTCTTAGCTGACTTTGTCGCTGAATGGACCTGTCCGCCCAAGTCCCAGGAAGCTCCCGAGCAACCTGAAGAACCCCCCTGGACCATGTTCTTTGATGGCTCGCGCACTGGACACTCGGGGCTGGTTTTGTTCTCATCTCCCCTCAAGGAGAGCAACTCCAGTATTCTATCCAACTACACTTTGCGGCGACTAACAACGCCATGAGTCTGAGCCCTCCTCGCGGGACTAAGAGCGTGCAAGTCACTTGGCGTCCAACGGCTGACTGTGAAGAGAGATTCACAGCTAGTCATCAATCAGGTAAACAAGGAGTATCAGTGCTGCGATGACTCAATGGCGTGGTACCTGGTTGAAGTGAGGAAGTTGGAGCGGCACTTTCGATTTTTCGAGGTGCTCTTCGTGCCCAGGAAGGACAACTTCTTGGCCGACCACCTATCCAAGTATGGATCCTCACATGAACCTGCTTCGGCAGGGGTGCTCGTCGAGTACCTTTACAAGCCCTCTATCACGTCTCCTGACGAGGCAACAGAGACAGGTGGTGCTGTCTCCGTCATCGAGCAGGCTGCGGATTGGACAACGCCATTTGTCCGATTCCTTGCAGATGGGACCCTGCCCAACGACGAAGCCGAGTGTCCCCGGCTTATAAGGCGTGCTAGTCCATACAAGCTTCTGGATGGTATCCTTTACCGTCAGGATGCTCTAGGAGTTCTCTCCAAGTGCATCTCTCAGCAGGAGGGTGTGTTCCTTCTTAGGGACATACATGAGGGTGCCTGCGGCAACCATGCCTCCTTCAGGACTCTGGTCGGCAAAGCGTTTCGCATGGGATACTATTGGCCCACTGCGTTACAGGATGCCCGGGATATGGTAACTAAGTGCAAGGCATGCCAATTCCACGCCCGGAAGGCCCATAAGCCCGCCCAAGAGCTCCAAACGATCCCCCATCATGGCCTTTTTCCACATGGGGTCTGGATCTGCTCGGCCCATTCCCTAAGGGGTACAAGGGCTGCACACACCTGCTCGTCGCCATTGACACTTTTACAAAGTGGATTGAGGCAGAGCCTGTGTCGTCTCTTCACGCCAAAACGGCTGTGCGCTTCTTCAAGAGCAATGTGATCACGCGCTTCGGGATTCCCCACAAGCTGATCACTGATAACGGTCCCCAGTTCCAAAGCGAGTTATTCCAGGAATACTGCGAATAGCTGGGAACCAAGGTCTGCTTCGCCTCTGTGGCACATCCACAGAGCAATGGAGCAGTCGAGCGAGCTAACGGATAGCTAGTCCAGGGTATAAAACGGCGAGTGTTCGCAGCTCTCAGCGAGCACAACAAAGCCTGGGTTGACGAAGTCCCTTCCGTCCTCTGGGCAGTTCGCACTACGGCCAGCCGGGCAACCGGGGAAACTCCTTTCCAATTGGGCTACGGTGCAGAAGTCATCTTGCCCGCCGAAGTAGTACTCGGCTCTCCTCGCACGAGCTCGGTCAACTTGGTTGACGACGAGCAAGAGCGCTTGCTCGACCTCGATCTCCATGAAGGCACACGCGAACGGGCACAAGTCAGAATGGCGCGCTACCAGCAAGATCTCCGTCGGCACGCCGCCAAATCAGTTCGACCAAGGGCTTTGAAGGTGGGCGATCTTGTTCTGCGCCGTGTCCAGAACTTGTCCAATGCCAACAAGTTAACTCCCCGTTGGGAGGGCTCGTTCACGGTCGTTTCTCTTGCCGCCGGGGCTGTTCTTCAGCTCGGAGGACGGAGAGAGTCGACCAAAGACTTGGAACATCGACCAGCTTCGTAAGTTCTTTGTGTAGGTCTTTTGTGTAGCTTTGCGCTTTTTATCAAACTTCGCGACTTAGTTCATCCAAGTCTCTCGGGCTGCGATGTAAACTTCAATCCAATAAAAGTGAATATTCACGGCCCTCTGCGGCCCTTTTTCACTCCTTGTCTTCTCAGACTACTCTTTCTTTCTGGTAACACTTGATGGCTGCCCGGTCTTGCGAACTCTTGGCTCCGCGATCTTTAGGGTTTCCCTGCCCGTATCTAGTTTCAACAAGTCCCTCAACTCGGAGTTGCGTAAAACGGCATCCAGCCTCGCGGCTAAGTCTGCTCTCGTAAGCCCTCCGCGGCAGAGGCACTTACCGCTCACGGCACAACCACTTGGCGAAGCCTGCTCTCGTAAGCCCCCCGCGGCAGAGACACTTTCCTTGTTCGGTTACTTTCGGAACAGCCTAACTTACGTTAACGAGCAGTTCTTGAAACGAATCGATCAGGATACGGGTGTCGCTCTATCTCTCGATGCACGTGCTCGAATTCGCAAACTTAGGTCTCCGAGCATCGTCCGTACCGGGGGCTAGGGTGTCGCTCTTTTCCTTGTGCACCTGTTCGAGTTCGCAAACTCAGGTTTTCAAGCAGATGCACAACGGGGGCTGGGAGTTAGGCTAAGCGTTCTACCGGTTTTCCTTAAAACATTCTAGCGCTGTTGTGCCTTGCTCTTGGTTTCCTGTTCGTTCTTGTTTTTTTGCTGCTCTTTTTTACAGGGAAAAGGTAAGTCTTTATTGCAATAACCAAAATTTGCATGTACAAGGAGTACAATCCTACTTCTACTTCGAAGCAAGCTGCTCCTTCAGTGCCTCGTTCCGTATCTTGAGGCGCAGGACTTCCCCTTGAGCTTTGAACCCTTCTCTGGCCTCAGCTCGGAGACGTTCGGTTTCCTCCTTGTCAGGCTCGGCCTGCTCACGCTATCGCATGGAGAGCCTCGACCTCTTGATCTTGGCCTTGTGCCGCTTGGTCAGATCCTCGCTCTGACTAGCTCGCTGCTCGGCGGTCTTGAGCTGCTCGCCCAGCTCCTTGACCCTTCTCTCCGCGGTGCTCGCCCTCGTGGCCAGCCCGCGCATCTCCTCGGCTTTCTCCTGTGATACCCACAGGGTTGAGAGCTTCTCCTGGAGCTCCGCGGAAGCCCGCCTCTCTTCGATCAGTTGGGCCTTTAGCTTTTTCACCTTAGCCTTCAGCCGGCTCCGGCTTTTGGCTGGTGCAGGAGGCTCCCTCTCGGGCCCCCTCGTCCGGAGCTGCTCCTGGAAGGCCGCTAGAACGGCGCTGCGTTCGACGGTGACGCCTTCTACGAGGTCCTCCATGGTGCCCTTCATGAACTGAAAGAGAGAACACCAAGTCAGTCGCTTTGGGCAACTTTAGCTCGAGCAGACGAGCTTTGGTTTTAAAGTTTAGCTTTCCAAGCCGACGCTCTAGACCTTGGCGCAGGCGATCTTCAAGGCCGTGGGTCACGAAGCCTCGTCTGTTCGGGATGAGACCCGCGCGCCGATCGCTCCGCTTCGTCTTTCCTGTGCGGGCACGCGCCCGCCTTGGGGCAGTTACGACGGGCGAGGGAATGTCGCACTCGTGCTCCTGCCCTTCTTCTTGCTCTTCTGCCCGTTCGCCTTCGGGCAGGACCGGCGCCTCTCTGACTGGAGACGCCGGCGGGGTAACGGACAGGGTGACTTGCACCCCCTGCCCGCGATCTTCTTCTTGCTCCCCGGTGGCAGGGATTTCTCCCTGCTCGCCGGAGGTTCGTCGCCACAGGGACGATCTCCCCCTGCGACGAGGTGTCCGGCAGGGCCGTCTACTCGGCCCCGCCTTGGGCAGCCGGTAGAGCCAAGACCTTGGCTCCGCCCTTCGTGGCACCGTGCTCCGCTTCTTCGGCTTCCAGCCTGTTGATCGCGCCCTTCAAGGCGTCGATTCGGTCGCTGGAGCCGGATGGGAGCATAGCCCACGCTGCCAGTTTGTCCTTAAGGGAGAGCAGCGTCGTTGCTCGCGAGGCACCATGCAGGTGCTCGGGCAGCAAGGACCGCTCGACCGCCGCGTACACGTAGTCCGCGACAACTCCCTCCTGGGCAGCTGATGAAAAAGAGAAGAGTAGTTCGTGCGCGGTTTGGTACAACGCAGAGGAAACAGCCTTGTTACTGCGTAACTGCCGCAGGGAACATGACCTTCTTCTTCGCTCCTCGATGGAACTTGCACTTCTTGCTCGGGGGCTCCTCGGTTTCTTCGCCCTAGCCTCTAGGAGCTTGTGGCGACAAGCTCAGCTCCTTGCTGAGTTGAGCACTCTTTTGGCACAACGCAAGAAGTTTTTCCTTGCGCGCGACTTCCTCCTCAAGCCTCTTCTGCTCGGCGACCTGTTGCAGCCGTTCCATATGGCCCGGGTGAGCCTGCGCGTAGCGCCTAAGCCAAAGGGTCATGTTCCTTAGCTCTTCGTCGCTTTGCTCGGTGAGGAGGGAGGGGCTTGGTCGTCTCCCACTTGTCTGGCCACGCGCGCGTTTGGCCTGCTCGACGCGCTTCGTTGCCGCGGGGGGCTTCCTTGAGGGCTGGCGGCCGCCATGATGCGGCGAGCTCCGCGTCGACACGGCGGCTCCCTCGGGCTTCTCGGCCATTTTGGCCTTGCCCTTCCTCGCTCCCTCGGTCTCGGAGAGTTCCTCCACGATCCCTCCAAGGATCAGCTGGTCCTCCTGTTTGTTTGGGAAGCGAATGTTAGCATTTTACAACAGTGCAACTCTAGCAACGCAGACGGGGATCTAAGTGACTTACCTCGGATGTGCAGACGAGCACGTTACGTGGACACATGTAGGTCACCTCGCCGGTGACCTCGCCGTCCTTCTTGGCAGCCTTCAGCATGGCATCGACCTGCTCGGTCACCCACGCGTCTATCAGTTGCACTGCCCGAACAGAAGAAATCTTTAGTTCCTGTTCGGATGAAATCGCCAAGTGAAAGTTGAGTCTAAAGGCACTTACCCGTGCTCTCCCTGGTGATGTCTTCCCATCCTTCTATCTTGTAGAAGGGGTAGGATCTCCTCCGTAGCGGACAGATCCTATTCGTTGTGAAGTTGCGGATGATCTCCCTGCCCGTGAGCCCGAGGCCCACGAGGGAAGCGATATTCCGCATTTGGTACCAATCCTCGTCGGACAGCTTCGGTCGAGGCATTGGGGTTCCCTTCGCCGGAGCCTGTTCAGTGAAGATGAGTTTGCTGTCGCCGCTCCTCCTGGTGTAGAACCACCTCATCCACCACGGCCCCATTGAGTCGAGCAGTGGCGGACGAGGATAGGACGCGTCGTCGGCGGTGGCCCGGAGCTTGAGGTAGTAGCACCCAAGCGCCGAAGCGGCGGAGCTGCTCCTCGTCATTGTGTAATAGTGGAGAAACAGCCCCACCGATGGATCAACTCCCAGGTAGCCCTCGCACAAGTGTGCAAAGACAGCCATCTGGAGGATCGAGTTGGGGTTCAGGTTTGCGACCTCCAACCCGCTGATGTTCAAGAAGGCCTCCACGAAGTAGCTTTCGGGAGACCTCAACCCGAACAGTGCGAACTGCTCGAAGTTGACAAACTCATCCTCGAGCGGCTCCGATGTTTCCTCCTCCCCGGGCAGCCTCTAGCTGCCGGTGTCGATGTGGCCTTCCTCCTCCCTGATCTTCAGGTCCTCCTCGGTCATGCTAGTGCCGGAGAACTTGGCCATAGCAATCCCCAGGGCTGGACAAATAGATTTCGGGGTGGAGTTTGGCTGTATGATGATGAGCGTGGTTGGAATTAGGGCTTGGGAAGGAAAGGTGCGTGAGAGTAGAAGTGGCGAGCCGTGGGCGGCTTGGGTGCTTTTATAGGCTCAACCGAGCAGCTATGCAACGGATTTTTGCCACAAAACGGCTAGTTTTTTACTGCAACGGCTAGGTAAAAACGGTCGCCTCTTTTCACTGCGCAGCAAGTTACCGTTGGAATGTACCAACGGCTATTTTTCCGAAGGTATGCGACCGAGGGCCGAGTTCTGCTTTCGGATAGATGTGATTCCTGTTGCTCGCGCAATGAGTTGCTCGTCTTGATCGGGTTTGTTCGATCCCGGACAAGTCCTGTTCGGGAGGAACCTGAACCTGCTCGATCGTTTGTTGTTCGTCTCTGTGACAGCGAAATTCTCTCTTCGTGACTTAGAGTCTCAAGAGGAAGACCCCACTCTAGTGAGTCCTTCCACTTGAGTCTCGAGGGCTAGCTGCCGGGGATAAAATCACGGCCCATTGCGATGGCCCACTCCCAGACGGCCTAATCGAACAGCTTCCTAGGGCCTAGCTCCCTAGAAGGTTCTATCAGGCCCATGAACATCCTGCCGAACAGCTTCTTGGCTGGCACGGTGCGTAACGGCCTAGGATTCGTGTTCGAGTCCGACTCGAACAGAGTTCTGCACGGCTACGTGAAGACCCGGACGTGGTTTTCCCGGATTGGAATAGGAGTTGTGATCCCCAAGAATTGGAGTTTGCCTTATCTACCTCGGGATGTATTTGGCATGGTATGAGTTCGTTACGATCTCGTAGTTAGCCCGGCCCGATTATCCCTCGGTAGGTCGGTTCATCAACACTATATAAACCGAGCCTCTACGGCGTTTAGGGGGCATCGAATATCAGCCAAGCACCTTTCTATTCTCGCATACTACTCGCCG
Source organism: Raddia guianensis (assembly GCA_036346415.1). NCBI lineage: Eukaryota > Viridiplantae > Streptophyta > Magnoliopsida > Poales > Poaceae > Raddia > Raddia guianensis. The sequence continues at coordinate 8,324,215 of CM070537.1, forward strand.
AGACTTGTTCACCTCGTCGAGTTCCACCTTGTAATCCTCTTTGACATAAAGAAAGGCTGGACGTAGGGCTATTATCTCTTCGAGAGGCCTGAACCAGGATAAAAACCATGTGTCTCCCTGTTGCTCGTTGGTTGTTGTTCGCTCTGTTCGGCGTGTCTCCTATCTCCCCTTCTCAAGAACCTTAGTTGACTTGAGATCGATATCTCAACCGTCGACAAGCTTCTATGCTTGTCTGCCTTTATCCTGACAGAGTCAGTAGTTTTGAAATTAACCTTTACTCGAGGACGAGCATAGACCTAGTGTGGGGGTGTGTTGACGGTCAATTTCGACGACAAATAATACAATTCCGACCGTCAACATTTGGTGAAATAAATGGAATTAGAACTAAAATTGTGCAAATTTACAAAGTTCCACGAGTTTTGGTAGGATTTTACATGCAAGGACCCACTGAGCGAAATTGGGCCCGAGCCGGGCAGAAGAGTGGGTCGGCCGACCCAACCTAGGCCGGCCGACCTAGTTCCCTCGCCCAGTCAGGTCAGGGTTGCACCGGGACTTCTACAAGTGATCCTAGAGCACATCCAAGCCGTTGATTCCAGTCGGTTTGATCCAGAAAGAGGAGTAATCCTCAAGATAAGCATAGGATTCTAAAAGAACCCAAAACTACCGGCCTCCAATTGCCAAACCGACTTCGGGAGGAGATCTACACTGCACAAAGGAGTATCCTAACAAAATTGGAGGGCCAGGATCGACAAAAGGCAGGCCGGCTGACCCCCCTAGGCCGGCCGACCCACCTCTTGGCTCCATTGGATTCCCCCTTCGGTAGGGTGCTTGTGACACCTGTCCCTAGTCGTGTCAGCACTCTATTGGTCACGGTGGCCTATAAAAAGGAGGTGATCTCCTTCATTTGAAGATGAACAACAAAGAGCAACACAAGTGAGAGTGAAGTAGAGTTGTGCTACTCTGAAGTACAGTAGGAGAGACAGGAGAGTTAGTGTAGGGGAGGAGCCGGAGTGTCGGTATCCCTCACTAGAGCTTCGGAGCTGGACTCGGATGCGGGTTCTGCTTCCGTCTTCTATCGGTAACACTCAGTCTTGCCTTATTTAATTATCAAGTTCAGTCTATTTATTTTGTCTCTGTTGGTATTAGGCCCGTACTAGTCTTGAGTGCTAAGATCTTTGTGCTTAATTGTCCACTTAGAGATTAGTATAAGAGATAGTAGGGGTGCATACTGAAGTGACGTCCTTGGTACGTATTACTACTAGGAATAGACGTGGTGTCTGAACTAGTTAGTAGCCGGTAGGCACCTGCTTCAACGGACGTGTGGTAGGTAATAGGTGGTGACAGCCCAATTATCTGGCTTAGACTTTGTGAAATCCGCCCCGTTAGTTGCAGACCAGTTGAGCCAAATTAGGACGATCATAACCATTTGGGATTCCAATTCAGGATAGCCGGTGGTAGTGAGTGCCTGAGCTCCGATTCAGAGTCGCAAATTAAATAAGAATAGAACTTGAACCTTTCTGACTAGTGTCCGAAGAGCCTCATGATCCGAAATACATTTGTCCCATTGTTGATTCCAACTCCCCATTTTCATATCCATTCGAGTGAATAAGTGTAGAAAATAGAAACTTCTCGTTCCTCGTGAAAAATCGATACCTTAGGAATACTCCTGGGTGAAAGCTACTGCGATATCCATTCGCTTGCGGATTAAAACTCTAATAGACATAAAAAATCGTCAACACCTCCTCACATTCCATTAATCCACTTAGTTTTAATAAGGTCTTGAATTTGTGATAGTATTCCTTTATCTTGAATTTACCTTGTTTCAGATATTTCAGGTCAAGATATGCATCTTCGGCATCATAGTCTTCAAACATATCTCTAGATGGTAATGGAACAAATACGTTATACTTCTTCACATGATGATGAGAGGTGTAACCTACCATTGTTAGTAGCAAACAAGAAAATACACGGGTATATTCCTATAAACTACTAGTTAGTGGAGTCACTCAAGTCACACCCACTCAAACATTTACCTTGCTCTTACAAGTTCTGACCACACAAGCAGGCGGTGCAATCGGTGGCTGGTTCGTGATAATCTGAGCACACGTGGTGGTAAAGCGATAGCAAGATCTATCCCTGTTCGGTTAGTAGTATGTGGAGCTTGGACAGGCTAGTATTTGTAGCAAAGAATATGCGATCATCGAAATCAGAATAGCAAAACTGAATAAATATTCAAAGTACTTGTCAAAGTTGCTGGCCTAAACTCGTTCCTAGAACTAGTTCAAACAAGCGAGAAATACACCAAATACAAAGGATACAATATGCAAACACTTCTGATTTTTTCTTCCTTTTTTTTGTGCGGCTCTTTTGTATGCACTTGCCTTTTTCTTTTCTTTTCTTTTTTTCTTTTCTTTTTTTTTTTGGCCGAGAGCGCTTTGACCTTTTTTTTTTTTTTTTGTGCTTCGGCTAAAAAAGATGAACAGAACACACAAGTAGCCGCCAAAGGATTAGGATTAGCAAGGAAATTAAGTTCTTGCAGCGCGTTGAAAGCCTTGGGATGCACGTACAGCAAGAATTATGTTGGGTAATGCTGCGCAAGGAAATATTTGTTTGGCTGCTGTTTTGGTATATGTTGGCTTGACCAAAAACTGGAATAAACAAAGTGCAGCAATTATGGAAGGATATATATATATATGGAATATGTTGGGCGGTGGACAAATATGGATAGTGAAAAACGCAGCAGCTGGATGGAAAGAGTAGCTCGGCCTCTTTTTTTTTTTTTTGAAAGTGTTGAATGTGTTGGCTGCAGCTTGGTTAGGATTGGTGAATATGGATGGAAAGTGGAGTTGTGAACGTCTGAGAAGGTGTTAGATGAATTGCACAGCAACACAGTGCAGAACAAGATGGATACCGAGATTTGTTTTTTTTTGGTTTTCTGTCGATGGATGCAAAGGACATGAGACACTGTGACAAATAGATGAATCGAACTCGAAACTCTAAAGTTCAAACGCTAAGACCAGCAACGACACAACGACGAATGCAAATTCAATAAGAATTAAACTATGTAGTAATAGCAAAAGGGTAAATCAAGGTTTGGACAAAGGAACTAAGAACTATTTTTTTTTGTATGGCAATTTTCTGTACTCTAGGATGAACACGAACAGATCTAAAACTAAGGATAGATGTTCTCACCAGGCAACCGTCACTCTGATACAAAATGATGGGGAACGGGGGAGGCCCGATCTTCTGGTGAGACTCGAGGGGATAATTTCGATCTGGTCAGAGAGGCGACCTTGACGATCCGGCTACCAACCTCGTAAGGATGACAACCCGGCAATCGCTAAACCACCAAACCTGTTCGTTATCAACCACGCCAAGAACGCGATTGACCTGACCACGAAGGTCGTTTCCTGCAAGCGATCGAAGAACAAGCAAGAAACACGATAAACACAATCTAAAATTGCAAATATGGATGAAGCACTTGGATAAATTTGAGGTTCGATAACTCGACTCGGGTGGTCTAGCCGACACGCATAAATTCGAGGGGGACTTTGCAGGTCTACCAACACACAACCAAACCTGAGTCTAAACAATGACAGCTACTGAATATATAGCGACGGCTAGGGTTTGGGGCGCTCAACCCTAGGGTTACATGGGCCGCGGGCCCAAAGTGGAGGTGGCGCAGCACCCGGCAGATTTTGACGTCCTCTTGATTTCGTGATTCCTGTTGATTCTGATAGAGTTTGGTCCTCAAACTGGATTCATTGGAAAGCTCCCATCGTGGGCTTGTCCGTGCATACCAAGAACGTCCAAAACGGACTTCGTATGACCAAGTTATGATCATTTTAAGTTGGACTGCTCCTGGTGGCCGAACTGGGCTCGTGGACGACGAATTGGGTTTAATCTTTGGTTGGGCCTTGAGTAATATTGGGGTTAGGGCCTGAGATCGTCGAGGAGATGGAGATGCGCCTTTGTTGAATACGCCTTCAAGTATGGGTGGCGGCCAAGGTGGCGGCCGGAGTGATGGATACCGTAGCATCATGTCCGAAGGTGAAGAAGACCAACTGTGTGGTCGACCTGGCCAAGGTGGGGGCCGATGAAGCCATGTTGATGTAGCCGAAGGAGTGGATGTGATGAATTGTCGCCCACGTGTCACGATCGTAGTGCAAGAAGTAGAAGAAGGAGTGGTGGTCGCATCCATGTGGACGATGTCCACATCGGAAGATGCCTCACCCAAGTTGGCGACACATTTTGCAGCTTGCGGTGGTGAATCCAATGGAGGTTTGGCCCTTGTAGTCTGCATCCATGACAAACGGCGCAGTGCATGGGGCAGGGCGGTCAGCCTGCACGATCCCGACGTCGTGGCCATGGTGTTTGACTTCGAGGTACATAAAGGACATATTGTTGATGGAGACGATGGCGAAGAGGCCTGGGATGTTGGTGGTGTTGAGCTCGGACGGCGATGTGGAGGAGAGTACGCGAGGTGTATTGGTGCACTACTCATCCCCATTCCCCTGTCATTCTCCCACCCGTCATCCTTCGTCCGCTTCTCTTGGTGATATACTACACATGAATGTACAAAGGAAATATGTCCCTGCACTGAAATATGTATTATTATTATTATTATTATTATTATTATTATTATTATTATTATTATTATTATTATTATTATTATTATTATTATTATTATTATTATTATTATTATTATGTAGGAAAAATGCTTGGCCTGCAAATACATTACATAGTAAATTACTGCAGAGGAAAAGAAATACAGGAATTGTCCATAATTACAGGAATTATATCCTTTTTGGGCAGCCATCCTTTCTATAAATTTCAAATTTCGTGAAGAACAAGTGAACCTTGAACAAAAGATTTATTTTGGATGTTGGGAGTGAGATGTAAGAGGTGGTTGGTGAGGGACTGAGTGAGAGAGAGGGGGAGCAAGAGGGAAGAGAGAGGGGGGCGGCAGGAGGGAGCTCGAGCCTCAGCCTTCGAGCCGGCCCCTGGAGAGAGAGGGAGGAAGAGAGAGAGAGAGAGAGAGCTGGGGGACGGATTTACCACAAACAACAGAGGATGGTGGTGCGCCATGACGGAGACGGCGCGGGGAAGGGGAGGAAGACGGTGTCTAGCAGACGGTCACATCACAAACTGGTGGGCGACGGGGAAGGGGACCGGGGCTGGATGGCGGAGACTGGCAGGTGAACTTTGTGTTGGGGCAGAGCGGAGATTCGGCCACGAGGCAGCGCTCCAGCGGCGGCGGGGATGAGGATAGAGACGCCGAGGGTAGAAGGTGAGAGGAGGCAGCGGGGGAGGAGCGCCTTGACAGAGACTGCGCGGACGGCCACACCACAAGCGGGTGGGCGACGGGGTAGGGGACCGTGGCTGGATGGCTGAGTCCGGCAGGAGAACTATGTGTTGGGGCGGAGTGGATATCCGGCGACAGGGCAGCGCTCCAGCGTCGGTTGGAATGAGGACAGAGGCACCGAGGGTAGAACGTGAGAGAAGGTGGCGGGGGCGGTGGGGGAGGAGGAGGTGGGCAAGTAGATGGGGTAGGAGGCTGCGGGCTGGTTGTCTGGTCGAGAGCGCAGGTGGGGTTGGGAGGCGGTGTTGGCAGGTAGTTGGGCGCGAGTGTATTGAGTCGTTGATCGTGGATTTGAAGGCCCAGATTGATAGTTGGTGAAATCACCGCCACCACCATAAGGTTTTTATAATAGTAGAGATTAGAAATAATCTGCAAGCGTATGGATATCGCAGTAGCTTTCACCATGAATTATTCCAAAGGTATTGATTTACCAGGAAGAACACCAAGTGTCTAGTCTAGAATCTTGTTTAACCGGATGGATAATGGGGATGTCGAGAGATAGGATGAAGATATATAGGGTCAAGAGGATCTCATAGGTCTAGGCTGATCCAACTACACCAGGAACCTACCACATGACTCATTGTAACAGGTGTCGATCGGGTACTAATTAGTCTAGACACCACGTCTACACTAGCAACACTACTCTACCAGGATACCACTGATAAAGCACTTGCAAGAGATAAATGGAATATATATATAAGGCAATCAAAATCACAACAGGTATGCTTGAGTATGAAATGAAGTTTCTTTATAAATGTAGAAGTAGAGCTACAGTGTTACCCGACTGAAGACCAGAACTAAACTCGAACCCGAGTTCTGTTCCTGAAGCAAAAGGTGGAACAGAGGCTGACAGCCCTAGCTTCTCCCCAATAGTCTACTCTCATCTCCCCTTATTCTATTTTATTTGGGTAGCATAGCGATTGTGACGGCGTGTTCTCCGCTCAACCACTGCGGATCACACCCCTGGTCAGATTTTTACTCTGCTAGCCGACTCGATCAAGCTCGATTCGATTTGGCGTCGGGCTCAACAAGGAACGACTTCAGATTTACCCGAGTTCGGACCCCTCGCGGGTAATAGTCCTACTCTGCCGAGCCTTAGCTCTTTTTCGATTGTGGTTGAAAGGAAAGTCTTTCTGAGTGCTCTCATGAACCGAGTGTCGAATCCTACCCGCGTGCCCCTTCCTCTCTCTCCTCTCCTTTTATACAAGCCTCGAACCGGCGGAGAGAGCCGAGGAGTAAGCGATCTGATGCCCTCGATACTCGACAAGACACGACAGAAGAGGCAGCGTGCAGCTGCCCACGCTGCTTGCGCCGCCCTCGCGTGCTCCGCAAGTGGCCTCTGACCCGCTGATCCACACGGTGAGTCTGCGGGTGGGGCCGCCGCTCTCCCCGACGCAGGCGGCCTCTTCAAGCAAACCTCCTCTCTGCTGTCAATTCTTGGCGCCACAGTGTGACAGCTTCCGAGACTGCAAGGGCCATTTAAGCGGTAATCATTTCTTCATTGTCTACTCGCGTGATGTCTCATTAAATCGCGCCGTCCTTGGCGGCGGGGAGCCTTCGTCCAAGACTCATACGCAATACTCCCCCACGCGGGCCCGCCGACGCGGGGCCCTCACCGGAGTCTTGGAGGGGCTCGCCCACGCACCCGCTGGCGCGTGGGGCCCTCGCCTCACCATCGGAGGGCTCGCCCACACGCCCACTTTGGCGCGTGGGGCCTCGACTTCGCCTCAAGGGCTCGCCCACGCACCCACTGGGCGGGGCCTCCCGGCCTCCCGAGGGGCTCGCCCACGCTGGCTGGGGCCTCGCTTGCCCGCCTGGCCGTGGGGCCCTCCTGGCCTTCAGGGGCTCGCCCTGCGGCTGGGCCTTGCTCGCCCGCGACGCGTGGGGCCCTCCTGGCCTTCTGAGGGGCTCGCCCACGCGCTGGGGCCTTGCTCGCCCGCCTGACGCGTGGGGCCCTCCTGGCCTTCTGAGGGGCTCGCCCACGCGCTGGGGCCTTGCTCGCCCGCCTGACGCGTGGGGCCCTCCTGGCCTTCTGAGGGGCTCGCCCACGCGCTGGGGCCTTGCTCGCCCGCCTGACGCGTGGGGCCCTCCTGGCCTTCGAGGGGCTGCGCCCTGTGGCTTGGGCCTTGCTCGCCCGCTTTGACGCGTGGGGCCCTCTCGACCTTCGAATGCTCTTTGTACCCGGTATTTATTACACCGACAGTAGCCGGGTCCACCATGATCTGTGAACCGTCACTGGTATTTTTCCGTTTCTGCTTGGCGGGGAGGCGAATCGTGGGAGCCCACCACTGCGGCCGCCCGTCGCTGATTCTCCACCGCACACGATCTTCCTTGGGAACTACGCCGCTTTTGCGGAAACCAAAACGCAGGGGCAAATGATGGCGCCCAGCAGCGCGTGAAGCGGAATCAAGCATCCGCGCTCGCGCTTCACGCCTATAAATACTTCACTCGGCGCGCGTAATCCTTCCGCGACGCTAAGTCTTAAAGTGGTCCTCTGCCTTCTTATTGCTACCACGGCATCCTCGCATGTCGCCACCAAGCCTTTCGCCAGGGCCACCGCCAAATCTTCCATGGCTCCCAAGCGCAGCAAGGGCCGCCGCGGGGATGCCGCACCATCTTCGGGAGCTGCCTTGCCTGCTTCCACCGTCGATGAGGATCAGGTGGCGCGGCTTCGAATCTTCGTGCCACCGACCACCGCCCGGTTCCGCGCCGGCACCATCATGCCGAGTCCTCGCGCGGGGGAGATCGTGACCTTCTCCTGGGCGATGCTGGCGGGCCTTGTCCCGCCGTACTCCGAATTCTTCCTGGGGGTGCTCGCCTTCTACGGGATCCAGGCGGCGCACCTAGTTCCCAACTCGATCATGGCCCTGGTCATCTTCGCCCACCTCTGCGAGATGTTCGTGGGGACGATGCCGAATCTCCCGCTTTGGCGTCGACTCTTAAATCTTGCACGGGCTCGCGCTCGAGCGCGGTTGGGAGCTGCTACTTCACGCTCCGCGTTACCTCCGCCTTTATCCCTTCCGCGGTCAAGTCCAACTGGAAGGACTGGCACCGGCAATGGTTGTACGTGGAGGACTCAAGCGGCTGCGACGATCTTGCTCTTCCCGGCGATCCGCGGAGCCCACCGGCCGATCGGGGCCCGGCTAGACAGCAGACGATCTGGCGAAGCACGGAGGTGATGGCGGCGCGCATTGTCGACTCCGCCGCCGAGGCTCACGGAACCCGTGGCGGCGGATTTTTTGGCGCCGACTTTGCCGCTCCGCTTGAGCGCGCCCGCTGGGCGTACTACTGGCGATAACAGCGAGACCAGCGCTGCTCTTGGAGGTGAATACCCTCGCGCTCTTTTGGATTTTGTACCTTCTTTCTTTCCATTTTGGCTAATAGCCAACTCTTTGCTTCTTCTTGGTGTTCACTAATGGGAGCGTCGGGCGGCGTGCTCGGATCGGTGGCGGGCGATGACCGCGCCGACCGCAGCATCGCCCGGCCGCGGCATCCGCCCCTCTGCGGCCCAGGACCAGCGGGGCTCAACCTTCACTTGCGGCGTTGCCCCCATGGAGGTCTCTGGTCCTGCGGTCCAAGTGGCCGGGGACCACTGCAGATCCATGAGCCGCCACCGCGACCGCCCAAGCTTCGCGGCGCTGCTGCTGCTCTGTCGTGGCGGTGACTCCGCCCAGCGCTCTCGGAAGCGCCGCCTCATCCTTCTTGTCGGCAGCGGCGGCGAGGAGGAAGGCGAGCCGAAGAAGCGCGCTCTTCAAGTCTGGGCTTCGCCGCCCCGCCGGCCCCAACCGGCGGGGCCCCTCTGCTACGCCGCCGCTCCGCCACGGGCGAGCGCGGCGACTCTTCGAAGCTGGCGCCGCTGCGCCGGTTTCTTTCCTCCTCCTCGCCGGCGCTCCTGGCGCGGCGCTTCTTCTGTTGGCGCTTCGCCGCACCGGCACCGCTTCGCGCCAGCCAGCGTCGAGTTCGACGGCGGCGATCGCGACCGCGACAGCGCCGCCACCTCCGCGCAAAGCAAGCGACTTGAGCTCCCCTTCAGCTTTCGCCTTGAGGCGCACCGCTTCAGTTGGCTTTCCTGCGCTTTCGCACGCCGCATTGGGGTTAGCATGCTACGCGGTTTTGCATACCGAACCTGTTTGTCCTTCTTGGAACAGGGCCGGACGGCTGGGGCATCGAGCTCCGCTCCCGCGACTTCATGACCCCGCCGCCGCCGTTCGCCGGCGGAGGCTGCTTCCGTGGCGGCGGAGAGTCGGCGGCGGCGGGAGAACCCTCGGCAACCTCGCTTTCTTTGGCGCCGCCGCCATCTCGGCCGTGACCGCCGACGTAGGGCGCTCCTTTGAGGCGCTTCGCACCCTCTCCCGCACTGGGCGGCGGAGCAAGCCCTTGCCTTGGCGGAAGCGATCCGCCGCGACTCGCGGCGGGCCCTTGGCCAAAGACCGCCGCGAAGGCGATGACCAGCGAGGCTGCGGCAGTAAGCCGCCGCCGCCTCGGCCGCCAAGCGATCGAAGACCTCCGCTGGAGCACCCGGCGCCTCCGGACCCTCGCCGACATCTGCGCCGCGACGGCCTACGCGGCTTCCGGGGCGCCACGCATCCAGGTGTTTCCTGCATCCCCGCTGGAGAGGCGGCGCGCGATGCGCGCGGCGCCGTGGGGACGGGCCGCCCGAAGCCCTGCGCGTCCTTCCGCGGCGGCTGCGGACGCTGGCGACGAAAAGCGGTCGCCACGGGCGCTCTTGAAGCGCGCGGTTCATCTGAGCAGCGCCTAGCCGGGCGCGCGTTTGACCTCGACGCCGCCGCCGGAGAACCTTCGCGCCCGGCTGGACCGGTTCGGCGGTAGCGAGTTGACACCGCCGCCCGACCAGCGTGTCCATGATGAAGCGCCGCTCGGCGGAAGCGCGAACCGAAGAATGCGAGACTCCTGGCCTTTTGCCTTGTGATTGTTGCCTATAAATGCAAACAAACTTTTGCTCTTTTCTTTGTGAGTCTCATTTGAACTTCGCACGACTTTGACTTCTTTGGCGAAATGGGGCACCCGCCGCCAAAGGTTTTAAATGAGCGATTTCGCCGCAAGTGAGCTTCCTTAAGGCGTCTGGTTACTTCAACCCTTATGGCCTCTCGCAACCCGACTTAAGCGTTACGTGGCGGCGCTTAGCTTCGGAAGTGGTCTAGTCGGCGATGCCGCCGTTGGCGCATTGCCTGAACCGAGCCGACACACCGAGCTAGAGCCCGCCTTCCGTCCGCCGCCTCGCACCAGCGTAAGTTATAAGCGTTTGCCTTTGCAATCAAGGGCCATCGACCTTAAGTACTTTCGCTACCGACTTTCGGCGAGAATGTTTTCTAACAGACCTTTCTAAGGCTAAGCCCGATCGCCAAAAAGCTTTAGAGCGAGCTTTACGTTGAAAGTGGCGCTTTTCCTCGAGCATCTGGTTACTTCAACCCTTATGGCCTCTTTGCGAACCGACCCTAGACATCGCGTGGCGGAACTTAGCCTTGAAGTGGTCTGGTCGCGGTGCATTGTTGGCGCATTGCCTAGACCAAGCCGACACACCAGGCTAGAGCCCGCCTTCCGTCCGCTTCGCCTCGCCCAACCGCGAGTCATAGGCGTTCGTCCTTGCAACTAAGGGGCCATCTGCCTTGAGTACTTTTTCGCTACCAGCTTTCGACAGAATGCTTTCTAACAGACTTGAGGCGAAAAAAGAAACAGATGCCCACAAGGAGACAGAACTTATCTCTTATTGAAGATGGCTTTGTACAACGCAGTTTGACCCCGTGGCGGTGAAGGAAGAAGACCTCGCCGCTCGGCTCCAAAGGAAGGCCGAAAAAAGCTCTTGGACTGCTACCTCTGGGTAGAACTTCCTCACCGCTCGGCGTTCAAGTGTTCGCCAATTCACGACCGTCCTCGAATCGCGAGCTGGCCGAGGCAGGCGGAGATCGAGACCACCTTGAAGGGCCCTCCCATGGGGAGGCAGTTTGTTGCGCCACTGCGTTTGGATTTTGCGCGGGGCGAGGTGCATGCTTGCCGGTGTTCTCACACACACCGCCTTGCTTGATAGCGGTGGCCTGCTGATACTTGGCGGCCGGATCGCCGCCTGTCTCGGATCTCCTCCGGAGATTTACTTCATCTGACGCGGTCGGTCTTGGTCTTCGCTGAACGCCGCCACTCTTGGGGAACGGCGAGCTCGATGGGAGCACCGCCTCGAGCCATACACCGGGAAAAAGGGTCTCGCCGGTGGCTCTGCTGGGAGTTGTCCGCGGCGCCCTGTCTGGTGGGAACTTCCTCCGCCAGCGCTTGCAGCGCTTCTCGGCGGTCGAGCGCCCTTGTCTTGAGCCCTTTGAGTACTTCGCGTTCGCCCGCTCCACTTGCCCATTGCTCTTGGTGCATAGCGGAGGCAAAGCACGACAGTACCCAACTCCTCGCACGATCTTGGAAATCGGCGCTTTTGGCGGCGCCATTATCGATGATAATTACATTGGCGACACCGAACGGACGAAGATGCTCTTCATAAACTTGATAGCCGCTGCGGGCGTGATCGCCGGGACGGCGAGCTTCAACCCACTTGGTGAACTTGTCGATGGCGGCGAGCAGATGAGTGTACCCTCCGATCGCCAGCGAGCGGGCCTAGAATATCGGCCCCGGACGCGAACGGCGAGAGCGGAATGGTTTGCGGCGCTGGGCGATCGTGGATTTGCTTAGCATGAAATTGGCACGCTTCGCATTTCCTCACCGGCTCGAAGGCATCACGGAGGCGATAGGCCAATAAAACCGTGGCGGAAGCTTTCCCGACCAACGCGCGGCTCCTGAATGGCTCCCACATGCCTCCATGGATCTCGAGAGAATTTCACTCCCGCTTCGAGTGGCGCGACTTCAAGAGAACTCCATTTGCGCCTGGCGATATAGGTCCCCACCTACCAGGCGTGGCGCTTGGCCTTGCGCGCTATCTTCTCACCGACAGCGTCATCGTCGGGATCCTCCATCCGCAGTAGGCTAGGATCGGATCCATCCATCGACCTTCCGGACGAGTGCGGCGGCGTTACATACATTGTCGCCGGCGTACTCCACTGGCTGGCGTTTCCGTCTCAACCGCCTCGGCAGTTCTTCCGCCTCCTCCCTCTAATCGGGGCTGCGGCGAGATTGGTAGCGTCTCCTCGAAGGTGGGGCTGCGTCGAAGCGTCGTCCCCGCGAAGCGGGGGCTGCGACGACGGCGCGTGAGTCTTTCTTCAAAGACCCGGCGGAGCAGGTGCCCTTGGCGAGGCAATCGAGGCAGTTCATCCGCCATGTAGTTGTCACGGCGGGGGATGTGCCAAGCCCAAACCCTCAAAGTGCCGCTCAACGGCGCACCTCCGCCGAGTAGGCCGCCATGCGGGATCGGCGGGAGAAATCCTTCCTCGCTGGTTGATGACCGAGAAAGTCGCCTTTACTTGTAGCCGCCGGATGCCAAGGGTGGCTACCACGAGCCGCGGCGATCCTCATACTCGCGGCGTTGTTGGTGGCGCGAAGTCCAGCACCACCAGTGCGAACGACATCGCCGGTGGGAGACACCAGGCGACGCCTTGACCCCCTCCGGCCGGAATGAGCCGTCGAAGAAGAGAGTCCTGGCGAGAGGCGGGTATCTTGAGTTCTGCGTCCGCGGAGTCCACTGTTGATGAACTCCGCGAGCTTGCCCTTTGATGGCCGTTCGGGAGCGAATTTGAGATCGAATTCCGCCCGACTCCATGGCCCACAGCGTGCGACCCGTCGCCTCGCGGTTGAAAGGATCTCCGCAAGGGATACTTGGTCAACACCGTGACTTCTCGCCCGGAAGTAGTGGCGTAGCTTCGGGATCTTTGTCGGCCGGCGTAGAGCATCTTCGGTCTTTGTGAATACCTTGTTTGGCGTCGTGGAGGACCTTGCGGCGTAGTAAATGGGGCGCTGGGCGCCCTCTCTCTCCGCCACCGGCACCGCCTTGACCGCTGAGGGGTTTGCCGTGGCGTAGAGGATCAGCGGCTCGCCGGGTGCGGGGCGACCAAGCAGGCGGGGAGGTAAGGTACTTCTTGAGCCGTCGAGCGCCTCCTGCGCCTCCGCCGTCCACTCGAACTGGTTGGTCTTCCTTAGGAGCTTGAGCGGTGGGAGACTTTTGTCCCCAGGCGAGCTATCATGCCCAGGGGAGGTCAAGCGACCCACCAAGCCTTGCATCTGCCGAAGTCGCGTCGGGGCTTCATGTTCTCGATCGCTGCGATCTTGTCGGGGTTCGCCTCAATCCCCTACGGGAAGCGAAATCAGCGGTTTGCCCGACGGAACGGCGAACACGCATTCTCTGGATTAAGCTTGATGCGATACTTCCTCGGGTTGGCGAAGGTCTCTTCCAAGTCGCCGATCAACTCCTCCGCCTTCTTGGACTTCACCACGGTCGTCGACATACACCTCCGAGTTCCGCCCACTTGGGGCGGTGAAGCGATATCATGGCCCGGCTGATAGGTTGGGCCCGCATTCTTCGATCGACGCCATCCTTGTATAGCGATGAAGCGCCCATGGGCGTGACAAAAGCGATCTTGTCTTCATCTTCTTGGCCATGCTAATCTGGTGGTACCGAGTACGCATCCGAGCTTCTGTTACTTTCGCACCCGCAGATTGAGTCGGCGATGAGATCGGCGAGGCGTGAGTACGGATCGCCGGGCATGCCTTGTTGAGGTCGGTGAAGTCCGCACATCCTCCGGCGCCCGTTGGATTTCTTAGCGAGGACGGGTTCGCGAGCCACAGGATGGGCGACACTGCGGACGACCCGCCCTTAAACTTGTCCACCTCTGGCGGATAACTTCTGGCGCTCCACCGGCGCTTCCGGACTTTTGCATGACCGGTCGCGGCGGAAACGTCGCCAATTGTGCTCAATCACCTCCACAGGGACCCAGCCATGTCGGACGGTTGCCACGCAAACACGTCTGCGTTAGGATGGAGGAAGGAGCAGCGCGCCTTCCTATTTGGCGCCGAGAGGCGCCCACCGAGCGGTCTTGGCTGGTCGACTTCGCTCGAGGAGACCGCCTTAACCTCAGCAGACGAACCGGGAGGCACGGGTCTTCGCGGAGGAGCTCGAAGTCGAAGCCTCGGCCTTCAGGCACCGTCGCCCCGCCGGTAGCGAGGGCGTCCTTGTCGCAGCGGGCGCCTCGGCGGTCCACTTTCAAAAACGATGGGGCGGTGGCCGGGATCTTCACCACCATGTACGCATAGTGGCACACCGCCATGAACTTGGTCAGCGCCGGCCGACCTAGTATGGCGTTGTAGGGGAGGTCGAAATCCGCCACCTCAAACTCGAGCATCTCGGTGCGGAAGTTGTCGGAGCCTCCGAAAGTCACCGGGAGACTAATGCGCCCTAGCGGGACGGACTCAGCCCCCGGCGCGATGCCGAAGAACGGGGCGTTAGGCGAAGCTCTGCTTGCTGGATTTGAAGCGCCCGCGGCCGAGGCGGACAGGAGGTTGAGGGAACTCCCTCCGTCTACCAGCACCCGCCCTAGCTTTACATTCCGGACCGTGGGTGCAACCACGATCGGGAGATGCCCAGGGCCGGCGGTACTGGTTGGGTGATCGGCCTGACTGAACGCAATCGGCTGCTCCGACCACGCCAGCTGCCTCACCGACCCAAAGCGAACGCGGCGGCGCACACCTCCCTCGCCATGCGCTTAAAGCTAGCGTGGGGCGGATAGGTGGCGAACCGCCGTGGATGGCGGCAACCTCGCTCCGCTGCTGAAAACCAAGCGAAGCCGCCTCCTTGCCCTTGCCCATTGCCGGACGCTGCTGCTGCTGTTGCTCGTGGACTCGCTTTGTCCACCATCTTCTGCGCGACATGGCAATCCGCCAAGTCGTGAGAGTTGTTGCGGTGGATGGGACAATAGGGCCTTCCGTCCCACTCGCGAGGCGATGGTCTCGCCCTTCGTCGCGGCAGCGAGGGCCGTCGCGACCCGCGGCGATCGCCGTAACCGCCGCCTCGGCCACCCTACGGGGACCGTACCCGCGGCGCCGCGACCTCCTCTTTTACGCCCGCGCGCCCATTCGCGGTGGCGCGATCGTCGTCGTCGTCGTCGCGCTTCGGCGGCCATGACCTGCCGGTCTCGGCCGCCTTGCGCTTCTTCTTGTCCTTGCCGCGGGGTTCCTCGAGGTCCGGCCTCGCCGCCATGATTGGCCCCGCCAGCAGCGGCCGGCGGATCTGAGCCTCCGCTGGAGGGCGACTTGTGCGCCAAGGTGAAAAACTCTTCCGTGGTCTTAATCTTGCGGGTGGCCATCTTCTCTTTGACCTTGGGGTCTCGGGCGCCTCTCACGAATGCCGTGACCACGGCGTCGATGGAGATGTCGGGGATGGTGTTGCGGACTGGTGAGCGCCCGAATATAGTCGCAAGCGACTCTCCTTTCTTCGCTCCCACGTTGTGGAGGTCGTCTTCTACCGGGCTGCTCGAAGGTGCCACGGAAGTTGGTGACGAAGAGCTCGAAAGCTCCTTCCATGACCCCACGGACTCGGGGCGGGTTCATGAGCCACCGGCGGGCTCGCCGGTGAGACAGCGGGAAAGTAGTTCGCGAGAACCTTCCCGACCCTCGGTCGGTTGCATCACCGTCGTATAGATCTGCAAAAACTCATCGGGGTTGGTGGAGCCGTCGTACTTTTCGATGGGGCGGACGAAACCATTCCGCCCTTTGGGCCTTGCGCAGACTCCTTAGAAAAGCGCGGCACCCGGCGTCGGGAGCCTCCTGCTCTGGGCGCGGTCCTCGCCCGCCGCCCGTCGCCTAGGTGGCGCCAAGAAGCGCCACCCTCTTTGGCCGGGCAGCCTGTGGGAACCCTCTTGTTGGTCCCAGCGCCAAGCGGCGGCAAGCGTGATCGCCTTCGGTCGCGACCCTGCGGAGCTTGTCACGCAGGTCTTCTCCATGCAGACAAGTGGCGGTCCTCGGATGGGACCGGAGATCGCGACCACTGACGCTGGCGGCCGAGCCCCGTGAAAGTCGCGCTCTTGTCATCTTGGCCCGCCTCCCCTCAGCAGGAGATCTGCGAGAGGAATGCGAGGGCAACAAAAAACGAGAGGGCGGAAGCGCCGGTTCCCCGCCCGAGACTTGCACCACCTTGCGGCGGTGTCGGCGTAGCGGGCCAAACTGGCCAACCACGGCGCCGCCGGAGTCGAGTCACCGGAACGGTGGGTTTTCAGCGAGGCCACGGCGCGTGGAGGTTACATCTTTGAGTGCACTCCTCCAAGGCGAGCGCCGCCTAACAGCGAGTGGCTGCTTTCGCCCGAGCTCCAGCCCTAGGCGGGCGGCCACCGCCCGGGTGATCCGCCGCCATCGCCGCGGCCGACTCCGTGGCCGCAGCTCTAGCGGCCGCTTCCTGCTCCATCGCGGACTGCTTCTCCGCCATCGCCTCCTGAAGAAGGGTCGAAGAGCTTGAACCGACGCTAGCGCTCCCCTACTGGCGCGCCACTCACGGCGTGTTCTCCGCTCAACCACTGCGGATCACACCCCTGGTCAGATTTTTACTCGCTAGCCGACTCGATCAAGCTCGATTCGATTTGGCGTCGGGCTCAACAAGGAACGACTTCGCAGATTTACCGAGTTCGGACCCCTCGCGGGTAATAGTCCTACTCTGCCGAGCCTTAGCTCTTTTTCGATTGTGGTTGAAAGGAAAGTCTTTCTGAGTGCTCTCATGGCCGAGTGTCCGAATCCTACCTAGCGTGCCCCTTCCTCTCTCTCCTCTCCTTTTATACAAGCCTCGAACCGGCGGAGAGAGCCGAGGAGTAAGCGATCTGATGCCCTCGGTACTGCGACAAGACACGCACAGAAGAGGCAACGTGTTGCGCCCTTGCAGCTGCCTTGGTGCCCGCCTCGCGTGCTCGCAAGTGGCCTCTCACCCTGCATCCACACCGGTGAGTCTGCGGGTGGGGCCTACTGCTCCTCCTCGGCAGGCGGCCTCTTCAAGCAAACCTCCTCTCTGCTGTCAATTCTTGGCGCCACGGTGGATGCTTTCGGAGACTGCAAGGGCCATCAGGCGGTAATCATTTCTTCATTGTCTACTCGCGTGATGTCTCATTAAATGCGCCGTCCTTGGCGGGGAGCCGCCGTCCCAAGACTCATACGTAATACTCCTCGCCACGCGGGCCCCGCATGACGCGGGGCCCTCACCGGTCTTGAGAGGGGCTCGCCACGCACCCGCTGGCGCGTGGGGCCCTCGCCTCACCATCGGAGGGCTCGCCCACACGCCCGCTTTGGCGCGTGGGGCCCTCGACTTCGCCTCAAGGGGCTCGCCACGCACCCACTGGCGCTGGGGCCTCCCGGCCTCGAGGGGCTCGCCCAGCTGGCTGGGGCCTTGCTCGCCCGCTGACGCGTGGGGCCCTCCCTGGCCTTCGAGGGGCTCGCCCATGGCTGGGCCTTGCTCGCCGACTGACGCGTGGGGCCCTCCGGCCTTGAGGGGCTCGCCCATTTGGGGCCTTGCTTTCGCCGCCTGCCGCGTGGGGCCCTCCTGGCCTTCTGAGGGGCTCGCCCACGCGCTGGGGCCTTGCTCGCCCGCCTGACGCGTGGGGCCCTCTCGGCCTTTCGAATGCTCTTTGTACCCCGGTATTTATTACACCGACAGATTGCTCCTCTATCTATAGTGCCATGGGATGAATAGTATATACCTTGACAAATGGTGGGGCACTTGTCATCTTGCAAAGAAGTGGAGTAGCATCCAAGGAAAGATTCCCCTCCATATTCTCTCATCTTTCCATGTGTATGGATCCATGTGAAGTTAATCCAAGCCATCAGCTGAAAATCGACGCATGGGATCACCCAAAAGTGTGTTTCTGTGCATGAGGGAGGAAGGAATCCAATGTGGGAGAAAGACACCGCGCTTGGCATCAAAAGTGGGCCGGCCAGGTTCTAGCCCAGCTCGCAATTTTTCAAAATTCATCACCTTCATTCGGACTATAAATATAGCAAATAATATATGTATTTCGATCGTCTCAACGAGCTCTTTATAATGGTGCAGTAAAATTTGGCATTTGAAGAATTCTACAAAATGCTTAATTTAAACACCATCTTTTCCCTAATTTGCATACGCCCGATAAACTGTCATTTCTTGTGTATTTTGGGCATATGCCTGCAAAACATGTTACTATACCAAAACTTGTGGAACTCATTCGTGTTAAGCCAAATTTAGCTTGATTTCATTTATTTTGTGGATAGGTTGACGTCAAAAGGATACAAAATGTTGCAAATAAAGACCATCAACACACCACAATACTAGATCTTTCCTCGTCTCGAGTAATGGATTTGAAATATGGACAGGGTTAAGAAAAGATTAAGGTGGACTTCATGCACAACTCCAAAAATGTTTCTCATACTTGTGAGATTTTGAAGTAGCTAAAGATCTTACCTTTAGGAGTTGAAAAATGGCATAGCTTGACTAAGGCAATGATTCCCTTGCTATCCTCGGGCACACTTGCAGTTTTTTAAGTGTTAAAAAAATTCCCAGCTCGTTTTTATTCGTTGAGTGATACTCTTTAGTCGCTCAAGGGTGGTTCCTTACCAAGGCCTATGGCGAAGCTCTCCCTACAAATTAAGGCTTATGTGGAGCTTAAGGTAGGGGCAAATGATGCTAGTCTAAAGCTGCGTATATTGTTGAGCCAAAACATAATCCTAATGAAGATGTGCTACACCAAATTCTAATCATTAAGAGAATAAATGTTTAGGATAAGGGAGAGAATGGACTCACGCTAAAGGAAAAGAATTAAACACAAATGTAAGGATATGTGGTACCTATGAGTCCAACATGTCGGATCTTGTGTTTTGGAATAAATGGTATTTTATTTGAACTCCTTATTTGAATGAATGTCTCTTTTTAAATTTTTAAAATCCTTCGAGATCATGAAGCTACCCTTACTCTCTCTCTTTTTTTCTTTTTTTCTTTCATTTTTTTTATAGGTCCATGTCTCTTTTATCTTTTACAAGTGATTAGAATAAAATGGAGTTCCTTTTTGATGGACCATTTGGTGGATAGGTGCAAAAGGTACGCTAAAGGATAGAAAGTGGCTTTGGATTTGGGTGCAACGCCAGGTGAAGGTGGATACTTAAATCTAATGTGGAATTTTAGCATAACTAGATATAGCAAGGCTAGCAATTAAATGGGTACGTGAAAGGAGAATGATCGGTACTGAACAACACTACTTGTTAACGACTCGAGTTTTGACAAAACTCAATACACGAAGTGACAGCGAAATATTTGATCAAGTTGAATGCCTAGGCTTTAATAGGTATTAAATCACCAAGAAATATGCAGAGCTAGTTTTTTCGTTTAAAAGTTAAAACCAAAATTATCTGAGTTGAATTGCGTCAAGGAAAGGGGTTTATACCTCTATCTTGCTATATCACAAATGTCAATAACTTAGGTAGGATCTTTCCTAATTAAAGTTTTGATCCCACAAGAATTGAGGACTAATTAAGGAATAAAATTTATGCAAGCTAACATGTGAGAGACAAAGTTGTGCTCAATTTATTTCTCTATTGTGTGTTAGCATGTTTCATGAATGTAGGAGCATCACACCAGAGAGATATTAAGATAACACATAAGGGAAAGTGAGCAAGAACAATGTCGGTTGGTGTGCAAGTACACCGACCAGTGAAACATTTAAGCACAGACTTCGAGTTCAGAAAACACTTTTATTTGTAGAAAGTAAAAAACTAATTTTTATTTGTTTTCATGTATTTTTGTTTATTTTGTTTCCTACAATTTCTAGGTTATTTAGGTAAATAAGGCAAAAAAAAATGCGGTTCAGATTACTAACCTTTTGATGTTTTAGATAAAAAGCTTGACCTAGGAGCTCTTCATGTTGCAGCTAGTGTTATGATGTAGCTACCTCCATCATCATCTTTCTTCAATTTAGTCCTGCTTTATTGCTGCAAGATTTGTGCCAAACACGAGTGAGATTTTCTCATGTTGCCACCACCTTCTACCTACCACAAGACTCGTTTCAATAGGTGTTGATTGGATACTAACTAGTTTAGACACCACAACTACACAAGCATCACTATTCTTATCAGGATATCACTAAGAAAGCAATTGCAAGAGATAAATGAAATATATCTAAAGCAATCCAAATCTCAACAGATATGCTTGAGTATGAAATGAACTTGTTTTATAAATGTAGAAGCTGAGCTACAGTATTACCCGACTAAAGATCGAAACTAAACTCAAACCTGAGTTCAATTCCCGGAGCACAAGATGGAAGAGAGGCCGGTAGCCCCGGCTTCTCCCCGACACTCTACTCTCCTCTCTCCCTATTCTATTTTATTTGGGCAGCGTAGCACTGCTTTCTTCTTCTTTCCATCTCTTTGTGGCTAGAAATGAAGGACTGCTCCTCTATTTATGGTGCCCTAGAATGAATAGGAGCTTGACACATGGTGGGACACTTTTCATCTTGCAAGGAAGTGGAGTAGCATCCAAGGAAAGATTCTCCTCCATATTCTTTCATCTTGCCATGTGTATGTATCTATGTGAAGTTAATCCTAGCCATCCATAGAAAATCGACGCACAAAATCGCCCAAAAGTGTTTCTTTGCATGAGGGAGGAAGGAATCCAATGTGGGAGAATGTGCACCGGGTTTGGGCTCAAAAGTGGGTTGGCCGACATGGTCTCGGTCGGCTGACCTCTAGTCCAACTCGCAATCTTACAAAATTCATCTCCCTCATCCGGACTCCAAATCTAGCAAATAATATGTGCATTTTAATCGTCTTCACGAACTATTTGTAATGATGCAGTCAAATTTGGAATTTCAGGACTTTCTTGAAAAATGTTTAATTTGAACACCATCTTTTGCCTGATTTGCGTATGCCAGATAAACCGTCATTTCCTATGTATTTTGTGTGTATGCCTGAAAAACATGTTAGGATAAATTTAGCTTGAATTCCTTTTTTTTAATATGTTTGAGTTCAAAAGTATACAAAATGTTGCAAATAAAGAGCGTCAACAGGCAACGACTATTTGTGCCACATGGTCTGATCCTATAGGAGAAACTTAGCAAAGCACATGAGTCACCTTTCGCTATGCACCCCGGGAGCACCAAAATGTATCAGGATTTGAGGACAGTGTTTTGGTGGCATAGAATGAAACGAGATGTGGCCGAATATGTGGCCTAATGCCACCTATGCAGTCTTGTCAAGGCAGAGCATCAACGACCAGTCGTGTTACTTCAGCCTATAAAGGTGCTCGAATGGAAGTGGGAAGGAATCTCGTTGGATTTCATTGTGGGATTACCCCGATCCTGAAGTGGTTTCGACTCGATATGGGTAGTAATCGACTGATTGACTAAAGTACCCCATTTTATACGCAAAATTGTGTGTCTTCATGCTGTACCTAAGATTCTGGGAAGAATTACACACCGCTGTGTGAACCCATTTAACTTTCAGTTCCACCTATCACCCACAGACCGATGGGCAGACTGAGAGAACAATTCGAACCATGGAGGATATGCTTAAAGCATGCACCCTAGAATTCTCAGTAGATTGAGATAAGTGCTTACCCTATGACAAGTTTGCTTACAACAATAGCTGCCATGCAAGCCTTGAAATGTCCCCTTTCAAAGCCCTATATGGAAGGAAGTGGAGGACCCCGCTATTCTAGTCGAAAGCGGGTGAAGGGCAAGTCTTTGGAAGGAATAACCTCATGGAACCTAAAGCGAAGGTCAAAATTATCAGGGACAAGTTGTTGGCCGCTTTGTCTTGACAAAAGAGTTATGCAGACAATCGCTGTCGCGATATGACATTTGATATTGGAGAATTTGTATAACTCAAGGTCTCACTATTCAAGGGAATTAAAAGGTTCCAACTCGAGGGAAAATCAGCTCACGATATGTTGGGCCATATCGTGTCTTGCCTCGTAAAGGAAAGGTCGCATATGAGCTGGAACTACTAGAAGAACTAGGATTAGTTCACAACATGTTCCATGTATCTCAACTCTATAAATGATTACGCCTGCCGAAAGAAGTTCATCCACCATCAAGTGTAATTGATGCCAATTTATCCTACCAAGCCCTACCAACCCAAATTGAAGAAATCTGGGAGAAGAAGCCTAAGAACAAGGACACAGGAGGACAACTCACATGGAAACCGAAAGAGAAGATACGCTACGAATTCCCTCACCTGTTTCATGTTTAGAAAATCAAATCTCGGGGATTGAGATTTATTTTTTGGGGGAGGGATGTAATATCCCAAAAAAGCACCGTTGTAATTTTGCTACTTTAATCGTGAGCTAAATTATGTTTTATGTCATCTCGATTATTAAATCCAACTAGGATTTAATTTAGCAAAATAGGAAAAATTGAGTAAAATCATAAAAAAAAAGTTTAGGAAAATGCTTTGGAGACTAAATTCATGATTGACCCTCTAAAATTTGAAATTACCAAGAGTTGACCCTAGGTGGTCTCACATGGCAGCCTCTACTAACTCTTTCCCTTTTAGGCAATTAAATAAACATGTGGTGTGCATCCTCTCTCTCTCTCTCAACCGCCCCTACTCTCACTCTTTATGCCATTGGCCTCAGGTGGTGAGAGACCACACGCCCGTGCTCCCCTGTCACCTTCCACCATACAGCTGACACTGTGGGACCCGTGCCACCTGCTCAAAGCCTTTGTGGTCCAATTTCCTTGCCACGCCACCTGCCGCAGCCGCCTGAGAGTGCCTCGCGCTCTTTGCCTCTCTCGTGCATGCTACTGTCGTCAGGGATCTCCCCTGCACCTTGCTCATGTACATACACCACCACTGCTCGCCGTAGACCGCATTGTCGCCAGTTTGGCTAAAAATCACTGATGGGTTGAGACTGACCGCTACATACAAGCTCGCGGCGCACCAAGACCACCCCGAGCTTCCTCTGCCTCCCAGGCACCACCCCAATAGCGTTGGTGCATAGACTTATTCCACCCAATCCGTAACCTCCATTGCCACACAATAGGCCATGCCACCCTCAATCTTTTCGGCCCAATTGCTTATGTGACCATCGGAGGTAACAAATATGGCCTAGTTTTTGTTAATGACTTTTTTCGCTTCACCTAGGTGTTCTTTTTGCATAATAGAAATGAAGCGCAAAGAGCATTAAAGAAATTCTTGAAGCGAGCTCAAAATTAGTTTGATTTGCGAATAAACAAGATAAAAATTGCAATGAAATGAAGTTCAAGAATATCGGCCTAGAGGAGTTCCTCAATGAGGAGGGCATCAAAAACACATTTTGGGCTCCCTATTCCCCTGAACCAAATGGAGTGGTTGAGAAAAAGAACCGGACCCGCATCAAGATGGAACGGACGATGTTACATGAGTAGATGGTGTCTGACTTCTTTTGGGCGGAGACCATCAATACCCCTTGCCACTCAACCAATCGACCCTACGTACACAAGCTCTTGAAGGAGATAGCATACGAGCTGCTCAATGGTGACAAACCAAATTTCTCTTATTTTAGAGTATTTGGTAGTAAGTGTTTCATCCTCAACAAAAGGCTAAGTTTTATAAATTTACTCCGAAAGTAGATGAAGATTCTTTCTTGGTTTATATTCAAATGATTACGCTTTGGTGTAGTTTAAATTGCTAGAGAAATAACGTTTGATTAAACTAATGGCTTGCAAGAAGAGCAAGATGATCCACATGTGCTTGATGAAGAACAAACTCTCAGCAAGGCGATCAAGAAGACGGCGATAGGAGAAATCAAGTTTCAAGACGGTGCTAAGTACTAAATGAACAAGGTTCTTCAATTCAAGTGGAATGACATTTTTCAACTCAAAATCAAGTCGAAGATAATTCACTTGACGAAGCTGATAAACCTCGTGATGACTGATGCAAGTCTTCATCCAAGATTTTATCAAAGTATCCAAAGAGATCATCCTGTCAATAATATTCTTTGAGACATAAACAAGGTAGCATCCACTAGATCTCATGTTGCCAACTATTGTGAATACTACTCTATTGTGCCTTTCTTGAGTCTATGAATGCTCAAGATACTCTTCGTGATCCTGATTCGGTGATAGTTATTTAAGAGGAGCTCAACAACTTCATAGGGAATGAGGTATGGACTTTGGTGTAGAGGCTGAAACAAAATATGATTGGAACCAAGTGAATCTTCAGAAACAAGCAATACAAGAATTGCGTCGTGACAAGAAACAAGGTAAGTGTTGTTTAAGGCTTCATGCAAATATAAGGTTTGGATTTTGGTAGGACATATGCATCCATACCTAGATTGGAATCTACTGGTCTATTCCTGGCATTTTCTACTCACCATGGTTTCAAGTTTTATCAAATGATTGTGAAGAGCGCTTTCTTGAATGGACCACTCACTGAGATGGTCTATGTGGAACAACAACCAGGTTTTGAAGATCCCAAGCATCCTGACCATGTCTATCTTCTCCACAGGACATTTTATGGCTTAAGCAAGCCCCTCGGGCATGGTATCAATTCCTTAGATATTTCTTCATAAAGAAAATAGTTCATAATCAGAAAGGCTGATACAAATCTGTTCACTACGCATGTCGATGGTAATTCGTTTGTTTGCCAAATATATGTCGATGACATAATATTTGGCTCTACTAACAATTTTTTTTTGAGGACTTTAGCAGGATAATGACGAAGCGATTTAAAATGTCTGATTGGAGAGTTAAAATTCATCCTCCGCTTTCAAGTCAAACAACTCAAAAAAAGAACCTTAATAACCCAAATGAAATACATCAAGGACATGCTCAAGCAATTCGATTTGGGAAATGCAAAACCAATGAAGAACCCAATGCAAGCAATGATTAGTTGGAGTTTGATGAAAATGGTAAGGTCGTCAACCAAAAGGTACATCGCTTCATGGTCGGTTATCGTCTCCATATTTGTGCATCTAGGCTTTGGATAGTCTGATGTCACGTCAGACAATGATATTTTAGAAATAAGAAAGCATGGTGGGTTGTTTCGGACACTGGATCTATCGACATGAAGCTAAACTAAAGGCTTACAAATTGAGATTTTGTGGATAGATATAAACAAGATTGTTACAATTGAGTACGTAGATATCTAAAAGAAAATTTTCGTCGCATTCCTTTTAATAGTCTGGCTTGTCCTTAGACTAAAATTAGAAAAGAAATACTTTAATCTTAAAGACTAAGCACCTTCTTATCTTTTATTTTGAGGGGGCCATGGGCATCTTCACATTCCATTCAAGAGGCCAATACCTGTACGTTAACTCAATTAATCATGCTAGTCCCCTAATTGCCTATCATAAATAATAAAACAAATAAGGGACCTGGATGCACTTATTAATGTTGGCCTGTTGGTGGCCATCAACCCAACAGGGTTAATCGGCAAGCGTACGGACATCAACATAGCTTTCACCTCAGATTATTACAGAGTATCGATTTCCATAGACAACGAGAAGTGTACCGATCCGGAAAATAATTCGTTCAGGGGCAAGTGACGACAGAGAAGAGAAGGCTTCCACAGGTGGAGAGGTTCACCTGGCTTAGGTTTCACGTAGCCTATTATCTAGTTGGGTAGCTCAGCCAATTCTTATCTACTTCTACCTACTACAGATACAACCACAAAAATAGCTGCTGTTGACGGGTGTAACCTTGGGGATCCTTGTCGACAATAGAATTTTAATGGGTTGCACAAGATCTCAAGTTAGGTAGAAACAAAAGACAGCGAGACTTTATTAGGCAGGTTCAGGCCCTCGATGATGAGGTAACACCCTAGTACCATGTTGGGATTATGTGGACATGTCAATTACAATGGAGTTCTCGAGATTGTATGCTATGGAGAAAATTAGATGAGATGATCATACTACGCACCTTACCCCTCCCTTTATATAATGCAAGAGGGGATAAGGTTACATGATCGTATCCAGTTTGTTATACCGGATCCTATCTACAGTGTCAGGCACGTATACGCACCAGTATTTATAGATACAAATATCCTAATCAAAAGGGGTCAAACTTTATCCTCAAAACTATCCCTGGTGTCCAAGTTATGTGTAGTCCGAGTGGTATCCATCCTATTCCAGCTAGTCTAGACCGCCCCCGTTTGCTACTCTATGGGCCTTCGAGTGGTATCCATCCTATTCCAGCTAGTCTAGACCGCCCCCGTTTTCTACTCTATGGGCCTTCTAGGTAAATACCCGGGGCCCATGTTGTCCACAGTAGCCCCTAAGTACTTTGCAATCGAGTTAGACATCTTGCCGACTGGTTCGTTTGACCACTCCTGTAATCTGAAAATATATCGTAATATTAGAAATTGAGAGCAATGCCCTGCTTGGCAATACTGAGATTTTGGCAATCGGACTATTTATACGGCACGCCACTCTACTCTTAATGGTATATTCCATTGATCTGGCCACTTGGTACCAATTCTCACCTTGTGAAAATAGTAATCAGCCTAGCATGGGGCGTACCTTCAGCCATGTAATTGCGGTACCCGTCTTGCGGTATACTGCATTTAGTATATTTGAAAGTATACAACATCAAACGACCGATCCTTTCTTGCAGAAATCAGCACTGGGCCTAGCATGGGGCGCGTTTTCAGCTCAGTGGTAGCTGTCCCAACCGGAGGTGGGATCAGATAGCGACCCACTTAAGGGTGTACCGTTAAGATAAACTTAGGCCGATAGGTATTTTCTATCCGGGTTGCGTTATACAACTAGCGACCCAATAGGGCATACCTTCAAAACAATATCTGAGCCTCACCAATACCCGACTTTGACATGCAATGCCAGCTAGCGACCCAACATGGGGTACGCGGTGTGACATGGGGTACACCCAACATTTAGTATATTTGAAAGAGTGGATGAAGTCTATAACCACCGACCGGCGACTCCAGAAGCTTGTAGCCACCGGCGTACTTCCATCGGAAGAGATAATTTTATGGCGCGCAGCTGCCGGTGAGTCCTCTCTTACCCCTCGTTCCCATGAGGTGGTAGTCTTCGAGAACTTCCTTTGCGGACGTGGCCTCCCATGTTCCTCCTTCCTTACAGGCCTTCGGCATTTTTATAGGATTAAGTTGACTCATCTCAACCCTAACTCTATTTTCCAAATCACCGTCTTTGTCCATGTCTGTGAAGCATGTCTCGGGATATCGACACACTTTTATCTTTTCCAAGCCCTTTTTCTCCTTCAACCCTTTCCATGCAAGACACCCCCAAGGGCGTTGTAGGTGTTGTCTTTCAATTGCGGGAAGGGCGAAGAAACTTTATCCAAATCTCCCCATGAAGACTTCAAATAAAGGATGGCACACCAAATGGTTCTACTGTGCAAACCTTCCACCAACCCTTCCTTCTTTTTCCATGGATTGCTCCGTAGTTCTCCCTTCCTAGTCATCTCCCCTCATCGAGAGCGAAAGCAACCAGGTGAAGGAACTTCTACCTCTCCTCAGAGATCTGAAGACAAGGGGCTGACCGGCATCAGAATGGTAGAAAACTACAACCTTCGCCTTACGCAGCCCATGAAAGAGCGCGTCCATCTTGGCTAATTCGAGTATTCAGGGCCCAAAGGCACCACTCGGGACGGAGAAGAAAAACTCCCCGAGAAATCCTTGCTTGCCCAAATCACCGAACTCTTTGCCCCAGGCGTACCCATCGACAACACTGGTTGCCCGGATCCTTATAAGTTATCACATCTGCCTCCTGCAATAAGCAAAGGACTTCTTTTCCCTTAACTCCGCTCATCAACAAGGGACTTGTTATGTCTTCTCTGTTCCTCCAGTTCCTGAAGCCCTCGGACATAAAGCCACTCCGGCTAAGTGTCCTGCAGAGGACTCGGCTGACATGCCTCCGGCAAAGAAGGAAAAAAGACTTGTTCTCAGAGAATCAGATGAGGATGAGGACGAAGATGACACACCTCTGCTGCATCGATGCTACTGGGGTTCCAAATCAAGTACTCCTCCCACTGCGCACTCTCCAAGTCGTCTGTTGTCGCCGCCGACAAACCTGGAACCCACGTCAGGGCTGGGTGTCCTTCCGGCTCAGTCCTGAGTGGTCAGGCCACTCGGAAAGCCACAGGCCTTAAAATAAAGGTGTCACAGAGGTACGTCCTTATGACACTTTCTCCTTTCGCCATTTTGTTGGAATTGCGTCGTTAGCATTTTCCATCAACCACAGGAAACCCAACATTGAGATCCCCATGGACACTCTAAGTATGGTCCCCTCTAGTAGGGAAACCAACCAGGAGCCTTCAGCTGCTGCAACAACTTCCACCACCAAGCTCACGGACTGAACTAGCACCTGCCAAGGAGTCGGCTCATCATCCCACATCCTCGCCGACTGCTTCATAGCTGAATGGCTCTCCTCTGGCATGCAAGGTTGAGAGCCCTATCCTAGCCTCGGCTTCGAAGAGCTCAGAGCCAGAAATCGAAGAAATTCCTCGCCCTACAGTGTAGGCCCCTGATTCTGGGGACAACCTGGGTGGACCCTGTGCTAGCCCAGGATCTGTCTTGCTAGCGCAAAACCATTTACAATAGCTGGATCAACTCATATAAAATTTTAAAGGCATTCATTCATTTATTAGAGTACATAGTGGCTCGGTTTACATAAGCTGTTAGGCAAAATGATACAATACCAAAATGCACTCTTATCAGAGTTTGACAAAATGCGGAAACCGAAGTGTCGAGTCTCGAGGCTATGCCCAAAACCACCAGGCAAGCGACTGGAGTCCCGCCTAACACCCGTCCTGCACTTCAGATCCTAGTTCTCCTTGTATCCAGGAGAAGAATCCAGATCCTCACATTTCATGCCTCCCTCACCTAGAAAGGGTAAATGTGGGCGAGGATAAGCACACCAACCGTGCTCATGAGCCAACTCCCCGCCTAATGCAATTAATGATAATAGGCTTTTTGGTGGGGCTGGGTTATTTTATTTGCAATAATGCCAATTTTGTAATACCATAATAATAGAAAACCTAGGACTTAGCCATCTTACAAAACAAAGACGTCATGTGCTATATACGCAATTCAAATCATCATCAGGGGTATTTCAACAATAGGGCAGCACCTCGTTCTCCCAAACACGGCGGATCCCAGCCATCCCAGTGGTCATGGTCCCCGAACAAACAGGTAGACCGGTACCTTGTACCGTCTCCAACAGGCAAGACCATACCCTCGCAAGGCGTATGTTCCTAAGTGGCGGCAAACACACCCTCTCAGCGAGGCGTGATCCCCTTGAGCTCAACTAATGCCAGTATCTTTGGATCCTCAATATCAATATCTTGAGTATGAGTGTTGACTGACTCAATTTTCGCACTTAGGCAGAAAGGGAGCCCAAGTGCTTGGATAATATCCGAGGCTTATCTAGGTTGCATGGTAAGCTCGAGATAGTGCGCAGAGCATCACCATAGGTATGGTAATGATGGGACTAACCATATGAGGAACCGTCTCCGTTTACATTGATGGTCAGAAACCAATCATTGCAGAGCATTGATAGCAAGACTAGCCGGGATGAAACCCGTTGGACTCTAGACTTATCCAGGTCTAAGCATAACTAAAGACTTACCAGTCCAGGAAGTGTTATATTCTATCCTAAAGTTACCAAATGGCAGGGTAAGAAATATATCAAGGGTGGGATTGTGTTTAGCAACACTAGTAATAAAGTGGGTGATATCTAGACCAACTCTAATAGCATTTTGTTTCACATAATTTTTGCACATAATACATAAGCATGTTGTTTCATAATTTAAAGCAATATAACTTAAATAAAAACTGAGATATAAGAATGATCTAGAGAGTTTGGCTTGCCTGGCCCTTGAGCATTGAATACCAGGCCTTTAGGTTGTCCTTTTGGTTCATCCGGATCTAACGTGAAGATACAAATAGCACAAAAATCTCAGAGGAATGCTGACAGCATGATGCATGAAAATATTCTATAATCATCATGATTTAAGTAAAACTATCGTAAACCACAAAGTCTTACACTTATTTTTGTATGAAATGATATGATTGTATGTGCAAGCATGATAAGAAAAATCTACCCATTTAGAGACCCATAATAGGAAAATAGTTATTTGAAATATATCACAATTGTACATGCATTCAAAAAAAAGTATCCAACCATTTCTATGCAACCAAATAAATAGGATAATAAACAATGCAATGATATGATCAAACTAGCATTTTCTTAATAAAAACCAATCTTATCTATATTAAGCTTAATTTGAACAAGGCAAACAATTCTAGAAAATTTTTCACTCAAATTACAAAGCTTGATTTTGCAAGTTAATAAATCTAAATAATAGGGCTAGAGCATTTCACAACAATATTAGTATAACAATAATTCTAGTTTAAGCACCTGACCCAAAAATTGATTTCTGAATAAAGACACAAGCTAAAAGAGGCAAACTCACATGCTTGCATGATAACAATAATTTAATAAAATACAAAACTATGAGATATAGGATTTCAGAGGCTAATATAATTTTATACAATTTTCTTATCCAGAAGAAAATACAAATTAAGCAATAATGTAAATGCAAAGCAAGATTAAAGGGCAAATCTATTATTGTAGATAAATAAAACAGGGAAACAGGGAAAGTTATATTTTTCCTAGGTTCCATATAACATGTAATAATTCCCTACAAAATTGCATATTTTTGTGACGTCAGGAACTATTTTTAATAAACAAGAAAGCAAATCTAGTTAATCTATTCA
Organism: Raddia guianensis; assembly: GCA_036346415.1. NCBI lineage: Eukaryota > Viridiplantae > Streptophyta > Magnoliopsida > Poales > Poaceae > Raddia > Raddia guianensis. The sequence goes on from CM070537.1 coordinate 8,355,191, forward strand.
AGGAAAAGTCTACAACAAATGCTACAAATAAGATACAGTAATATAGATAAGTCAAACATAAAATATTATATTTTTAATAAAATCTACAGGATATCTATCTTTAATAATTTTCTCACAATTTTACAGAGCATATAGCTACTTATAATAAATCAAAAGCATTTTCGGCAATAAATAAATCGGTAAGGGCTGGAAAACACTTAGAACAGTGTTGGGCTAGAGGTACGCACGGTGCGGCCCAAGAGAAGGGGACGACCCATGGCCTGCGCGAGGGCCATACACAGAAGGCGTATTTGAGGAAGGCGCTTCCACTTGAACTTACAGGTGGGACCACGGGCCCACTCGTCTGCTGTACCGGGCGAAACAGCCGAGAGGAGGCGGGCGTTGCGACTGTGGGACCTACTGCTCAGCTACAGAGAGTTGAGCGGGGATTTAACCGAGCGGGTCCACCTGTTGGCGACACGTATGCACAGTAATCTAAACCGTGACGTCAGCGTGACGTCACGTCGTCGTCCTCCTCTGGACGCGAACGGCGGCAAGGGACGCTACAGGGCACGGGAAAGGGTGTTCTCAGAGTCGTTGGAACCATGGAGAAGACGCGCATATAATGGTATCGGTTTGGTGTCCGAAGGTGGTCTAGGGCGGCGGCGCCATATGCGGCGGTGGCGGGCTCGTGCGGACGCGGCTTCGACGAATCACGGCGAAAGGAGTGCAATTAAGGCACGGGTGAGCATTAGAGAGGGTAGTGGATTTTCACCGAGGCGACGGGAGAGCCGGGGAAGTCTTCGAGAGGTCCAACAACGTGGTGGCCGTGTGGCGGCCGGAACAGGGGAGATGGCATCCGAGTCCTTCGGTGAAGCTCGCTTCAATTGAGTTGTTGGGGAAATGGATGGCGTTGTTGTTCTGCTGTAGACGGAGGCGGGGCTCTCAAGGAGTCGCCGACGACGAGCAATCCGAAAGTGGAGATACCTGTGGCTGCAGCGGCGAACCTCTCCTGTGCAAATCGATGGGAGGTGGATCAATCGGTTGCTAGGGGAGATAGAGAGGGAGGAGGTGTTGACGCCCAAATTTGGCAGAAAATCGGATATTGCGAAAAGGCTGAAAATATCGGAATTATTGGGCTGAATCAGAAAATGGGTTTCATCGGTGAAAGAGAAACGTATATTCAGAAATACCGATGGTTACAAGACTCCGGAAGAAATACGCTCTGATCAAAAGATATATTTCGTGACGTGGTAAAATAGGTCGTATCGCTATCGAATCTGTAATAGTATAAATAGGACTTTAGGTCTCGTGAAAACACACATCATACTCAAAACACAAACCCACTTTTCGAATCCGATCGACGCCGTCGAAAGGCTTCAACTCGCAGGTAGAGCTATCTGGATGGAATAATCGATTCTCTTCTTGTAACCGGTATGCATGGCTGTATCATCTTGATCTCGTGTATACAAAGCATATTAAACTGTCTCGGCTTTACCGATCTTTAATGTGTTCTCTCATGTTACACTGTCTTGAATCAATCGATCTGTAATATGTGTTTATCTTGCAATGCCGATTGTCAAGTATCTTATGTGCTTTTCCTAAATCCGATATATGCAACTGTCTCGTTTAATCGATCTTGCGTATACCTTGTTTAGGATCTTCCATGTGTAGATGTTTGCCGATTAGTGTCGGCAGGTGACTAACTGGGGGGTCACCACAGGCAATGAATTTGTACGAGGGGACGCTAATCAAGAACTAAGTCAAATGGTAACACAAGACGAGGGTTTATACAGGTTCAGGCCCTCAACGGAGGTAATACCCTACTTCCTATGCTCTGGGATTATATGGTGGATCAAGATGCGAGATGCAAGATGATGCTGCTTGTGTGTATATGCCGATAGCCTCTACCCCCTCCCTTTATATAGTGTAGGGGGAGTTAGAGTTACAGGATAGCACGCGGCATACGCTAGCTAATTCTGTTATGCTGTTACATGGAATGCATGTGTTGATCTGCTAATTACATGGAGATAGATTATATCCTCGGGAACTTCCTTGGAGCTCAAGGCGCGTGTAACCCGAGTGGTCCTTATCCTTGATCGGCCGACTAGGATCGCCCCCTATCTGCTCCATTATGGGCCTTCTAGAGGATACCCGGGGCCCATATAGTCCAAAGTAGCCCCCGAGTGCTTTACGATCGAGTCAGATGCTTGGCCGACTGGTTTCACCCATATCCCCCGTAATCTGAAAATAGATTGTAAAGAACTCAAGAAATCTTAAGTATTTGTGTCGAAGCAATGCTTCGATTGGCAATACCAAACTCAGCTTATTTAGCCCATTGGGCGCATCGCCTCAACAAATGGATTCGGCTACTAGACACCCACTCTTGCAATGCAAAAGCAGCAACCGGCCCATCTTGGGGCGTGCCTTAAGCCACGCCATTACGACTTCTGTCTTGCAGCATGCCGTAATCTTAGCGTTGCAAAGGATATCGGCAAGCGCCGGCCTTAACTTGTAAGAACCAAACTCTGCCCAAAGATGGGGCACACCTTTCAGCCGGGTGGTACCTGTCCCTACCAGGGAAGGGATCAGCATAGGCCCCTCGGGGCGTATCGATTGGACGCAATTTTACCGAGAGGTATTTGTACCCGGGTAGCGGTGTACAACTGGCGACCTTATAAAGGCATACCTCAAGAAATTGAACCCAAATTTCACCAACACCCAACCTTGAGCGTGCGAAGTTAGCTAGTGACCCAACATGGGGTATGCCATGAAATATTTTTAATTTTGGCTCTTCCGGTCGTATGCCCTCCAGGGTGTACCGAGGCCGAATTAGGCTCGATTTTAACACATTGCCACTGTCAGCGGCGTGTTAAGAAAGCCTGTTAAGGGGGTTGCCCTTTGTAGTTTTAGCACAAGCCCAATTTGGGGGAGCCGAAGCGTTTTCGCGCCTTTTTCTCACACAGTCGGAGCGGTACATGCTTCCGTCGGAAACCGTATTCGTATCCACTTCCGTGATTTCCGTCCCATCGCCATGATGGTTTTACTGTGTTTGACGCGGATTACAAGGCGTGACCCTTGAACTTCCTCTGTGTATAAAAGAAATCCCAGGGGCAGAGTACTACTTCACCACCAGCCTTCAGATTTTCGAGTCTTCCTCTTCTCGACGACACCCAGAAATCGCCACCTTCTTCTCTTTCGAGTGCAATGGCAAGCGGATGGTCCGATCCAAGGGTAACTGCATGTGCTGAGGAGCACGCCCGCGTCGCCGCCGCTGAGGCCACTACGGCCGCCGAATAGGCACGATGGCGAAAGGACTACGCAGAAAGGACCGCCCAGAGCGCAATTAGGGTTCTGGTTGCTAGCCATCCACGACTATTCCCAGGTCGCACCCCCCTCAAAGACGCGCTCGTCTTCTCCATCCTTGATGTGAAGTGGCCAACGGAGGAATGATCTATCTTTGTTTTGTACCCCCACAAGCCAGCGACGAGCCCTAGCTTGATGTGTTGTGCCGCGAAAGATGTAATCAGGCCTAAGAGCCCTTTCAATGAAAATCTTTTGGGTAATCTTTGAGTCTTTGTCTTTGCTCCAATCTTGAATCCGCAACATTGCTTATCCTTGACTTGATCTCGAATCTGCAGCATTGCTTCATCCGAGTAATTAGAGCCGCCCGCTCCTAGACCGGCAGTCGGCACTTAGCGCAGGCCTCTTCGGGAGGAACCACTCGGCCAGCCAAGTGATTTAGCCAAACCCTCCTCAAAAAGGGGCCGCATCAAGCGCTAGACTAAGGCCCGGCCCAGAATGCGAAGCACTGCTCATCGCGATAAGTTAGGAACAGGAGAACGAAATTAGTTCACCTTACTCACTTTTCACACCAGTCTGTTAGCTTCTCCAGCAAACTCCGCCGCTACGGTTCGTCTCCATCGCCACCTCCGCCGCCACCCGTCTCCGATCGCAATGGCTCCACCATCCCCCGCCGCCCCTAAGGCTGCCAAAAGCGGGAAGGAGTGGATGAAGTCCATCACGACCGAACGGAGGCTACAGAAGCTGGTCTCCCTTGGCATGCTCCCCTCCGAAGGTTTCGTGTCTTGGCGCGCCGCCGCCGCCGAATCCTGCCCCACCCCTCGCTTCGACGAGGTAGTGGTCTTCGAATCCTTCTTTCTCCGTGGCTTTGGCCTTCCTTGCTCTCCTTTCTTCCGGGGATTACTGCATTTTTACGGGATCGAGATTTCACACTTGAACCCCAATTTCATGTTCCAGATTGCGATTTTCATCCATGACTGTGAGGCCTATTTGGGGATTGCTCCTCATTTCGACCTTTTCAAATTTCTTTTCCTTCTCAAGCCTTTTCCCAACAAGAACTCCCCCAAAGCCGCCGGCGGCGCGGGATTTCAATTGCGGGAAGGGGCCCGAAAACATTATCTCGATCTTCCTTTAAGAACCTCCAATAAGGGCTGGCACTCGGAGTGGTTCTACTGCGCCAATTCTCCTCCGGTCCTCCCTTCTTTCTCCGGCGAGTGCCCCACAGTCCATCCCTCCTGGTCCTCTCTTCTCGCCGATGACGAGGGAGGCCAAGTAGAGGAATTTCTCGTTCTTCTCCACAGAGTTAAAGCTACTGGGCTGACCGGCATTGGGGTTGTGTGGAACTTCACCCAGCGCCGTATCCAGCCCATAAAGGAGAGGGTGCATCTTGCCTTCGAGTACTCGGGGGCTCAAGATACCACTCGGGAATCCAACGAAAACCTTTCGCAGAAGGAAATCATTAGCCGAGTGATCGAGCTCTTCGCTCCGGGCTCGGAAATAGTTCGCGCAGATTGCCCTGCTCCGTACCATTTGGGGTACTTGCCACCAGCGGTAAGGAGAAGATCTTCCTCAACTCAACCGCGGCCTTTTTAAATGCATAGCCGTAGCTAATGTAACCTGATGCGCCGCAGGGGCGCGAAGCCTTCTTCTCCACCCCTTCGGTCCCAGAAGCTCTGCATCCCAAGGAGGCACCGCGTAAGCGTCCCATTGAGGGCTCGACTAGTGCTCCTCCGGCCAAGAAAGGCAAGGGGGTCACTTCAGGGGACTCAGAGGAGGATGATGATGAAGATGATGTCCCGCTCCGGCACCGCCGCTGCTCAGCTCCAAGGCCGTCTCTAGCTCCGGCCGAGCAGCCTCCAAGTCCTCCATCTCCCCAGACAGCCGGCCCAACAGCCGCGTCAGGAGGAGATAAGCCTTCTGGTATTCGCCCGAGTGGCTCGGGCGTCCGATTCAGAATGAAGTATTTCCCATCACACAGGTATTCCTTTGCGACGCCGTAACTTCATAATTCGCAGACGTGTGTATCTTGAAAGGTCTCCGAATGCTTTCAGGAAACCAGTTGATGACGATGAGCCGCCAAGTTCGCATGGCAAGGGAATGCCAGCCTCGACGCCTTCAAAATCTGATAGCCAAGCCAAGTCCCAATCTTCTGGGAACTCGGCTCAGCGCACCGCGCCTCGCCAAGATTCTGGCCCATCCTCGTCGACGAAGGGGAAAGTCCCAGCTCCGGCTCCAGGGAGCTCAGAACCAGAAATTGAGGAGATTCCTCGCCCCTCCCCCAAAGCTCACGTTCCACCCTTCCGACTAAAATGGAGGAAGGAGATGGAGGGCTACGAGGTCGACGACGGGCAGGAGGCCGAGGAATGGGAGGTGCTGGACCAAGTGACTTCAATTCAAGCCAAGATATACGAGGTGAAGGTTTTTCCCACTGCGAATCCTTACCTTGCACGGGGGAATCCCACTAATCTCCCTCCTTTCTCCACGCAGCGCATGAAGGAGAGGTCGAAGCAGAAGACCCAATGCATGCAGAAAACGGTAGGCGAGCTTAAAACACGCGACGAGTTTGACAATGCATTGTATGCCGTTAAGTCGCAATACCGCGGCCGGATCGAATAACTCCACCGTGAAGTCACCGAGCTCCGATTCCGCCAAGTGGAAGAGTCCAACACTAACCGTGGTATAGACCCCTGTCTGTGCCAAATCTCTGTAAAGAATGCTTCATAGATAATAATCTCCAATATTTGTCATCAAATGCAGCTCTAGAGGCGAGGTAGATGTCCTTGGAGGATGAAGTCCGCTGAGCCAACACTCAAGCAGAGAAATCGGCTAAAGAGCTAGAAGGTAGCTTTTCCCCATTGGCTCTCCCTGACTCCACCTCACCGGAGCCCGACTAATACGCCACATGCGACTGGTTTCGCAGAGCTTCACCGCCGAGCTTCGATGGGGATAGCCCCAGTGCTTCAATGCCTTTACCTGGAAGAAGAGCCGCCGAACGATCCTGACCTCCTGGTGGCCCATCTCGACACTCTCCTTGAGCAGATCAAGGCCTTCACTCGGGAGACCGCGATAACATGTACCAACGAAGGCCTCGCCATCGCGAACTCAAACTTCCCCGGTCTAGACTGTGAAGCCGTGAAAGACGGGTTTGCTTGTACGGAGGAGAAGGCCGCCGCTTTACTGGAAGAGGTTCATCCGACTGCCGTCCAGATAGTAGAACAGTTGGATTTGTAGATGTGTCTGTAATGGAAACGCTTGTTGATCCCCGATACTGGTGATCCGGTTTATCCGAATAGTACGCTTTATCCTTTTTCATGAAACGCATCCGTCGACTGGTCCAGCCCCTGAGTGCCAGGAAGTAGCACTTGGCTTTGTCCCCATGCAACTACGGAGTAGCTAAACATTGTCATTTGAGATATAGAAGCGCCATTACTCCAGAATTTTCACAGCACTCGAATTTGATCAACACATGTAAAGAGAAAACAACTTTTATTGATAATATTGGGTGCGGTTGACTCCGCACACTATTTAGTGTAGCCCCCGACTTACTGCTTGATCATTTACGGCCAAGTAGCAAGTCAAAAGAAGGGAAACTAATTACATGCTGCTTGAATACAAAACTTTAGGAGTAAAAACGACGTAGCTGCTCGATGTTCCAGGTATTGGGCACTTCAGATCCATCTTCGAATCCCAGCCCCCGCGCCGCTAAGCATGAGGGAACCATCAAAGTACATTGTCCAGTACTCGAGATTCTCCTTTGCTGCTGGGGTTTGGGCCTCTGTTCATTCGGCGACGAAGTCGGCCAACGCTTGAGATTTGATGGCTAATCGAGGCCTGAACTTTATTTCAAAGGCTCCAAGCTTGACTGCCCATTTGGCAATCCTCCCAGTGGCCTCCCGGTTGTGGAGTATGTCTCCAAGAGGGAAAGAGGTGACCACCGAAATTTCATGCTCTTGAAAATAGTGCTTGAGCTTCCGCGATGTAAGTAATACAGCATACAGAAGCTTTTGAACTTGTGGGTACCTTGTTTTAGATTCGTCCAATACCTAGCTTACGAAGTAGACCAGACGCTGTACCTTCTGGAGGGTGCCCTCTTCGTCCCGCTCCACCACCAAAGCGCTGCTGATGACATGAGTCGTTGCGCCGATGTAGAGTAAGAGGGGCTCCTGGGGCATGGGAGGGACCAACACCGGAGGCGTGGTGAGGAACCTCTTTAGATCTTCAAAGGCTTGCTGTGCTTCCGCTGTCCACTGAAAATCGTCCTGTCGGCGTAAGAGCCTAAAGAAAGGCATGCCTCGCTCCCCGAGTCGGGAAACGAATTGGCTGAGTGCCACGATACATCCAGTGAGCTTCTGCACATCCTTCTGATTAGTCAGGGGCTTCATCTTGATGATGGCGCTGATTTTCTCTGGATTTGCTTCGATCCCTCGATTGGAGATGATGAATCTGAGTAGTTTACCAGACGGAACCCCAAAAATGCACTTCTCGGGATTTTGCTTCATTCGATACGCCCTTAGGCTCTCCAACGTCTCGGTCAGATCTGTTATGAGATCCCCTCTGGATTTTGTTTTTATGACGACATCGTCGACGTATGCCTCCACGTTGCGTCCGAGCTGAGTGTGAAAGCACCGCTGTATGGTGAGCTGATAAGTTGCGCCAGCGTTTTTCAGCCCGAATGGCATTGTGATATAGCAGAAAGCACCAAAAGGTGTAATAAACGATGTTTTGATGCAATCTTTCTCCTTCAGACTGATCTGATGATAACCTGAGTAGGCGTCCAGAAAACTCAAGAGCTCGCACCCGGCGGTGGAATCCACCACTTGATCGATGCGGGGGAGCCCAAAAGGATCCTTGGGACATGCTTTGTTGAGATCCGTGTAGTCGACACACATCCGCCATTTCTTGTTTTTTCTTCTACACCAGGACCGGATTGGCAAGCCACTCGGGATGATACACCTCTTTGATAAACCGTGCGGCTAACAATTTGGTGATCTCACCCGTATGGCGTCTTTTCGATCCGGGGCAAATCTTCGTAGGCGCTGCTTGACTGGCTTCGCCTTTTCATCAACGTGGAGAGACTGCTCGATCACCTCCCTCGGAACACCAGGCATGTCCGAAGGTTTCCAAGCGAACACATCCCGGTTGGCCTGGAGGAAATTGACGAGCGCGTCTTCCTATTTGCTGTCGAGCCCTGTCCCGATCACGGCTGTCTTGGCCGGATCAGATGGGTCCAACAGGATCTTTTTGGTTTCTTGGGCTGCTTGGATGGATGTTTTGGCCTGCTTCTTGGCGGGGACGTCCCCCTCCTCCTGGGGATGCAACCTCCAGTCGGATCTTCTCCATCTCAGCTGACGAGTCCAGTGCCTGCGCCATCTCACAGCTCTCGCTGTCACAGAGCAGGGACAGTTTAACGTCACCAGGGAGGGTGATTACACCGTTGGGACCTGGCATCTTTAGGACGAGATAAGTGTAGTTGGGAACCGCCATAAATTTGGTAATCCCCGGCCTTCCCAAGATGGCATGATATGCCGTCTCAAAATCAGCCACTTCGAAACTCAGACTCTTGGTCCGATAATTATCCTTAATCCCAAACGTAACGGGCAAAGAGACCTGTCCGAGTGGTATCGCGGATGTCCCGGGGATTACCACGTGGAAAGGAGATGATCCCTGCCGTAGCTCGGAACGAGGAATATTCATCTGGTCCAGGGTCTTGACGAAAAGAACATTAATCCCACTCCCGCCATCGACCAGAACCCTCTTTAGTTTGCTTCCTCGCACGACCGGGTCCAGCACCAGAGGATACCTCCCAGGGAAGGTGATCCGGTCCGGGTGGTCCGATCGGTCGAAGGTGATGGGCACCTCAGACCAGCGCAGGTACTTTGTGAAGGGAATATGCCCTAGATCAATCATGAGATGATTATGTAATACGTCTTTGTTCATGTACTTTTCGATAACTAGCTTATCAGGTTCCATGAATAATGGTCATAGCTTTGTTCATCAAGTATGACTTGGTTGTGAGACACATTGTTTGTATGACATTATTCTAAACTGATCCCTGATCCAGAATCATTATGAGGAGCAGTAATGATTGATCGGCACATGTATTGATTGATGGTACTGTTTCACATACCATAGATATTGTGGATATCGAATCAATAATGTGGACACGTGTTAGAGAACACGGATGGTTGGATTGACCTACTCCGAGACACTGCTGAGATTGTTATCTTAATAGTGCCATCGATTGTTGTCTCGAGTGGTACACCTATATGGTCCTTAGACACGAGATCATCATAGAGTCCCGGCATGCGTAGTTGTATACTTTGGGGTTATCAAACGCTACTCCGTGAATCGGGTAGTTATAAAGGTAACTTACGGGTATGCCGCTGAAACATGGCGTGGGGTGTGATAGATCAAGATGGAATTTGCCCTCCTCGATAACAGGAGAGATACCTCTGGGCCCTCGGTGTGGATGGATAAGGAAAGTCTTGGCGTGCTAAGGTGACTAATTGTTAGTCACATCTTATATCCATTACACGGAACGAGTGAATGGGTCGAGCTATCACAAGGGTGGCACGATCTTGCCTTGAGCTTGACGGTGTCGCGTGGCAAAGGGATCGGTATGTACGCGTGTATCAAGGTTCAGCCGATGAGATCATTACGTGCATTCGGGGTCAATATGTGTTGCTAGATACCGCTATTGATCGTGGATGGAAACGGGTTTCGGGTCCGCGTCGACTTGCACATGAACCTAACGGGTCACACTTAACGGTTGAAACATGCTTAACGGATTCACTTCATTAATGGGTTTCGTGGCGTGGATATGGATCCGCGTAGGAGATAGAGTCCTAACGGGCCTTCTAGTGTAGAAGCCCGTTAGCACGTCTATATAAGTTGGAGGCCAGGGGCGGCGCGGGGCATGAGTTAGACGCACTCCACCAAAACCCTAGCCGCCGCGCCCCTCCCGCTCCTGAGGAAACCCTAGCCGCGCGACGTGGTGCTAGCACGCCGGCGCGCGACGTTCCACTCCCGGACGTGTGGATACCTTAGAGGCGCTGCCGCTTTCGCGGACGTGCTTGCTGATCGGCGACCTCTCCCCGTCACCGGCGACCCCTAGGCGAGCACCGGCGATCCCTTGGCGAGTCCTCAGCGAGCCGGGCGACCTCACCCCAAGCACGGGCGACCCCTCGGCGAGCATTGGCGACCCCTCGGCGAGCACCGGCGACCCCTCGGCGAGCAATCGGCGTACTGATCGGGGCGTGTTCGACTACTTCCTCTACGTGCGCGAGTCTTCTTCCGCTGCATCCGCGCGTCGAGGGTAACTATCCATGGTCCCCTACTTACATGTTGATCCTGGGTGTGCGCGAAAATTTTGATTTTCGGCTAGCGTAGCCTGCACGTTTCCCATCACTTTGGTGTCGCGGGCATGATAGCGTTGATTTCCCGAGTGGTAAGCTTTTGCTTCCGCTTGGACTCGTACACATCAGAGCCCCCGAAGATGTAGCTGATCTCGCGCTCAGCGTCCTGGTAATCTCCATTGGGTTTCTTGCCTTGACCGCCATTAGCCTACTGGTTCGAGCTCTCGGTGAACTTCTGCAGAATAAGACAGTCTTTGGCAGAGTGCTTTCCTCGAGGATGGAAGGGACATACCGAATCCATCACTTTTTTGTAGTCGTTGTCGTTGGGAGGCTTTGGTCGGTTGCGCTCCATGTTGGCGACCATCTCGTCCCCTTTCGCTTCTTGTCCTTGGGCTTGCCTTGCTCTTCGTTAGGCTTCTTCTTGGGGCCTCCGTCGTTGCCACCGCGATGATTCGCGATGGCCTCCTCGGCTTCGGCCTCCTGATCCGCCATCGTGAACATGGCCTTGGGATTACGCGGGGGTCCCGGGTCATCTGCCTGATCAACTCCTCGGATTTGCATCCGGCGAAGAAGGCGTCGATGACTGTTTGCTCCGAAACGTCCCGAATCTCGTTCTTCTTCTTGGTGAAGCGCTTGATGAACTCACGAAGAGTCTCGTTCTTGCGCCGGTGTTGCTGTCCAATCTCCCATCTCCCCGCGGGCCTTTCATAGGTCCCTTGGAAATTGGCGATGAACTGCTCCTGGAGGTCGTCCCAAGACTCGATAGAGTTCTCCGGGAGTCCCGTTACCCAGGTCTGGACGGTTGGCGTCAAAGCGACCGGCAAGTAGTTTGCCATGACGTTCGATCACCTCCTGCCACGCTAACCGCTAGGGCGTAGACCTGCAGCCAATTCTTTGGGTCCCTCTCGCCATTGAACTTGTCGATGCCTTTGAGGTTGAGACCATCCGGCCAAACCACTCGGCGAAGATCCGGGGTAAAGGCCCGAATCCCCTCCAATGGTCGTAGCCACCTCCGCGTTGGGGATCTACTACGACGCTCCCGCCGCGGGCCTTGGCGCTGCTCCTGACGGTGGTTGCGCCGACTGGCAGTGCTCTCGGCTTGGTCATCGTCGCGACGGCTATGATGGCCACGAGAGTTCCGCTCGCCGTTGCTGCGCTCCCGCCGCCTGGCTTCGATGTCTTGACGTAGATCACGGGCAGGCGATTGGTGTGAATCGCCAGCCGCTGAGGCACGAGTCCGGTTCCGATTGCGCGTAGATCGACTGCGAGCCAAGGCGGACGGAGCCGGTATTGCCTCGTTCTGCTGTATGGCAGCCATCTCCACCATGGCCGTCACTCGAGCAAGGGCCTAGATACACGGGCTGCCTTCTGGAAGCTGCGGCGCGATAATCTCAAGAAGAGTCTTTGACGCGATGACGTTGGCCTGGGGAATGTTGTAGACCTCCTGATCTCTTAGCCTCACAGCGAGAAGCTCACTCTGGACGTCACGGCCGCGGATGCGAAGTTGTCGTACGCGATCTTGTCTCTCCTCCTGGCGTTGATCTGGATTCGCGCCAGCGTCGGTTTCTTCGTACGCGATAAGCGGAGAAGTGGAGTGATGATCATCCGCGCCTAGGACGAAAACCTCTCGGTAGTTACGAATCTCAGCGCTCCCATCGGACTCTGAGTCAGAAGCGGAGAGGCTGACTTGTTCGCTCTGTCCAATGGGTTGGCCACCATTGATGACACCCACAAACATAGATGAATCTGATCTGAATGGATCTAATGCGCTCACTGACTAGTTATCTCCTATCCGAATAGCCGAGGAATCCCGTGCGAGAGCTGCGACGGAATTCTCGAGTCCGGAGGGAAATCCAGCCGAGGGCAATGAGTTGTTGTTGGGCAGAATACAATCCACGCCTAAGCGGTTGAGCCCGCCGAGTCCTTTCTCGTCTCCCTCAAGAGGGGGTGCGAAGGCGAACAGCAAGGGGGTCAATCCACGGAAGGCGCTTGCTAGATTCTCCAAGCCGAAAGGCAATGGGTCACATTGATCGCGCGCGCCTCCATGCGGGGGAATCTCTCGAGGGGGAGAGAGGTGAAGATTGCCGATGCTGTCGGCGATGAAGTCCAGGGTGCCAAAACGAAGAGACTCTCCTAGCCTCATGGCGACATACGGCGATATCGAGGAAGCCATCTGACTTGAGAGATGATCTTGACGCCGCTTCTACCGGCGCGCCAACCGGGCAGTGACTAAGCGGGGTCACTGCGGCAATGAATTTGTACGAGGGGACACTAATCAAGAACTAAGTCAAATGGTAACACAAGACGAGGGTTTATACAGGTTCAGGCCCTCAACGGAGGTAATACCCTACTTCCTATGCTTTGGGATTATATGGTGGATCAAGATGCGAGATGCAAGATGATGCTGCTTGTGTGTATATGCCGATAGCCTCTACCCCCTCCCTTTATATAGTGTAGGGGGAGTTAGAGTTACAGGATAGCACGCGGCATACGCTAGCTAATTCTGTTATGCTGTTACATGGAATGCATGTGTTGATCTGCTAATTACATGGAGATAGATTATATCCTCGGAAACTTCCTTGGAGCTCAAGGCGCGTGTAACCCGAGTGGTCCTTATCCTTGATCGGCCGACTAGGATCGCACCCTATCTGCTCCCTTATGGGCCTTCTAGAGGATACCCGGGGCCTATATAGTCCACATGTTGTATTTACCTTTATTAGTTCTAAGCTTTTAAATCAGTTTATCGGTTTATATCTAGATTTGGATCTGAATATTGCCTTGGCCTGACCAATCTATTCAATCCATTCCTCGATTTAATCTAATAAATTGATATAAAAGTTTATTGCTAACATTCTATAAAAAATACCAAAAAGAAGTAAAAGACTTATAATTGAATGCTTATTTATATTTAATTGCTCTATCAGGCATTAAGCCGATAGATCATTCAATCGGATTATTTAAAGCCGATATAAAATAACCTGATCTGGCTATCTTGAAAAGCCGATTAAGGCTAAGTCACTGACAACTTATTCCTTATCAATTTAAAGGTCAAATTGACTGGCACGCTTGGTTGTTGGTTGCGACACAAGCACTGACTTGACGCTTCCGCCTGTGTGTTCGCGAAAAGTTCACTTTTTGTGTCAACAGGAGGGGAGCCGATTCATGGTGGTGTAGGTGATTGGGGCACACCGGGACGAACTGTCAACGACGCGGGCTCAAATCGGGCGGCCGGAAAGAGGAGAAGAAAAGGGTGCCTCGGCCGGGCTTTAAAAGGCGCGGAGCTCAGGGATGAGTTGGAGGGTTACGGTTGTGGCGGAGAGAGTGGCGCAATCATTTCCTCCAAGCGGTGAAAAGGGGTGACTAGGGGAGGCGGTATTAACTTTGGGGGCGAGGCCGGCTTCGGAACGCTGGGCGTTGGGGCATTTCGCCGGTGAGTCATCCCGGCGTCGATGTCGTGGCAGCAAGGGCATGCTCGCGCTGGATCTTGGTCGGGCAAGTGGGGGTGGCTTGGCGCGCGCGGCATGCTCCATGGCTCGATGTGAACACGGTGGCGAGAAGGCGGCGGTGCGTTGCCTTCTGACCGATGGGCAAAGCGGTGCTACGGGGTCGAGGGTGCGCACAAGCACACGGGAAGGGGCGCGGGCACGGTGCGATTGCGGTCTTGGCGCGAGGGCGCGCAGGGGAGACGCTGGGCGGTCCACGGCAAGACAGGAGGTGGTGTAAGAGCGACGGCGCACGGCGCGGGCATTACGTTGGGCGTGGCCAGGGCGCGACGGCGCAGGCGCTGGACGCGGGCAAGGCTTCGGCGTGGGCACACGCAGGGCGGGGAGGGTGCTGCGGGCGACGTGGACAAGGTATTATCCATTGGATGCGCGATCGAGCGATTCAGAAGAAGCCACGTCGGTTCTTGGAAGGGCAGGGCAGAAACAAAGCAAGAGAGGAGAGGAGAGAGAGAGAGAGAGAGAGAGAGAGAGAGAGAGAGAGAGAGAGAGAGAGACAGCAGGGAGCAAGGAACCTAGGGGGAAAGGGGATTTCATAACAGGATTGGAAATCCAAATTTTGAAATATGAATTTAGTGCAAGACTTAAATTCGAAAGCTCAAAATATTTTTTTGGAAATTATTTATATGCATAAACTTTAAATAGGTGGTCAATTGACCTTAGAGAATTTAACTTGCATATTTGAAATATGAACCTTTGCAAAAGGTTTATAATATGGAAATCAAACTATTATTTTAGGAAATTTTTTGTATGCACAAAATTTAAATAGATGGTCATTTGGCCTAAAATACTTTGATAATCAAATTTGATATATAAACCTTTACAAAAAGGTTTATATTTTTGGAAACCAAAATATTGGTTTAGGATTAAATACTATAATTTAGCAAACAAACAAATTGGATGACCAAAGTACTTACCTAATAAAAAATTAAAGAAAGTATTTACATGCAAATATTCATACATTCCTATTTTAAATTCTAAAATAAACATTTGCAAGAGAGCATACAAGATTTGCAAGAAAGGTACAAAATAAATAAGTTCATCCCTTATATACGGGCTAGATCTACTTTTTCTACATTTTCAAAATATTTACTTTGCAAGCTTACAAAATTAGATTATTGAAAATGTTTAGAAGATGACATTCATGATCTTTCAAGGAGGGTTTAAATATAAATATAATAACTTTATCCTTTAATAGAGGTCCAATGAATATTTTATCTAAAAATAAATAAATACTTTAAGCAAAGTCCTCAAAAGAAGAATTTTGCAAATACTAAATGGTGGCAAAACATGGTTATTACTTTATGACAAATGCCACATAGCAAGACCTATAATAGCCTTTTAAACCATACAGGATAATTTTCCAATATAATTTATTATATATCTATATACATACATTCATATATTTGAAAATACAAGTATATAGTAGCAAAAAGGTTTTTCGAATTCAATGGCAAAATATTAGTCACATAAAATAATTCCAATATTTTAATATTTCAAATATTTTTCTTCATGTCCTAAATTTGGGATGTTACATACAGCACCTGCCTACAATCCTCCCCTCCGTGTCAAATGGAGGAAAGAAATGGAAGGCTATGAGGCCAATGACGCCGAAGTGGTGGAGCAGTGGGAGATGGTAGTAAACATGATGGAGTTCGGCTCCAAAGTGTTTGAGGTAGGCCATCTTTGAATTTTAACCCTTTGATGGTCCTAGTGTTTCTGAATACTTCTTTTGTCTCTTTCCAGAACCTGGATTGGCAGTCAGCGCAAAAATCCCAGTGTCTCCAGAAATCCATTGAACAACTGAAGTTGAGAGATGAGTTTAACAACACGCTTTACGCACAGAAGTCAAAATACCACGGCGAAATCGAAGAACTCCGCAAGGAGGTTGCCGAGCTGCGGTACCGCAACGTAGAAAATGCCAATACCATCCGAAATAAGTGCTTAAGTAATCAATACAAAACTCATTGGAGGGTGAGGTTTTCCAGGCAAACATCCAGACTGAGAAGGCGACTCAGGAACTAAAAGGTAAGCCTTCTAATCCAAGTATTTCCTTACTCGAGCCCCCTTGCGCTGCCTAAATATCATCCACCTATCTGATTTACAGCCTATTAAGTAAAAACCAAGACACAATTCAAAGTCTTCGACGAAAATATGAAGTCCGCCGTCGAGCTGCGCAACAGAACTGTGAGGGCTACTGCACCTGTGCTCCAATTTCTCCATCCAGAGGAGGAGCGGCCAACCAACGAGGATGTTGTGATGGTGTGGCTGTTGGATACTCCCGAGCGCCTAAAGGTTCTCGTGAAGGAAGCCGCGACGACGTGCAGTAGTAAAGCGCTGGCCATCGTGAAGTCGCACTATCCCAAAGTCGAGCTTGAAGATAGAAGGGGAAGTTTCTGCCCAGATGGAGGAAGTAAAAGAGACCTCCACTGCTTTGGTAGATAATTTAGATTTATTGGCAGATGACACCAACAGTCAAGTGGTCTTGTAATATAAACGTTGATCCTTCATTAGTGCTCGTGCCATTTATCCAAGTGCTCGTTTTCGTTTGTCTTTTCGTGTAACACCCTTTTGCGACTAGCCTAGCCCCCGAGTACAGGCAATTGGCTCATGGCTCTCTCCCCAAACACATGTTGAGTGGCTAAATCTTGTCATTCATGGATTAGAGCGTCACTACTCAGAATTTCTTGGAACTTCAATTTGATAATTGCATATAGAAGAACACAACTTCATTGAGAAGATAGTGCTGGGAAACGGGTAGGCTACGCGAGCACAAAATCAAAATTTTCTATCAAGAATCACCCTAGAGCACATGCAAAAAGAGGATCACAGATCGTTACCTTTGACGTGCAGATGCAGCGGAAGTAGTTTCTCGCACATAGAGGAAGTAGACGTACTCGTCCAGATCAGCACCGAGTGCTCGCCTGTGCTCGCTGAGTGCTTTCCGGCGGTCGCCGAGTTCTCGCAAGTGTTCACCGAGTGCTTGCCGATGTCTCACCTGTGCTCGCCGACGATCCAAACAAACAGCGCGTCCACGTACGGCAGCGCCTCTAGCGGTATCCACACGTACCGAGGAAGAACACCTCACGGGGTGTGCTAGCACCTCGCCGTGCGGCTAGGGTTTCAGGAGAGCGGGAGGGGCGCGCGACGGCTAGGCTTGGTGAAGGCTCAGCTCGTTTGCTAATGCCGCCCCTATGCCTCTCCTTATATAGCCATGCTAGTGGGTTTCGGCCCGCTAGGGTTTTATCTCCCACGTAGATCATATCCACGTGCAAACCCGTTAAACAGTTCCAACTCATTAAGTCTGTGACCCATTAGGTTCAGTGCAAGTCGGTCGCGGATTCAGAAACCTGTTTCCAATCCACCGGTCAACAGTGGCACCTAGTAGTGCGTATTGACCCCCGAATGCACAAAATCAATATTCGGCTGAACCTTGATATACTCACATATCAATCCTTTGCCACCCAATACCAGTCAAGCTCAAGGCGAGATACATGCCACCCTTGTTGATAGCTCGACCACTTCACTCGGCAGTGGAATGGATACATACCATGACTAACTCCATAGTCATATTAGCACGGCCGTGCGCTTTTCCTATTCATCCACACGAGGGGCCCAGAGGTATCTCTCCTGTTATCGAGGAGGGGCAAATTTTATCTTGATTATCACACCCCTGGCTATGTATCATGGCATACCCAATAGGCACCTTTATAACTACCCTATTACCTTGTAGCGTTTGATGATACCAAAGTATACAAGTTAACATGCTGGGTATCCATGGCAATCTCAGGTCTAAGGACCATATAGGTATACCACTTGAGACTATACGATTATGGCGCTATAAGAGATAACAACTCACAACGTTTCAGAGTAGGTCTATCTGACCGCCCATGTTCTCCAACATGCGTCCATACTATTGGTTTGATATCTCTATATCTATGGTATGTGAAACATTACCATCAACCAATACATATGCTGATCAAATTATAACCGCTCCTCGAAATAATATGGATCAGGGACCCGTTTAGAATAAAGTCATATAACAATATGTTTCACAATCAAGTCATACCCAATGGACAAAGTCATGGCATTTATTCAGGGAACCGATAAACAATGTTATCATATGTACATGAACAAAGACATGGTACAATCATCACTATGATTGATCTACGGCATATCCCTTTCAGATAGGGTACGATGAAGACGTACACTATTTAGTGTAGCCCCCGACTTATTGCTTAGTTATAAATGACAAAGTAGCAAGTCAAACAAACTCTTATTACACAAATGGAAACTCGAATACAAAGTTCAACAGTAAAAACAATGTAACTGTTCGATATTCCAGGTATTAGGGATGACCAATCTGTCTTTGCCCTTAAGCCGGTAAGACCCCGGTATAGTTACTTCATCAATCACATAGGGGCCTTCTCAGATTGGGGAGAGTTTATGCTCATGCTTCTGATTCTTTCGGAGGACCAGATCTCCTTTGGAGAACACATGGCCCCGTATATTGCATTGGTGATAGCGACGCACACCCTACCGGTACTTAGCCGACTGGATCATTGCTGCTTCCCTTGCTTCCTCTAGATGATCAAGGTCTTCTAATCTCCCTTCCTCCGACTGGTTGTCTTCATATGCTAGAATTCATGTAGACTTAAATTTTAGCTCAGTCGGAAGGACCGCCTCCGAGCCATACACCAGGAAGAAGGGTGTCTATCCTGTCGCTCGACTCTGGGTCGTTCTGAGCCCCTAGAGAACTGATGGCAACTCCTTAACCCAGTGTGTAGCAGACGACTTGAGTCGATCGAAAATCCTTGCCTTGAGTCCTTGTAGGACCATGCCATTGGCACGCTACACTTGTCCGTTGCTTCGGGGATGCGCCACCGAAGCGTAACAGATCTTGATGCCCAATTCTTCGCCCCAATCATGGCATTCGGTGCTCTTAAACTAGACGCCATTGTCGGTGATAATCTAGTTAGGCACGCGAAAGTGAGCAACAATGTCTCGGAAAAACACGCGTGCCTTGTCTGCTGTAATATTATCGACGACTGCATGGCTTCGATACAATTTCTAAACTTGTCGGTGGCGACAAAGAGATGGGTAAAACCACCTTGCGCCCGCTTGAGGGGACCCACCATGTCGAGGTTCCAGACTGCAAAGGGCCAGGTGATGGTATGGTCTGCAGATCCTGAGCCGACATGTGCATTTGTCGTGCAAAGAATTGGCAACCCTCACATTTAGGCAATATTTCCTATGCATCGGTTACGGCAGTCCGCCAAAAGAACCTTTGGTGATAAGCTTTACCAACCAAGGAGCCTACCGCCGCATGATGTCCACAATCTCCCGAATGGATGTCGTTGAGTAAATTTTTGCCTTCTTGCTCCGATATGCATCGTCTTAGTACCCTGCAGCTGCTTTTGCGAAAGAGCACGTCCTTGACTACCTTAGAGTTTTTGCTTCAACGTTCTATGTACTCAGCTAGACTTCAATCTTCTGGTAGCTCCTCCTTGAAGATGTAGTCCAAGTATGGTTGTGTCCATCCGGTATTGACAGACAGGACTTCCGCTTCCGCTTGATCTTCTTGTTCACCCTACGGAGCAGACTGTTTTATAGAGGGCTTATGCAACTCTTCCACAAAAACACTAGTTGGTACCTGTTCCCGACTGGATCCCATTCGCGCAAGCTGATATGCTGCTTCATTATCATGGCGGAGCACATGTTTTAGTTCCAAGCCGTCAAACATGTCTTCCAACTTGCTGACTTCCTAGCAATATGCAGCCATGCTGTCACCAATACAAGACCACTCTTTTTATACTTGCTTAACCATAAGCTGAGAGTCCCCACGAACCATTAACTGTCGAATCCCGAGCGATATGGCGATGCATTGCCCATGGATGAGTGCCTCGTACTCAGCGGTGTTGTTGCTAACTGGAAACAGGAATTGAATAATGTATCTTAGCTTCTTGCCTGATGTGGATATGAGTAGAATCCCAGCCCACGCGCCACTGAGCATGAGTGAACCATCGAAGTACATCATCCAGTACTTGATATCCTCATTGGATGCTGGTATTTGAAACTCCGTCCATTCAATGACAAATTCGGCAATTGCTTGAGATTTGATGGCCAACCAAGGCTTGAACTTTATCTCAAAGGCTCCAAGCTCAACGGCCCACATCGCGATTCTCCCGGTGGCTTCCTAATTGTGGAGTATGTCTCCGATTGGAAAACACATAACCACCGAAATCTCGTGATCTTGAAAGTAGTGTTTGAGCTTTTGTGACATGAAGAGCACGACATATAAGAACTTTTGCATGTGTGGATATCGTATTTTGGAGTCGCCCAATACTTCGCTGACGAAGTAGACCGGGTGCTATACCTTTTGCGAGAAATGTTCATCTTCCCGTTTCACGACCAACGTGCTGCTAACTACATGAAACGTGGCACAGATGCAAAGAAGAAAAGCTTGAAGAAAGGCATGCCGCATTCCCCAAGATGGGAGACAAACCTGCTGAGTTCCCCAACATATTCTGGGAGCTTCTGCATGCCATTTTTGTTGGTAGGGGGCTTCATCTTCATGATCGAGCCAATTTTCTCCTAATTCGCCTCAATTTCACGATGTGATACGACGAAACCGAGCTTCATCTGATATGCCCTTATGCTCTCGAATGTATCGACTAGATCCGCGATGAGGTTGACACTGACGCGAGTCTTCAGGACGACGTCATCGACATATGCCTCCACGTTCTGTCCAAGTTGAGTGTGAAAACACGACTGTATGGTGCGTTGATAGGTGGTACCAGTATTTTTCAACCCGAATGGTATCGTGATATAGCAAAACACCCGAAAGGGTGTGATGAACAACCTGTTGATGCAATCGTCCTTCTTTAGGCTGATCTGATGATAGCTCGAGTAGGCATCCAGAAACTTAAGAGCTCACATCTAGCAGTGGAGTACACCACTTGATCGATGCGGGGGAGCCCAAAAGGATCCTTGGGATAGGCTTTATTGAGGTCAATATAATCGACACACATTCGCCATGTGTTGTTCTTCTTCTGCACGAGAACCGGATTTGCCAACCAGTTTGGATGGTACACCTCCTTGATGAAACCCGCTGTTAACAGTTTGCTGATCTCTTCTTTTATGTCCTCTTGGGCTCCCTGGCATATCCGATGGCATCCAAGTGAATACATCCTGATTTGCACAGAGGAATGTGATGAGCGCGCCTCCCTATTTATCATCAAGCCCTGTCCTGATCACCGCCGTCTTGGTTGTGTCGAATAGGTCCAAGGTTATCTTCTTGGTTCCCTCGGCAGACTGGACATATATTTTGGCTTGTTTCATTGAGTGAGGCAACCGCCTGCCGAATCTTTTCCATCTCGGCTGAAGCTTACAAAGCTTGTGCCACTCGCAGCTTTCGTTGTCACAAACAAAGGATTGTTTTACATCACCGGAGATTGTGATCACGCCATTAGGGTCCGGCATCTTCATTATGAGGTATGTTTAATTAGGTACTACCATGAATTTGGCAATACCTGGCCTTCCCAAAATAGCATGATATGCAGTTTCGAAATCGGCCACCTTGAAGCTAAGACTTTTCGTCCGGTAATTCTCCTTTGTCCTAGATGTAATAGGCAACGCGATCTATTCGAGTGGAATCGTGGACGTCCTAGGGATTACCCCATGGAAAGGGGATGATCCTTGCTTTAGTTCGGAACGTGGAATCTTCATCTGATCAAAGGTTTGGACAAAAAGGACATTTATACCGCTCCCACCATCAACTAGGACCATCTTGAGTTTGCTTCCTCAAACGACCGGATCGAACACCAAAGGATACCATCCAGGGAAGAGTATCTGGATCCGGATGATCCGATCGATCGAAAGTGATTGGGACATCCGACCAGCGCAAGTATTTCGGGGCTGCGGACAAGATAGCGTTGATCTCCCTAGTGGCAAGCTTTTGCTTCCGCTTGGACTCATACACATCTGATCCTCCAAATATGTGGCTGATCTCGCGTTCCACGTCTTGGTAATCCCCATCTGGCTTTTTTTGTGGCCGCCCTTGGCTGCTGACTTCTTGGAATTATCTACGAATTTCAGCAGGATGGAGCATGTTTCCCACGAGGGTGGAAGAGACACACTACTCTTGACTTTATTATACTCATTGTCGTTTAGGGATTTAGGTCGATTGCACTCCACATTCGCGACCATGTCCTCCCCTTTGCACTTCTTGTCCTTCAACTTGCCAGGTTCATCATTGGGCTTCTTCTCTGATCTTCCATCGTAACCACCTCGACGGTTGAGGATGGCCGCCTCGGCATTGGCTTCCTGGTATGCCATGGTGAACATCGCTTTGAGTATCCTCGGGGGGTCCCGGGTCATCTGCCTTAGCAATTCTTCGGATTTACATCTCGCAAAAAAGGAGTCGATGACGGTTTGCTCCGAAACATCTCGAATCTTGTTCTTCTTCTTCATGAAGCACTTGATGAACTCACGGATAGTTTCATTCTTCCTGCGATGTAATTGGGCTATTTCCCACCTTCCTACGGGTCTTTCATAGGTTCCTTGAAAGTTGGCGGTGAATTTCTCTTGGAGATCATCCCAATATTCGATAGAATTCTCCTGAAGCCCTGTTAGCAAGGTTTGAGCCGTTGGGGTCAGAGCTACTGGCAAGTAGTTTGCCATGACTATCCGATCTCCTCCTGCTGCGCTGACTGGCAGGGTATAGACCTATAGGCAGTTCTTTGGATCCCTCTCTCCGTCGAACTTGTCGATGCCTTTTAGGTTGAATCCGCCTGGCCAAACCACTCGTCGGAGATACGGGGTGAATGCTCGAATTCCTTCCAAGGGGCATGGCTCGTGTCACCTTAGAGATCTGTTGCGCCGACCATAATGCTGGCCTTGACGATGATGCCCGTCGTGATGATCGTGCCGGCTAGCGGTGCTCTTGGGATGGTTGTCATCGCGCCGACTATGATAGCCGCGTTTGTTGCGAGATGGTCGCTCGCTGTCGATGCGCTCCATCCTCTGTGCCTCTATGTCGCGGCGGAGATCATTGCCCACCGATCAGTGGGAACCTCTAGCCCCATACGCTTGTGCCTTTCTCCGGTTACGCGTGGATCGGCTGTTTGCCGTTACGGGCATGGTTGTAGCCGAGTGTGCGTCATTCTGCTGGATCACCGCCATCTCAACCACGGCTGTTACTTGGGCCAAGGTTTGAATAAGCGGTCTTCCTTCAGGGAATTATGGGGCCATGGTCTCTAGGAGAGTTGTTGAGGCAACACTGTTGTGTCTTGCGCGTGTAGACTTCATGCTCCCCACAGTTTTACCACCAACAACTTGTTTTGAATGTCGCGACCTCAGATTCGAAGCTGGCGCATTTGATCTTGGTCCTCTCCAAGGCGCTACTCGGTTTCAGCCGCATCAGCAGTGGCTGTTTTGTCCCTAGCGTGATGAGAAGTTGTCTGGCTTCGGCAAGACCGAGCACAAAACTTTGTTCTATTCTGAGACCTTGGCCGCCGCCTTGACACGTAATCGAGTGGGAGAAGCTGACTTGCTCGCTCTGTCCGAGAGGCTGGCCACCATTGATAACACCCACGAACTGAGTCACGGTTAACTTGATTGCTCCAATCTGCCCTCGGGATTGATTCTTGACTCGATCACCTCCTAGTCTGATTCAGGAAAGATCTGCGCGAAGGTGGCAACAGAGTTCCTAAGCATGAAAGGTAATCCGAGCTGATACGTAGAGACTCCCTTAGATTGGATCTCATCTGAGTCCGGGGATGTGTTGGTGCCGAGTTCTCCTCTGCTCATACCGGATGTAGGTACGGGATGCAGTCGCTGGCTTATTGAATTGGAGAAGGTGGCCGCAGAATTCATCATTCCGAATAGAAGCGAGGTATGGTAAAGTGATGGTACCTTCTCCAGGCCGGATCTCTCCTGGATTGGAGAGACAAAGGTTGTCGATGCCATCCGTCACGAGGTCCAGAGCTCCAAAACGGAACACCTGTCCTAGCATGAAAATGGTTGCCGGCAACTTTGAAGACGTCATCAAACTTGGTGATGATCTTGACGCCCCATACCTAGTGCGCCAACTGTCGACAGGTGTAACTTTGGGGGTACTTGGGAGCAATAGAATTTTAATGGGTTGCTCAAGATCTCAAGTTTGATGGAAACACAAGACTGGGCTACATTTTTAGACAAGCTCATGCCCTCGGTGATGAGGTAACACCCTAGTCCTGTGTTCTTGGGATTATGTGGAGATCTTGATTACAATGGAGTTCTCGAGATTGTATGCTATGGAGAAAATTAGATGACATGATCATACTATGTCCCCTATCCCTCCCTTTATATAATGCATGCAGTAGGGGATAAGGTTACATGATCGCATCCAGTTTATTATATCGGATCTTATTTCCAGAGTGTCTAGCACGTATACGAACCGGTATTTGCATATACTAATGTACTAATCAAACGGGATCAAACTCTATCCTCAGAACTATCCTTGGCGTCCAAGTTATGTGTAGTCCTTGCAGTCCGACTGGTATCCGTCCCCTTCCAACCGGCTTGGGCCGCTCCCGTTTGCTACTCTATGGGCCTTCTAGATAAATACTCGGGGCCCATGTTGTCCACAGCTACAGAGTACTAATTTTAATTATGATGGTCTCAGGTCCTCAGCGTGCCAACCCGAACATGGTGGATTGCAAAGGATAGACAGAACTATCACCACCTGCTACCTACCACATAGTCCGAGTTGGGTGCATTCACGTTAAACTAAAGTCTAGGCCAACACCGAGTTTAATACAGATACGCAAGCTTTAATGGTATAAGCAATCACATAAGACAAAGCATGAACTATATCTAATGTGAACAAGGAAACCACAGATAAAAGATAGAAAGGAACTAATTTTAAACTAATTTTATTACTCAACTAGAATAGTAAGACTACAATGTTACTTGATCATAAGACGAAGACTTCACTCTCGAAGGAGCCCCTTTCCGAGGCATAGAGTGGAAGAGGGGCCAACATCTTCGCTCTACTCCTCTATTCGTGTCTTCATGAGAAAATAGGTAGGGCAATTTATAGCTCTTCAAGGCCTTGGGGGTACTTGTAGGCGAAGGTCAATGTCGGTTACCACCGAGCTAGGTTGGAAGATCAAGGGGATGTTGGCCGATACCCTTGGATTCACCAACTTCACTTTAGACGGCTCAGATGGACAGCTGGAGGTGGTTGAATGTGTACAAAGTTGGTTTTCCTGAGAAGCCAAGCCGACCGGCTTACAAGGGATGGCTAGGATGCTCCCCCGTGTAGGTTTATTGGTAAGTTTGTGTTTCTCTTATGCATGTGGGACTTCTAATCAAAGTAACACTTTCATCTAGCCCTTGATTAAAACCGATGTAAAACCAACGCTCCAGATTGATCCATAGGTGCACATTTGCATGTAGGAAGAAGGCTGCAGCTTGGAGCTGACATGGTAGGGACGGCGGGCCTAGACAAATTGGCCAGTCCTAGATTTTTCTCCATTTTCCTCTCATATGTTCTTGCTCTAACATAAACACCAAAACTTATGGAACTCCTTAGTTTAAATAAGATTTGTTTTGATAGTGCTATGAAACCTTAGTTTTCATGTGAATGTTGGTGGTCGAAAATGGTTTAAAACTACCGCCAACATGGCCCCAACCCTTAGTTCTATCAAGAGTGGACAGTTGAAGTGATAGAATAGGTATATGCAACCTTCGGTTGTACAGAGAGTGTAGACCATGTAGATGTTCCTAGGGTAGAAAAAGGGCGAATGAGTTGCAAAGAATAGCCAATTAGTTATCTCTTTTTTGAATGAGTCATTATGGACTAGTAAAGAAAGGAGGTGAAAGGACAAGACGGAAAAGTAGATCCCATCTTGCCCAATAAAACCATTCAAAAGGGTACTTGTAGAAACAGGGTGAAAAAAGATTTTCCAATAAGACTATCAGGACATGGCCTCATCTCCCGCATTCCCCCTTTCCTCCTCAAGGCCACTCCCATGGAGATACAATCCATGGGGTGGGTGCCTCTCTTTCTGTTGTTGAACACGACAACGACAACTGTATCGGTGACATTTGTGAAGTTAAAATAATTCATCTATTTCCAATATTTAGACACCACAATATTTAATTTATTTGTTTTGTGTTCTTCGTTCATTGATTTGAACCGTGGTTATTCCTAGCATTAATATGTGCAACAAAAAATAATCTAGTGATGTTGAGTGGTAGTGGTCGTGCATATCGACAATCTCTCGTATAATTATTTTCTATTTAGTGTTCTTGTTTTGGGTGTGTTATATTTTGGTTGCTTTTACTTAATTGGAATAAACCAAACCACTGTATCTATTTAGATTTCTTATTTGCCTGTTGTATTTTAGAAACATTTTAGTTTTGCTCACGATATAATCAGCGTGTGCGTGGAAGCATGACAGTATCCATCACAAAAACAAAGGCGATGTAACCGATGGCGTGCCGCAGTCAAGTATAGAAGATTGGTGTGGTACGTACCAGACATAGTGGAGCGAGCTTGGAACACTACTACGGAGTATCATATCAATATCAATTGAAAACGGCCATTAATACTGATCTTTGAACCAGTACACGCCTCTTTCGGGACTAATGTCCAAGGGCTTCGGTATCGGTTCATTCGACTAGTACTGATAACAAGTTAGTACCGGTTGAAGGACATGACTCCTCGGTGTCTCTAAGGAGTTTATTCGTACCAGTTGGTGTATTCACTTGGTGGTGATGAGTTGTGCCGTACCACTAGAAACAATCACATGGACACATATACAACCAAAATTAATTAAAGCAATGATAATCATTAATGCACAATTTGCTAAAAATTAATTAAATCACAGAACATGTATTAATTAAATTACATTTGTGTAATTGCTAGCTTGCCTGCCCATATTGTTTAAAGTACACAAATGTACATAATTTATATAACAATTAACTAATATTGTTACATCCTTTCTATCGATTAACGTAAGCATGCTCTTGGTATGCGTAGATATCCACCATGACATTTCATTGGTCCTTATCGAAAGGCCAAACTTATTTGCAGATAGTTCATAAAACTCGTCTTTCGGATGTATAACCTCATCGTAAAGAAGCCGACAAGTTGCTCTTGAATTGCTTTCACCTGCGTTGGCACGAGTTTTGAAACTTGTTGGTCATCTTTCTGCATGTGGTCAACGCGTCCGATTTGGGTATACATAAACTCACATACATAGATGCATAAATTGTTGCCCGGCGACTGTATGAGTCACTGTGGTGGAAAAAACATAAAAAGCGTGAAATGATGATATAAGTACTTGAGAGTAAGTTTCAACAACAAAGACCTCCTTGAATTCGTTTGTGTTTATCTCACGGAACCGTGCAAATGTACCATACACGTGGTTACAAATTGTACATAATTAGAGTTTGTATCAAACGGAGGAAAAATAGAACTAACACAATAATGAATGGAGAAAAATACCGGTTTATCATGTCAATCAGATTTTGGTATTTTTCTACTAGTTTCCTTTGAGAGTCCATTGCTATGATAAGGCTACGATCTAGCTTGATAATAAGAGGAATGCAGTGAAAGTTGTACATAGATGTCAATGTATGCAGTTAACTAGTTCAAACATTGTGTTGCCAAAAAATAGGAGGTGATACGAAAACACGTACTCAAAGGCGTAGGGTCGATGGATAAATGGCTTATATATTTGTCCCATTAGCGTCCTATATATGTTGGTTTCAGTTTCGCTTGGGTGCCCCCCAACAAGTCTATTGTTGATAACGAATGGATCAATGAATCCCGCATCGAAAATATTCTCTTCTAAATAATTGTGCCTCCATTCTACATCTTCAGCATCTTATACTGTGAGGTTTTGCACACTGGACAAATTACAAAACATCATACTCATTTCGATAAAGGACAAAATCGTTACGACAAGCATGTATCTTCTGTGCTTCCAACCCCAAAAGGCAAATAACTTGGCTTTGTATCTAGTTTCAAGTAGCGCGTTACCCTCTAGAAGAACCTTTTTTTTACAAGGCATAATAACTAATCCAATCCCTTATCTGACAATGCATTGGTCAACTTTCAGTTCTAGGTAGTACACAACCCTTTGTGGCTCTACTCGCAGTTTGGAGTTGGATTTTTGCCACTCTATACACAACAAGTTTTTACAACAAACCCAAAATATTACTTGATCAAAGTGTAGATTCAAAATTCTTCATCGATCAATGAAAAGCCAAAATTTGAGCTAGATCAACACCTTCAATGCAAGATACATCATAATCCAAAACAAATTCAAGCTTGCACATCATGTTTTTGCAACCAACTAAAAGAACTGTTGATCAAATTTTAGATACGAAATTCTTCAGCGATAGTTGGAACCAAAACCTAAATTTGAGCTAGATGCACACCTTCAATGCGAACTACATCATAATACAATTTGAGCATGAAAAGATTGAGCTAGATCTCTAAAATCAACACTAAATAGAGTGATGAATGATGTTACTAACCTTGTAGCACTTGGATTGAAGTAAACTGATCAAATTTTAAAAATTTGGGTAGCACCTCCCCTCTTGAAACTCTTAGTCGACGCCACTTGCTTCTTCGTTTGAGCAAAGTGTAGAGAGGAAGAAAAAGTTCAAATAGGGTCATCCAGTAACTTGTACGCACCGACCGGTACTGACATATTTACATTAGTAACGACTGCCAGATAGCTCATTAGTGTACTGTTTCGTATCACGAAACGGTACTAATATGATTTCATCAGTATCCGTTGATGTCTCCAACTAGTAATAAATTGCCCCTATGACCCCATTGCCGTTGAAAACGTACTAATGAGTCAGTACCTAAGAGCAAAGCTAGTACGAGCTCTATATGACGTTGTAAATTTGCAGCATCGTATAAAGTGTCTGGTAGGTGAGGGAATCTTTTAGAGTGTAGTGTAAAGTCTGAAAGGACGTTTGCAGCAAAGCTGTAAATTTGCAGCAGCTTTTAAAGCTAATGCTAGCTTTGCTCTAAGCCCTGCTTTCTAGCAGCGAAAGGAGAACTGTGAGCGTGATCACTGAAACATGTAATATTCGTTTGGCGGATAGCTAGTGAGATATGATATTTGTTAATTTCAATTCAAAGTAGAAATGCTATGGGACGATAACTACTAATTTTCGAGATGGAAACACATCTTTCAGCGGTAGTTTTTATTATCACAGGATTCTATGCTAATAGAATATGAGTTGATTAATTTGAGTGTCGACGTATGATTAACCGGGGGTGTCCTCGGTAAAAATATATATGGTGTTATGCGCTGGATCCAAACTCGATGGTAGCACAACACAAGGGATTATACATGTTCAGGCCCTTGCATTGGAGGTAATACTCTAGTCCTATGCTCCGGAATTATGATGGTGGTGATCTTGCGATCATATACATTTTGCGTATTACGCGGTATGCTTGGATTTCTTTTTCTAGGGTTCCCTGCCCACCTTTATATAGTGGATGGGGTAGGGTTATAAGGTAGAGTTCTAGTCGGTTACGAGGTAGAATTCCTATTTCTATAATTTTCTATCGAATGTGTTAATGGCTAGGATTACAATAATATCTTCTCTATTCGGGATAACTTCTATTTTTATCCTTTACTTACCGCACAAGGCAAACAGCAGTCCAGGTGATACCACTGCGCGTGTGGTAGGCTCGGCCCACCCCCTGTTGGGTAGTACTCGTGGTCTGCCATGTAGATAATCGGGGCCCATATATTCCACAGTAGCCCCCCGAGTTCTTTACAATCGATTTGCCAAATTTTTGGTCGCATGCCAAGTCATGCTTTACACCGAGTGCTTCCAGTTTCTGACACAAATTCCCAACTGGCATCTTTCTTGCGACGAGTACTCTACTGCTTGTAAGGGGAATGTGAAGGACTCAATAGAGCTCCATATATTAGATTGTTCGAGTGGTACCCAGTCCCATGTTTTGAACAGTGACAACCTGCCCATCACAAGGCGTGCTGAGCTTGGCCAAATAGTGTCTATACCTGATTGATTTTATAACTTGATAGGCACCCAAGTCCAGTTTGACAAGGTGACTGGTAGTTGACCCTTCATGAGGCGTACCTTATC
Organism: Raddia guianensis; assembly: GCA_036346415.1. Classification (NCBI taxonomy): domain Eukaryota; kingdom Viridiplantae; phylum Streptophyta; class Magnoliopsida; order Poales; family Poaceae; genus Raddia; species Raddia guianensis. The sequence continues at coordinate 8,385,462 of CM070537.1, forward strand.
ACAAGTTAGGTTAAGCCAAGTGGTACCTATACGGACTGTTGCAATGCACAGCCAGCGGCCCTTTTAGGGCATACCCTTGAAACCCTAATAAAAAATCATAGTAAATTGATTTTCAAACTGACTTGATTGGTACCCGGTTCTTGCTTTATGCGGGGACCAGCAGTCGACCTAACATGAGGTGCACCCAATTCCAAATTATGTTTAGGAGAGTGGTATATGTACTTGAGTGTTATGGTGTACAGTTGGCGGCCCCCCTCAGAGCGTACCCTTGATATCACTTGTAGTTTTCACCTGCCGGGAGTATTTTAGAGTATTGAATCCATAGGGAACGAGGGAGAAGGATAATCCTAATATCTATATTATTTAAGATACCAACCAGCTAGTTAACTGGGGTAAGGATAATAATAAGATAATAAGACCAGTGACACACACACAGGAGTATAAAAAGATAAGTTAGGCAGATAGTTGGGAGGACAACGAGAAGAGTATAAAGTTCCTTAATAGTGCAATCAATTATCAGGTTGAGCTAGCAGATATGAGTTTGGAGGTTTGTTTTAAGAACTCGGCCGATTCACTACCACCCGCTATCAACTAAGAACACCAAATGGTTATGATCGCTCCCGATAGGGCCCTACTAGTCCAATTCTTAACGCAGTGGATTACACGTGAGATAAATCTCGGATAGATAGGGTTATCACCACCGTCCACCTACCACAAAGTACATTGGAATGGGTGTGAATCAAGTCAAAGATAATCTCAGACACCACGTCTGCTACTAAATACGATCACTCCTCCCCGGATCCTAGGATGGCGATCCAAGTTCAATACTTGGCTATTCTAAGCACTACACAAACTCGGAACCAGATGAACTGAATCAACTGCTCTAATAATTCACACTTTAAACTTAGTGTAAATATGCTCAGCTCAGATAACGGAAGTCACTTATATTATAAAAGCAAAGTCTTACAAAAAGGAAAGGATACAAAAGCTACTACCCAAATTCCGGAAGACAATTCCGGAACACCAAGCTTCAGCTCGACTCAACTCTAACTCCCAAACAAACTACTCTAACAAGTGAAGAATGACTTCAAATGAGAGGGGTGTGTTGTGTGTTTCATCAAGTTAGGTGAGGGGATCCTTTTATAGCCATCCGCAACCAATGGAGAGCTTCCAAGTCATGCGACAAGTGTCATCTCCATACCAGCCGACGGGGAATCCGAGAGGGGATCCAAGGGGGTCGGCCGACCCACCTTCGGTCGATCCCGGCCCTCATTTTTATCTGGGATACTTCTTTGATGGTGTAGATCAATCCCACACGTTGGTTTTGACAGTTAGAGCCGGTGCAACTGACTTCCTTGAGAGGTAGGTGACCCAACTGTGAAGTGATGCATTTTCTTGGCAACTGGGAGAAGTTGGAGTCGGTTCGGTTCTGAGGCTAGGTCGACTAGCCTAGGGTGGGTTGGCCGACCTGCTTCGGTGTCCGATTCAGCTCCGGTTTTTCTCCACTTTATTCCTAAGGACAAAAACTCACCAAAACTTATGGAAATTTATTAGTTTAAATAAATGCCTATGTAAATCATGATTTCACCGAAATCACCGGAAAGTTGGCGTATGTCGACTCATGAAATTGGACTTTAATGACTGCCAACAGTACCTTGTTGAGACAAGATCTCTCTAGGATAAGAGAGACAAAGGTTGCCGATGTTGTCGGCCACGAAATCTAGGGATCCGAAGCGCAATGCTTGCCCTGACACGAAGACGGTGCTCATCAACTTTGACGATGCTATCAATATTGACGACGATCTTGACGCTCCCCTACCTGGTGCACCAACTGTCGACGTGTGTTTAACTGGGTGTTATCGTTCGCAATAAATTTGAATGGGGTTATGCTCTAGATCTCAAGCTTGAAGGTAACACAAGACAGGGGTTATCCAAGTTCAGGCCCTCACGGTGGAGGTAATACCCTAGTCCTGCTTTCTTGGAATTATGTTGATGATTTGATGATCAATCATATGCCTCTATGGCCCTTATCCCTCCCTTTATATAGTACGGGGGGATAAGGTTACAAGGTCTTATCCGGTATATAGTACCTAATCTTATCTTCAAAGTATTCAGCATGCATATGCATCAGTATTTGTAGGTACAAATCCTGTAATCAAACGGAATCAAACCCTATCCTCGAGACTACCCTTGGCATCAAAGTTAGATGTAGTTCGAGTGGTTTTCGTCCTCTTCCAGTCGATTCGGGCCGCCCCCATTTACCACCTCACGGGCCTTCTATGAAGATACCTGAGGCCCATGTAGTCCACACTAACCTTGCACAAGAGATAAGGTGTATGGTTTTGGCATGTGCTCACCTCTATGATGCAGGTATCGGTGGGTACAAGGCTGACGCTTCGCCGGGACAACTAGAGGCTGGTGCATCCGGAGGCATGCAGGCAACCGAGTTCGATGACCTGGCGATCACATGAGGTGGTGTACTCGAGAAGCTTAGCCATGGCAACGGATCCGAGGCAGCTGGAGACTGTGGCGTCAGTTACCATGGTGGTGAAGATGTTCAGTCCGGTGGGCCCAAGCATGGGTGGACGACCAAGGAAGTTGCGCGGAAGATTATGGGTTATCCTGTTGTAAAACTCTTTATCGGTTCTGGGTTACCCGGTAGTAAATCCTATTCGGTTCTGGGTTATCCGGTGTGTAAAAAACCTTATCAGGTTCTGAGTTAGCTCGTAGAAATCCCTGGCCAAGTTCTGGGTTAGCCGGTATCAAAACCCTGGTCAGGTTCTGGGTTAGCCCGTGGAAAACCCTGGATCGGTTCTGGGTTAGCCGGTGTGGTTAAAACCATGGAGGTTACGGGATAGCCTTGCAAGAAAACCTAGGTGCGGGCCCTGCGTGGCTCGGTACCGGATATTCCCGAGATGCCAGAATATTGGGGGGGGGGGGATGCCCTAGGCCTTGGGGCTTAGGCTTTACAAGGAGGGGGGTGGAGGCTTAGGGTGCAATCAATCCACCCTTCATGTAGCCCTAGGTGAGAGGTGTGAGGAGAGGGGGAGAGGAGGGGCTCTCTCGTGTATGTAAGGTGGAAACAAAAACCAGATATTAAATACCAAAAATATTCCCAAAATGTTTTGTGTCTTGTCTCCCTATTTTCCATCAATTATGAGAGAATGAAAATAGAGAAAATAAAAAAAGAAAGGAGAAAGAGGTGGCCGGCCTTCCAGCCGCCACCTCCCATGGCTGCGTTGAGAGAGGTCCAAGGAGAAGAGAGAGGATGCGGGAGTGAGAGAGAGATAGAGGGGCAGCTAGGGATTCCTCCCAGTAGCCGCCACCTCCTTGAGTGGAGAGAGTGGGATGCCGGCGCCTGGCTTATGGGGAGGTCGGCCATGGCCATGAGAGTGAGATAGGATTGGAGAGAAGCCAAGGGAGAGAGACCAGAGAAAGGTCCAGGGAGGAGGAGGAGGAGGCGACCTCACCATGGCCCGGCGACGGCCACCTCCATGAGGGAGAGACCGAGAGAGAGGGGAGGCCGGCCATGACCATGGGAGAGAGAAGGAGGATGTCGTGAGAGAGAGAGGGAGATCGATGAGAGGGAGATCCACGCGCAGTTGGAGTGAAGAGTGAGGGAGGTGAGAAGTAGAGGTGCAGCGCCAGCCAGAGCCGTGGCGCGCCGGTGGCAAGCCATGAAGACGGTGTGGTGGCCTACGGCGGCGTCGGCCTACGCATGCTCCGGGCAGTGCTGGGGTGCAGTGGCGGCGCGGCGACCCTAGGTGGGGCCGGCCCTGGGCGGCGCAACATGGCTGGCGGCGTGTCGGCACATCTCGGTGCGGCGCCCCTTTGTGGCACGACGGCACATCTGGCGCAATGACCCATGGGACTGGGTTGCTCAGCCCATGGAAGGCGGCAGTGAGGCAATCTGCTCTACGGCGTGGCATGGCGCGGCGACCAGCCCTCTTCTCCAACTAGCTCCGGCCAGAGGCTGTGCAGCGGCGTCCCCTTAGGGGTAGCGGGTTCAAACGGAAGGAGGCTCGGCCAAGGGGTACAAAAGGCAGCACCACCACAGCTTCTTCGTCGCCGGCATGCACTTCATGTGTTCGATGAAATGCCCCGAAACCCGATTCTTTGTTTGCCTCTTCTATTCCTCATCCCCTTTGCTCTGTGATGTGATATTGTTCTTGGGGTGAGCTCTAGTTGTTGGATGATGAGTGTTCGGTGAAATGTCGAGATAATGTTCAACGAGATCTATAGTGTGTTGGATGATGAGTGTTCGGTGAAATGTCGAGATAATGTTCAACGAGATATATATTGTACGTCTTGCACTCGATGTATTGTTCAAAAGGGCAAGAAGAGTCGTCAGGGGTGATTGAAAATAAAATGTATTCGACGCCTATTAAGCCCCCTCTAGTCGCCGATTCCGGTCCTTCAGCCATCACGTTCTGATCGCCAACAACCGCCTTGACGGTTAGGGCGTAAACTTGTAGCCAAGCTTCTGGATCTCTTTCCCCATCAAACTTGGTAATGCCCTTAGAGTTAAATCCTCCAGGCCACACCACTAGGTGATGTCAGGCATTGAATGTGCAGATCCCGTCAATGAACCCATCATCGTAGTGTTGCGGAGATCGGTGTGGTGATCATACTCGGTGATAGTCACGGTTGCGCCAATCTTCCTGATGATCCCTGCTACTGCCATGATTTTCGCGTTAATCATCATAGTTATTGCGGCCATCAATGCGGTCATGGTGGATGCCGAAGCATTCGCATTTCTCATCACACCGGCGTCGCTCGCCATCTTCTCGTTCTCGTCACTTGGTGTTGAGGTGTTCGCGGAGGTTGCAACTAAGGCTATAGCGTGTATCACCATGATGATTGGACTCGCGTCGAGTATGCTTAGCCCTACTGGTCATGGTTCGGGTGTTGATATGGTCGGTTGTGTTGAATTGCGGTCGCTGTCACCATGGCCTTACTTTGGGCCATGATCGGCGTAGTAGGGTTATCGCCCGGGATCATCGGGCTCAGGCTGTCGAGAAATGTTTTGCAGGCGATGATGTTTTGTTATAGCGTATTGAAAACGGGCTGCTGCCACACCTTCATCTGCAAGATGTCATCGTTGACATTGCGGGACCTGACACGGAGAGACCCTGCGCGTTTCGTGGTGAAGACGATCCGCTTCCACCGCTTCTTCATCCCGATGATGTTTGGACTCAGTCTGTTGATCCTAAATCATGTATACCCCGTGGAAATCAGGACAGCTTCCCGTGCTGATCTCCGTCTCGGTCTTCAAGTGAGAGAAGCGAAGAGCTGTGGTATCTTGATTGTCGAATCCGTGTGGCTCAAATTGAGAATTCTTTTTCACCACGATTAAATCGTCTCCGTATGACGCTACCATCCGAGATTCGTTCTCGATTAAATCATCTCCGTATCCGAATTGAGAATTAAGCCCCCAACATATTACTCGCTGGTATGTGGCGGCAGAGTTCCCCAACCCAAACGGGAGCCCGATCGAAACAATGTCGAATTTCTTCCCAGTCCGGTTGTGATCCGAGTCCGAGTAGGTGATGTTGAGCCCCCAACGCATTATTCACAGGTATGCGACTGCGGCGTTCTTTAGCCCAAAGGGAGCTCCGGGCTGTTCATTGTCGAAGCCTTCACCAGATCGGATCTGATCCTAGAGAAAGAGTTCGTTGAAGCTGTCGGTGATGAAATCCAAGCTGCCAAAGCGGAAAGCCTTGCCTGTGGCGAAGGTGATGACGACCCCATTAATCGTTGCCATCGAGATCAACGAGGTTGATCTTGATGCCACCCCAGCCTGGCGTTAACTATCAACGTAAGAATAACGGGGGTGTTGTCGGCAATAATATATATAGGGTTATTCACTGGATCCAAACTCAGTAGTAGCACAAGACAAGGGATTATACATGTCCAGGCCCTCGCGGTGCAGGAAATACACTAGTCCTATGCTCCGGAATTATGGTGGTGGTGATCTTGCGATCATATGCGTTTTTCATATTGTGCGGTATGCTTGGATGTCTTTTTCTAGGGTTCCCTACTTGCCTTTATATAATGGAGGTGGGTATGGTTAAAAGGTAGAGTACTGGTTAGTTACGAGGTAAGATTTCTATTTCTATCATTTCCTACCGAATATGTTAATACCCGGGATTACAATCATATCTTCCCTATTTGAGATAAACTTCTATTTTTATCCTTTCCTTGCCGCACAAGGCAAGCAACAGTCTGGGTGATACCCCTGCGCGTGTGGATGGCTCGGCTCACCCCTGGGCAGTCCTCGCGACCCGCCATGTAGATACCCTGGGTCCACATATTCCACATTGAGAATCATCTTTTGTACAATGATTCGAACTCCATTTTATATGATTAGAGTAGGGCTACTTTCATATATATTACAGTACTTACAACTTCCCATTACTATTTTTTCGAGAAACATATTAGAAAATATCAACACAAATGCAGTAGAGAGTATAATCTAAAAATATTACACCCGCGCATTGTCTTTGATATTTCGTGATAGCAGTATCAGTTTCCTTCATCAACCTGTTTACCTTGTTGATAAGTCTGGGACATTGCACGGCAAGTATTATATCTCTTAAGTGGACAATCATGGTCGATGCCGCCGTCACCTGGTGGGGCATTCTTCCCATCAATAAGAGTCAGTTTGCGCATAGCCTTCCCTAGCATATTCTTCTGAAGTCCATTTCCTTCCATGTTAGTTGGAATACAGCTGCATGAACCGGCCAACAACACCAGGATGATCAGCAAAGCACCCATCTTTGTTTTCATTTCTTCCTGTAGAACCAGAAAACCAACAAATGTCAGTTTTTGTATAGCTTCGTGGAGAGCACATACGACCTATCATTTCAAAACTGCTTTAAATGTTGCTGCTGATAACATAGATATATTTGATGGACAAAAAATTTCATATATTCACCAGGCAAGGAGGTAATCGAAGGTACTGCACAAAGATTTTGCATACGCCTTCTTTGGTACCGGGAAATGTGATATGAAGAGGTGCTACTTATAGGAGATAAAAGTGGCCATTATTATTGCCCTTTAATTTTTCAAAGTAATTCTTAAATCTCGAAAACTTGACACCCACCAGTTAAAGATATCAGACAACTTAAAGTGGGTGAAAATTTTGCACTTGACAGACTTTGGTGCTCTTTGCAGTTGTAGTTTGATTTTTCTTATGGTTAAAAACGATGAGAATATTTGAAAAGAGGTATGAAAAGTATAAAAAATATTTAAAAAATATTTTTAAGATTGGTGAGAAAAACACACAAAGTAATGAAAAAATATTTCAACAAAGCGCTACGTTAATTAGCTAAAAATAGCAAAATTTGTAAACCAAGCTAAAACTACGAATCAAATCAAGAGGACCTTTGCCATGTTTCACCTCAATAAAAATGGCCATTTAATAGCTTTCCAAGAAAGACTGCGAGAAGATAATTGATGTGTAGTTTTCAGCTGTCTTGTCACGTAATGCTAGCTGTCATGTAAATAATTATTTTACACGTATATAAATTTATTATAAATAATTCTTGCGGTGTTAACCATAGGCCTTTTTTGTTTCAGCTTAAATTAAATTAAATTATATTAAATAAAACGAAAATTTGTTATTTTTTATAAGTCAAATGATGTAATAATTTGTAATCATTTCTCTGATTTTATATAGTTCTCTTTATAGTATGTAAAATAAGTTTTTCATATTTTCGTATTCACATCTTTTTCAGATTAAATTTTCAATAAATTTCAGCCAAAACAAACAAGGCCTTAATCTCTAAACGCACCACAAATTGCCAGGTGCATACATGTAATACCTTAAAATAAATGTTGTACTACCTCCGTTTTTTTATTTGACACCTTTGACTTTTCAAGATGCATTTGACCATTTATCTTATTCAAAGTATTTTTGTAAATATCATTGATTTTGTTGTGATTTGTTTTATCAATAGAGGTACTTTGAATATGTGTTTTTTCATCTTTGCCCTAAATTTTTGAATAAGACGAATGGTTAAAGACGTGCTAAAAAGTCAAAGACATCAAACAAAAAAAAAAAAAAAGAGGAGGCAATGCACTAAAGTTAAAGATAGACTTTCCATTCCCAGGCAATATTATCGACTGTTAATCCACGGGCAGCTATCCGGCCGGAATAAAAGTAGTCCCCTTCAACGTGATAAAAGTCCTACTTGTTAGATTTATATCCAAGATCAAATAATATTTCTCTTAACTTCAGAATACGTATTCGTATATACATCTATACAATCGAACATGTGCTATTGCGCGCTACATCATGTGCGAGCCAATTCTAATTAGGTACGCATATACAAACTAACTCGGCGATTCTGTTTGCCGTTCACATGCACAAATGCGTGTAAAACAAAATACTATATTCTTTTTGGCTTCGTATGCAACCTCCGTGCATAACCGACAGCGTTTTGTCATATAATTATACTATAAATTATAAGACTCCTGGTCAACCACGATATCTCACTACTAAGAACACCCCTTGGGTGTCCTCATCTGATATTCGCTTAACTGCTGGTCCTTATGTGACATCCTCTATTTTGTCGTATGCCACTTATATTTTAAAATCATTAAAATTAAATAAAAAATTTTTATATACAAAACACTTATTTAAATTATTTTAAATTAGTAAACCTTTGAAAAAATTCTAGAAAAATTTCAGTAATTTTGAGAAGCCAACATCTAGTCACCCTCCAAATTTCAAGTCAAAAACTATCTCATGATTTCTTGAAGTGTCGCCGTTCTGCCGGTAGCTCGTCAAACCCATAAAATGATAAGTAAACGTGGGAGACCCAAGCCCAACTTTGGAGGAGAGATTCTCCCTACAAATTTCAGCTCCATCCTCCCAAGGAAACTTCATTTCTTGCTAAACAAGCATAAATTATATCTAAAGCCTGTCCGCATTAGAATTCGAGTCCTAATCCAACCCCTCTTAACCCTACGGCCAGCACAAGTCGTCCACGACACTATAAATACTCCCCAAGACCCCTCCCCCAACACCACAACTCGAAATTCAACAAATCCAAAACCCTAACCGCCGAGACACTTTTCAAGGGAATCCTTTCAGTGCAGTGCCTAAACACTAGAATAGATGGTGCCATCATGTAGATCCCGTCGAGACGGTCAAGATGGATATATGGATCACAGTATTTGGTGCAGAAACGTCCCTAAAAAAGCTCGCCGAAGTTTTGGGCTGCACTGCCGCCTTCTCCGCCGCCGACATCACCGCCGGCGTCTCGCCCGTTGTGCCCCGTCCCGGATTCCATGCCGCCAAACCCAAGCGCGCCGCGTGTTCCCCTACCGACGCCATCCCCCCGTTAGTCGCCGCCGCGTGTTCCCCTACCACACGCCACCTCCCGTTAGTCACTGTCGCCTACCGATGCCACGTGTCGCCTTCAGATTTGCCCACACAGCTGCCCGCTTGCCTTCCCGCCCGCTCACGCGTGCACTGTGTCGCCATGTGTCGCCGCCCGATACGACGTTGCCGCCGCCGTGTGTCGCCGCCTGATTGTCTCCCTTGCCCGTGCTGCCTATCAGTTGCCACCGCGTGTCCCAGCCGCTGCCGCTGCTCAGGCGCTACGCGGCCATCGCTAGGAAACCGCGCAAGCCACCGGTTTTCTCGGTTAATCCGGTTTATTTATTTCTGAAATTTCTGATTTATCCAAAACTTTCAGGAATTGCTTAGAGAGTATCCGAACTTCAAATTAGTTTATTCCAGAGCCATTAAATCTCATAAATAGCCTGCAATTTTATATATTTTATTGAGTTATATGTTCTGTTGATTATTTTCCTATTCTTATGCATATGAATCTACGTGTAGATCATGCGTGTGTGAACTGTTCGGGAGGATTCATGGAGCAGTCAGGAGGAGGATCCCAATATAGTACCCCCATTTTCACACTCGGTTCAATGGAGATAAGGCTCTCGTGCCGTCCGAATGGCTGAAAACCAATATACGAGTAGCCCGCAGTCATACCAAGTAGGTTAACTCTCAGCCCGGGCTACAACGACGAGAGCGGGCTATCTCAATTGAAACGAGGGTGAGCTCGAGTACCAGAATTGTGCTTCTGTAACGGCTCCCAAGATCAGCTACCGTCACACACATATGCTCATTTGGATCGATAGCACAACACATAACAAATTGTCATAACTTAATATTACAGAAGGGTAAGGACTGTTGTCCATACAAATAAGTTAAACATAGTTCAGAGTAGTTCGCAGCGGACTGGATAATTGTCTCACAAAACAGTGGAAGATTATTGTCTAGAAGAACAAAATGGCCAGCGTGGTATGCCTCCCAACCCAAGGGCAACCGGCTGGAAGCTAGAACTCGGCACCGTGCCCGCTAGCGTCGTCATTCCTCACTTGATAATAGTACTCAAGCGTAGGGTTACTATCACCTGCAACAATTATCAGCACATCGGTTGAGTACAGATGGTACTCAGCACTATAAGGTACTTATAGCCTTGTTCATGCATAATTGATACCAAATGAAAGGCTAGCAACATAGTTTCAGCATAAAGAGCATTTGCAAGACATAATCATAAATAGATTGTAAATGGCATTTGAAGAAAAATTTAAAGACTTGCGAACCAACAGTAGCAGAACTAAGTGTGACCTTGTCAATTATATCAACATCAATCCACGGGGCTCTCTCCGCCCAAGGTCTCTCTATCCGACCATAACATCAACGGGACTCTGTCCGTCCCCGGTCTCTATCCGACCGATCACCACGAGCAACCCTGTGCTCGGAAACAAAGCCCGGTCCAAATCATAACCATTCCAGAACCCAAATGCTAACCGAAGTGTCTCGATATAAAGAGGTTTCATCCCTAACCAAAGGATGCGGCTGTTCGAACAGTTCATAACTCTGCAGAGGTGTACGACTTTACCCACACGACACAACAAGCCATGCCGAAGCCTTCTAGATGTACGTGCCAGATCATTGGATCGCCCAGTAACAGTAACCGAAGTGGCGCGGGCTAGGCGTGTAGCCAAGTAGCGTGTCGCCGAGCCATTGACTTGGGCGCTCGTGGCGCTGGCGTAGGCGTGTAGCCGAGTGGCTTATCGCCCAGTCGTAGATTTGAAGCTGCAGGCGTGCAGCCGTACCGGGCGCTCATGCCGCGTGATGGCATACAGTCGAGCTAAAAACTTGGACGCTCGTGGCACGGGCGTAGGTGTGTCGTTGAGTAGCGTGTCGCCGAGCCGTAGACTTGGGCGCTCGTGGCGCTGGTGTAGACGTGTAGCCGAGTGGCTTGTCGCCAGGCCGTAGATTTCTAGATGCAAGCGTGCAGCCGTACCGGGCGCTAGTGCCACGCAATGGCGTACAGCCGAGCTGAAAAATTGGACGCTCGTGACGCGGGTGTAGGTGTGTCGCCGAGTAGCGTGTCGCCGAGCCGTAGACTTGGGCGCTTGTGGCGCTGGAGTAGGCGTGTAGCCGAGTGGCTTGTCGCCGAGCCGTAGATTTGAAGCTACAGGCGTGCAGCCGTACCGAGCGCTCGTGGCGCGCGATGGCGTACAGCCGAGTTGTAGACTGGAACGCTCGTGGCACGGGCGTAAGCGTGTCGCCGAGTAGCGTGTCTTCGAGCAGTAGACTTGGGCGCTCGTGGCGCTGGCGTAGGCGTGTAGCCGAGTGGCTTGTCGCCGAGCCGTAGATTTGAAGCTACAGGCGTGCTGCCGTACCGGGCGCTCATGGCGCGCGATGGCGTACAGCCGAGCTGTAGACTTGGACGCTAGTGGCGCGGGCGTAGGCGTGTCGCCGAGCCGTAGACTTGTAGGCGTGTAGCCGAGTGGCGTGTCGCCGAGCCGTAGATTTGTAGGCGCAGGCGTGTAGCCGTACCGAGTGCTCATGGCGCGCGATGGCGTACAGCCGCGCTGAATACTTGGGTGCTCGTGGCGCGGGCGTAGGCGTGTCACCGAGCCGTTGATTTGTGCGCTTGTGGCGCTGGCGTAGGTGTGTAGCCGAGTAGCGGAAGTAGCCGTTGATGTCTCGATCAACACCGAGTAGCACACGTCGTGGTCGGCGTCGAACAGCACATGCTCGTCGAGATCTCACCGAGCCGTAGTCGTAAATGATCTCCGCGCGGTTGGCGTGGCTTGACGTAGCGTCCCACGAGATGTGGCACGATCAATCCTCACGCCGTGGCCGGCACCGTCGAGCTTTACGAGCTCTCCGAAATTCGCGACCTCTCTGCGCAGTCTATCTTCTAAAAGGTGCCACGGTCACGTCCGAAGTCGGATTTGGGCGTCCTTGGATTCGTTGGAAAGATAATGAGATAAGCTTTCCAACGCGTCTTACATCACCGTGAAAATCCTTCTGCGTCAATGGGGAATCACGATGCAAACTCCGTCCAAAATCTGAATGGGAACAAATCGCATCTTCTTCTTATGTTCGTTTCGCGAGTGATGAAGCCGGCTTCGCACGATGGACGCCGTGGTCATCGAGTCTGAGTGATTTTCTGCTGATGACGGTCACCACCTATGATTCGTTCTCCATCGAGACCTCACCGTATCCCAGTCGGGAATTAAGCCCCCGGCGGGCTACTCATCGGTAGGCGGCGGTGGCGTTCCCCAACACGACCGGGGGTTCGAGTGAAGTGCTGTTGAATTCCCTCCAGGATTGGATCTTGTCCGAGTCCGAAAAAGTGTTGTTGAAGTCCTTGGTTGAGTTCTCATCGTATCCGAGTCAGGAATTGAGTCCCCGGCACACCACTAGGGAGTAGGTGACGACAGCGTTTCTCGACCTGAACAAGAGTCCAGACGAAGCGATGTCGATGTTCTCCTCTGATAGATTGGATCCGAGTGCGGAAGAAGTGTTGGTCATCGATTGTTTGGAGAAGTTCCTTGCCGATCCCTGATGTTCGTGGAGGTGTACCACGGCCTATCCGCATGACGCATTCTCCGCAGATGGGTTTTAAGAGCTCGCTGAGATTCGCGACCTTCCCTCACAGCCTGCCTTCAATCGGATGTCTTGGACACATCTGAACTCCGTTTTAGTTGTTCTTGGGCTTCACGGAAAGCTGACGAAATTATCTTGCCAACGCATCTAGTCTCATCCCGAAATTCCTTCTGGATCAACGGGAATTGTAGAAACAAAATCGCGTCCAGAATCTGTCTTCGAGTTGTCGCCGTATCCGAGTCGAAAATTGAGCCGCTGGCATACTACTCATGAGTAGATGGCCGTGGCGTTCCCCAAACCGAGCGGGAGGCATTTGGATCTGATCCAAATCCGAGAGGTCGAGTCGCCGAGGTCGTTGATGACGCAGTCAGCTTCAGGGGCGGAGACGACGGCGACATCGTTGATCGATGCCATCGAGCTTGACGAAGATGATCTTGACGCTGCGCCTACCTGGCGCGCCAACTATCGACGGGTGTCTAACCGGGGGTTATCGTCGGCAATGATTATATATAGGGCGATGCACAAGATCCAAACTCGATGGTAGCACAAGACAGGGACTTATACAGGTTCAGGCCCTCAACTCTGGAGGTAATACCCTACTTCCTGTACTCTGGGATTATATGGTGATCTTATACAGGTTCAAGCCCTCAACTCTGGAGGTAATACCCTACTTCCTGTGCTCTGGGATTATATGGTGATCTTATAATCAATGTGGAGGGAGATGTCTCACAATGGATGGGTGTGGAGATGATGATCAACCTAGGGATGAAGATGCCGAACTATGGCCCCCTACCCTCTTTATATAGTGGAGGGGGTGGGGTTACAAGGAGGAGTCCTAGTCGGTGACGAGGTAGGATTCCTATTTCTATCCTCTAACCAAATATATAGTTATTCGGGATTACAAGTATATCTTTCATATTACTTAGGGATAGATTTCTATCTTGCCGGTCAAGCCTTCTTAGAGTCCGAGTGGTTCACGTCCTTATCCACCCGACTTGGTCCATCCCCTGTCGGGTGCTCTCATAGGCCCACCGTGTGGGTACCCGGGGTCTATGTTATCCACATTTGCTCAAGTTCGGGCTCCTCCGGAACATCGTTTCCTATCGTTTCGGTAACAAGCACATCAACTAAAATCCAAATAAAATACCAAAACACAGAGAAGCATGGAACAACATAATATCTCAGAAGGTCCATGAGCTAATGCAGGTTTTCCAAAAAGAATCACTCAAATCCGAGCTCGGATGAGGGAGATATGACTAATTGAAGTCAGGGTGCTATGGGTAGCTCGGGCTGGGAATAGGAAGCACGGGAATGCTTAAGGTAGCTCGGAACTGAGCCTACTTGCCAAGGAAGATTGTCCTCTTGTCAAATAAGAGATACCATAGGTCAGATGTGGCTTATCTTAGCTCACTAAGGCAAGGTCTTGGTCAGGCTCTAATAGGTTTTGCTCGGGTAAGTCACTCAGCAAGTATGTCTTTCAGTGTGGGCTACTTTTGGGGCAGAATACAAGCTCGGCTAAGCCTGGGGTCAACATGAAAGTTGTAGAGAATCTCCTGGCGAACAACTTTCATGTAGAACACTTCTCAATCCGGGCTTGGTTGATTTTATAGAAATTATTTACTGAGTGGCTGTTTCTAGATACGGACTGAAACTGAATAAGTTCGAGACTGCTGTACTTAGGCTCGGTTTAGCTCAAAGATGAACTTATGAATGGGGCCTAGATGATGCAAGGAATGGAGAAGGGATTTTCTAAGGTTCTTACCAATCAAGGGGTGCCTTGCTTAGGATTGGACGTCCCAAGGATGAAGAGATCGAAAAATAAGAAGCTCGATTGTGGTCTTCTCCTCCGTTGCTTGCTGCTGCCTTTTCCTTCCTTCTTGATGTGTCTCCTACTGCTGCTCTACTCCTCTAGATGGTGGAGAAGCTTCCCATGCACTCCCCTAGGCTTGGGAACACTAGAAATGGCAGCAAGAAGAAGAACCAGATGAGTTCTTGCTGCTGCAAGTTGAGAACATGTTTGGTAACGAAAATGAGAGAGAACTCACCAAATCCTTCGTGCATGCGAATGCCTTCGAAGGTGTAGGGAGCTCAGGTGATGGAGAGCTCGGATCTTAACATGCGCAAGCTCTCACTAAGTATTTGGGTGGATTTGAGGGTGGAGAATTCGAAGAACAGCTGTTGTTCTTCTCAGCTCGAGCAGAAGGAGAAGAAAGCAGAAATAGGGCAGTAGAGAGGTGGAAGAGGGCTGGTTGGGGCCTTAAATAGAGCTACCATGTGCGGGTGACAAGTGGGAGCAGATCCCATCTGGAAATGAGAGGCTTTGGGTAAAAAAATGGGTGAGAAAAGTGGGGTGCTGCAGCTGGACGAATTCCCTTGCCACTTGGCTTGCTCCATGCTGGCGTGCACCACCTGGTGTGGTTCCACGGCTTCCCTGCGCCGCGTGGGAAAACTGTCGGGTTGTTGACACCCAAATTTGGCAGAAAATCGGATATTCAGAAAAGGCCGAATATGTTGGAATTATTGGGCCAAATCGGAAATGGGCTTCATCGGCAAATAGAAAGACATATTGAAGAATACCGATGGGCAAAAGACTTCGGAAGAGATACGATCTGATCGGAAGCGTAATGCGGTAAAATAGGTCGTATCGGTATCGACTTTGTAACACTATAAATAGGACCTTAGGTTTCGATAGAAATAATAAATACTCAATAAACCAAATAGTTTCTCGAATCCGATCCACTTCGTCGAAAGGCGTCAACTTGCAGGAAGAGCTATCTCGATGGGATAATCGATTCTCTCTTTGTAACCCGTATGCATAGCTGCATCATGTTGATCTCATGTATACAAACCATGTTAGACTGTCTCAGGATTTACCGATCTTTAACATGTTTTCGCATATTGCACTGTCTCGATTTAATCGATCTGTAATGTGTGTTTACCTTACAATACCGATTGTCAAGTATTTCGTATGCTTTTCCTGAATCCGATATATGTGACTGTCTCGTTCGATCGATCTTGCGTATGACTCCTTTAGGATTTTGCATATGTAGATGATTGCCGATTAGTATTGTGTTATTTTCATCAGTCTTAAATCCATAAACCAATCTGTTAGTTTACACCTCGTTTTAGATTTGAATACTGTCTTGGCCTGACCAATCTATTCGATCTATTTCCCTGATTCAATCTGATGTATCGACTAAAGGGTTTAATATTGATATTACCGAAAATACCAAAAAGAAATAGAAGATTTATATTTGAATATCTATTTAAATTTACTTGCTCTATCAGGCTTAAAGCCGATAGATCTTGTAATCGGAATCGAGCAAGCCGATTACAAATAACCTGATCTGGCTATTTAAAGTCCGATTAGGCTTATATTACTGATGATTTTCTCCTTATTGATTTACAGGTCAAATCAATTGGCACGCTTGGTTTTAGTTGCGACGCGATCACTGAATCGACGCTTCTGCACGTGCTCGTTTTTGTGTCAACACGGGTGCACCGCCCATTCGGGCCAATGAGAAAAGAAGAGGAGACAGGCGACTGTGTTCCACCGCCCACTCCAATCCAATGGGAAGGAAGTCAGCTGGTCTTTGTCCGGGACAAAAAGAATAAAGGAATAATAGGGATTTATTTCACTCGGGCTGCCTCTAATAGGCAGAGATAGTCCTCTTAATTAAGCTCGGGCTCTTCCGGGCTTGGTTAATCTTCCCCTGAGCTCGATGAAGCTCGGTCGGCTTGCTCGCTTGCCTGCTCGGCCAACAGCTACGGGTCCTGGTTATCCAACGTCCAAGTCTGGCCAGGGAGACTAGGCGCGAGTAAAGGATCACTCGGGCTAGCTCAGTGGGGTGCTTTCCAGCCTAGCCAGCTAAGGTACGTGCCCAGCAGGCTACATATAATTGCCCGCCAAGGCTTGGTCAATATCTACTTCACCATTCTGGTGGCTTAGGTGACTGGTATTCTAATGGTTTTGGTTTAAAGTCCTATGTTTCCACTGTATAGCCCGATGGATGAATTCATATCAATGAAAAGTTTTTAAAGAACCGTAGAAAAACCAAATGAACACAACAATAGTATGCCTGCTTAATCGGAAATGACAGCCGGGCTGTTACACCCAAGATCAGGACGAAGGCTAGATAGATTGCAACTTGCTCCCCAATTCGCAAAACTCACCTGTTTATTGTCTTTATCTAATTTTATCATGCGTGAAATGATGGGAAAGGGTAAAAACCTAATATATTGACATTGCGTCATTTACCCTTTGAATTGAGCCTATTTATTGATGCCTTAGTATTCTGTAGCCTATCGTTGCGCATAGTTGCCAATGCTCATGGGTTGGCAATTGATTAGTTATTCATCATTTAATTACTGTCGTGACTTGGTATCGTTACTTGGTCTAGGCATCTAAGTAAGAGCTAAGACAGAAAAGTACCACTAGCCTTATGGGTAAAATGTGCTATACTCTGCTGAGTTAAAACTATCATGGGAGGGGCGGAAGGTCGTACATGGTAGTCACATGATTTAAAAATTAACCTAATGGGTTGGTGAGTTTGAGTTGTTCGAGGCAGGTTTGATGAACAGAGGGGCTTTGGAAGCCGAGCTATGTGTGTTTACTTTGGAAATCTTATCACTATTAATTGGTCTACAAAATTGTTTCGCAACATTTTAAATGATTTGATTAGAGTAGGTGTTTATGCACAATAGCCACCTAGTTCATGTTATTATCCTTGCATCATTATGAGGATTCTTGCTGGGTAGCCGTGTACTCATTATACAAACCACGGTTAAATTTGTATTCAGGGGAAGACTTAGGTCCGATCTACCTTCAGGATCAAGAGGATTTTGTCCCGAACTTCCATGAGGGTTAGCTGATGCTCAAGGGTCGGATTGGAACATCATCATACCTTATTTCCGCTGTGTATTTGAATTTCCGCACTCTAATACATTATCGACATTATTATGTCATCTTTAAATCATACTATTGTAATAAGTACGTGTGGAACAATTACTTTTACATAATACATAATTTTCTTAGTTACCTGTGATTGTGTGATGATGTTCAACAAACTGTCGCTCACAAGTTGCTAGCATTGATCTCTGGAACAAGCAATCGATTGTGAGTGGATCCTGATGAAGCCGGGGTAGCGATAGAAGTTGGTATCAGAGCCAGTCTGACCCTAGGAATCATAGCTAGTGGGTCTTTAAAATTTAAGGAGTTATTTTCAATAATAAAATTTTTATCACCTTTGCTACTATATTATCTTTCTATCTATCTCCAAAGTCTAGTATCTCTCTACTAGGAATTTTTTGCTTTCACTCTTTTCTACTCACCTTCTAAATTTCATTCTATCATTGCCTTTTATTCCACCTTACAAAGTTTTATTCTATCTACCCCCATGATTCAAAGTATAGTCGTTAGACCCAATTTGTTCAAGAAAATGTTATACTGCTACCAATAGCAATATCGAAGAAGAAAAAATGACCGTCATTGAAGAAAAGAAGAAACGGAAGACTACTTGATGAAGATGAAGAACGATGACCATATTAGTCTTCTTTTCTACCCATCTTGTATTAGTAGATGGCCAAAGGTCGTGAAAGTGAAGCCCATGGAAGAGGTAGAGGGCGTAGACGTGGAGTTCATCTTATACCTATCAATTTGCAAGAGGAACTGGATCCCCTAATCAATCAAGAGAATGCTGCTGATCAAGGAGGTCAAGTCCATGATGAAAGGTGAATCAACCAAGCTGCTTAAGATGTCGGTAACCAAGGAGGAGAAGGCAATGTTGTTGCTCAGGATTTTTATCCTCCGCTACAGCCTCAGCCTCAGCATCAGGAACCGTCACCACCACACCCCCACCGTAGGCTGGACCAGCGCATGATGCGTTGATACTTCAATCCCTGCATTTGATTATGAATCGTCTGAATCAGCCACCACCACAGCCGACGCCAGCACTCGAGTTACCGCGATCAAAGTTCAGGGAGTTCATGGGAACTCAGCCACCAGAGTTTTCTGGCCATGGAGGCCCGATTGAAGCTGAAGAACTGGACACTTGATATGGGGTTCAGTTAAAGCCTCTTCATTGTGAGACGTTTGATGATGTGTATTTTTGAAGGAGCTCAGCGCAAGCACAATGATGAGAAGAAGAGAAAGTTCAATTCTCAGCAGGCAAGCAGTAGTGTAAGGCCTCGCACCAATCAAGCTTAGAGTTTTGGTCAGGCACAGAATCAACCAAGGCAATACCAACACACAGATTTTAAGCAATCAGTCACCCCTCAAATTGGGAATTTTGCAAAATTTAGCGAAATTTGAAAAATTCACGTGAATTTGAGTTGGAGCCTGACAGGTGGACCCCCACAGCAAACCCATCTCTCTCTCCCTCTCTCTGTGTTTCTCTCTCTCACTTCCCTGTCCCTTTCTCTCTCTCCTGCACTGTTCAGCCGTCCTTAGTGCTGTGCTTCTCTGCACCGCCGTGCTGGCCGCGCCGCATGCCGATCTCCATCATGGCCGCGCCGCGTGCGCGTCCATTCGTCACGCCGCGCCATGCCCTGTCCCGCCGCCTGCAGCGGCGCCTAATCCGCGCCGCCCTATCACCGCTCCATTGTCTCCAGTGTGTCCCCAAGTGCAACAGCGAGCCCCCATGACTGCCCGGCACTTATAAAAACCCCCGCCGATCCTCTGAGCCGAGTTTCCCCTGAATCAGATCTCGCTGGCGTCGAAGCTTTCCCGACGAACCAGTGAGCCATCGTTCAATTCTTTCCACTCCGAGCCTCTAGGCAACGCCCTAATTATTTCCCCCCATTCAATTTCAGCCGAGGAGCCTTGCGTCGCTGTGTCGGTGCCTCCTCTGCTTCGGCCGATGGCGAGCTCTCTGCCGCTAGCTGCTCCCGAGCCTCCTTGTCCACAGCAAGGCTTATGGTGAGCACAGCCGCAATCGCCTCTCACTCCTCGCTCACGCTTCTAGCCTGTAGATCCGTTTGGCTGCACTGCTTCTCCGGTGAGCTCACCAATTTGCTGCCGCCGTCGCGCCGCCGCGTCCGGCCATCGTTGGCCGCTGCGCGTGTGTCGCTACGTTCCCTAGGGCTTGTAGATGCCATTGCATCAACGCGCATGGGCGAAGAATCCCTGTAGCGCCGCCGCGTTGTTTGCCTCCGCCGCCAGTCACCTCCACTCACGAGGTAGAAGACGATGCTGAGCCGTTGGATCGAGCGCCAAGATCCGTGCCGTGCTGTGCTGATGAGCCACTTACACACGGGCCCCACCGGTCAGGGCGACCTTTCACGAGTTGGCACATTATCTCGTTGCTGAGTCACTGTCTTGTGGACCCCTAGTCCCACCAGTCGGATTTAATGGAGGCACCTAGAATCGTGGGCGCCATCTCCTCGCGGAAGCGCCTTCGGCATGCTCTGCGCCACCCGGGCGCGCGCAAGTCGCAACGCACGAATGGGCCGTGGGCCTCATCGCTTAGCTAGGCCGGTCGCTGGTTAGCTCGGCCCAGTTCGGTTAAAAGGATTTTCTAGCGATTTTACCATTTAACTAAGTACCGAATTAGCTTTAGATTTACTTAAAATAGCTAGATACTCCAAAAAATTCTAGAAAAATTAAGGTAAATACTAGAGACGACAGTTGATTTTATAAAAATATAATCTTGGTCACTGTATTAGGGAATCTCGCACTGTTGGTTATAATGGTAGATTTTCCTTCGCGGGAACAATAATATGATTGGAAGATAATTATTGATTATGTTAATTACTGAATTAGGCACCAAATATTCTTCAGAAAAGATATTGAATAAATATGTGCCTTAACAATTTTTAGGACACCCTAAAATGCCTTTAGTACTCTAGTTAATCCATAGAATCCTTTAATTGGCACTCATAGTTAAATTGTAGGTTTTCTTATATTTAAATAGTTAATTTAACTCTAGGGAATCTGTTGGTTAGTTCCAATTATTGAATTTGACACCAACTGACTTCTAGAAATTATGGATGGATAAATGCTTTAATATTTCAGGAATAGTTTACTTTTGCACATTAGTTTAAATATAAACCTAAGGGAAGTTATTAATAAACAATTAATACATATCTAGCTTTTCTTTATTAAAATTTATCCAAGAGAGGATTTTGGGATAATGAGTTAATAAAGAAATATAACCTAGGTTTACCCATGAACCTTCAGTTTATTGTGAACTCCGATGAATCTTGTCCCGTACATAGGAGGAATTTCTGATATTCGTCATTTCACGTGGCCGAGAAACCCTAATCACTCTTTTGCGACCTTATCGTACGAAATCATGTTTTGGGGTTTAGTATACTATTATATATTATTAATATTATTTATTAATGCACCATGCCATGCATAGCATATCATGCGCAAAGTAGGTTCGTTAGTCGAGCTTGGTATATATGCCGAGGGTTTAATCTAGATCGTGCATGCATCATGTTTTCCATTGCATTAGTAAGTAAATATTTGTTTGTTGGTTTGATTAGACATAGGTTATCCCCAAGGGAGATTTGGGGACGCCGAAGGGGACCACCTACCGGATCAAGGCGAGTTAACACTTACTCTTTAGATGTGATCCGTATTAGGGAGAGACAGCGACTTTCCCTAGTGCGGATTAACATCGCTAATATCATGTTCATTACCCAGTTTTTCATAAACTATGTTGTTTAATTCCTAAAGATGCATGCTTATTCGATCACCTAATTGTTAATCGTGTTATACTTATACATGCCTGCCTTGAAATGTTTAGCCTTAATGACTGCCTTGATTGTCATTGCTTTTGTTAGCCTATGATTAGTCTGGTAACCACTTTAACCCTACCTAATGGGTAAAACTTGCTTAGACCAGATTAGGTTTAACAAATATTCTGGCTAATCGTCACAGAACGGTGAACCGATATTCACCGGACATTCATGATTCTCATTCAATATGATTTGATATGTGACAGTTAGGGCTGGTAGATGCATGTTGGGCTGATTGTGTTTGTGGGTATGGATATGTGGGGATTTGGTCGGTTTGGGTCAGTTGGTTGGAAAGTTCAAGTGTGTGGTGTGGTCCATGACCGTGGAAGTAAAGAATAATTGGTGGGTTGCCCCTAGTTAGATTTGGACATCCTGAGGGATGATTAAGGCACGAGATGCCTAGTGCTGGGTTTAGCCTAGGGCACGAGACGTGGATCGCCAGTTCTGAGCACTCTGCGGAGGCCCTCTGGGGCCAGTCTCGATAGGGGACCGGAATTAGCCTTCACCCAGGGTGAAAAAGGCCACACATCCTAGGGTACGGTCGGCTAGGAGGGCTGGCAACCCTATTAGGCCGGGGTGATCACGCCATGGCATGTGTGGTCCGCAACAGGATTCGCCAAATCCTGGAATGATGGCAGAACTAGGATTGGTTGGGGCAACCAGGAGAAAGTTCATGAGGAACTGATAAGCTGGTATGGTGATGGTGTAAGCTGGTTGGGTTTATGATCGAGAGTTGGTCAATTTGTGTGTTAATTGGGTATAAGCTGGTATGGATTGAGGTGATTGAGTAAGCTTGTTGGGTTTATGATTGAGAGTTGGTCGATTTGAGTGTTGATTGTCGTGTAGAACTGATAGTTGGGTTCGGGACGCATGATTAAGATGGAAACCCCTGATTTATTGATAACAAGACTAGTGCTAGTTAAATGCTAGTTAGGTTGTTTGTAAAAGTCTTATAACTTGGCTTTACGCAAATAAAATAACCCTTTCCTCCACATAAAGCGCTCTACACTAATGCATTAAGGGAAGTGTTAACTAACCAGCGTTTGGATGACGCTGACCTTGCCTACTTACCTTCTTTAGATGATGGAGTCGAAGATGACCCTTATGCGTGTCTCGAAGATGACGGGCAGGACCATGGTGGACCCGAGAAGTCTTAGGGGCCGCTCTAGTCGCTGATGGACCGTAGTCGATAGGGATTCTTTTGGGTGAATATTATGGTGTCCGCTGTACTCTGAACTATTCTTTTGTAATTTAAGGCGTGTATGGGCCGCCTTACTAAAGTCGCCTATGGGCGCAACTCCGTGATGTAATATTTAGAAATTTATTCTATCGATGTATGCCTGTATCGGCTATGTGGTCTTCCGCGCTAGTGTACGGATCCAGGGGCTAGTGCACGGGATCGTCGACCCTCAAGGTAAGTAAAAATTGAGGGGTGACAGAGGGACACCTACACGACAGCCGCAGCAAGGGCAGAATCATGGAAGTGCCATTAAGATGCCCCAAGGAAGTGGACGTGTTAACCACGTCACTGTTGAAGAAGCTCAAAATGCTCAGGACATTGTTCTAGATAAGTTCCTATCAAACACAATCCCTGTTACTGTTTTATTTGTTTCTAACTAGGTTGATCATGATTGACTCTAAAGGCATATAAGTGATTTTTGGAATGGACTGGTTGAGCAAGTATAGGGGAAGAATTGATTGTGCTGATAGATTCGTAACCCTTACTACTTAGAATGGAGAGACCATTAAGTATGAGTCTTTGCATAAAGAAAGCCCAGTTGTTATGCTAGATCACCTGAAGATGATGCGAGGGGAAGGAGAAGAGCGACTACGTTTGGAGGAACCTCCGATAGTGAATGAATATATGGATAATTTTTCCCTGAAGATTTACCTAGAATACCACCAGATCGGGAGGTATAATTATGTATTAACTTGTATCTGGGTACGGAGCCAATTTCTAAATGGTTGTATCGTTTGATTCCTAAAGAGCTCGCAGAGATGAAGATGCAGCTTGAGGATTTGGAGAATAAAGGTTTCATTAGACCAAGTGTTTCTCCGTGGGGATCACTAGTGACATTTGTGTAGAAGAAGCGTGCGAAGACCATAAGGATTTGTGTGGACTATCGGAAGCTCAACAAAGCGACCATCAAGAATAATATTTTATTGCCAAAAGTGGATGATTTGTTCGATAATTAAAAGGTGCCAAGTTGTTTTACAAAATTGATTTGAGGTTAGGCTATCATCAAATCAAGTTGTGATCAGAAGATATATCAAAGACGGCGTTCACTACCCGTTATGGACTATATGAGTATACAGTGATGTCATTCGGACTCACTAATGCACTGGCACACTTTATGATGCACATGAACAAAGTTTTAATGGAGTATTTGGGCATGTTCGTAGTGGTGTTCATAGATGATATACTAATTTACTCTAAGAATGAGAAGGAGCATGCCAAACACTTGAGGTTTGTGTTAGAGAAGTTGAGAGAGCAGCTGTGCTACATATTAAGTATTCGATGTCTGATTTTTGGGTCAGAGAGGTGGCATATATTGGTCATATCATCTCTGAGGACGGAGTCTCTATAGATCCATCCAAGTTTAGTGAAATTCTAGAGTGGAAGGTGCCAAAGACAGTGACCAAGGTTAAAGGATTTCTCGGGGTTGCAGGATATTATTGTCGCTTTATCGAGTGATTTTGTAAGATTTCTCAGCCTCTTACTCAATTATTGAAGAAGGACACCAAGTTTAGATGGACAACTTAGTGTCAATATAGTTTAGAATTATTGATGAAGAAGCTAACATAACCACCGATATTGGTCCTACCTGATATTCGCAAGGATTTTGAGTTATATTGTGATGCTTCAAAGTTGGGAATCGGATGTGTGCTTATGCAGGAAGGGAGTGTTGTTGCATATGCTTCGCGACAATTACGGCTCCATGAGTTAAATTATGCTACTCATGATCTGTAGTTATGCATGCTTTGAAGTTATGCAGGCATTACTTAATCGGTAATCACACGAAGATATATATCAACCAGAAGAGCCTCAAGTATATATTCAACCAACCATATTTGAATATGAGGCAGAGGGGATGGTTAGAACAGTTAGCGGATTATGATGTTGGTATCCACTATCACGAATGCAAAGCTAATGTGGTCGCCGATGCCTTGAGCCGGAAGCCAAAGAACGAGTATATCCAGGAAGAAGCTGAGAGGTTAGAATTGATGATTGTTCCACAAGGTTTTGTGCATAGTCAATTGAAAATGATGGAAGTGTAACTAGATCTTCAAGAGCATATCAAGAAGGCTCAGGACAATGATGATGGGATTCTTGATATCATTGTTGGGATAGAGGATGCGCGAGGCTTTGTTATGGATATGGAAGGAATTGTCCGATTCGATAAAAAGATCGTCGTCAAGGCCGAGCATCAGAGACCGGCAGGTTTGCTTCAGCCTTTGCGAGTGCATGAATTAAAGTGTGAAGCACTCGGCATGGATTTTATTGTGGATCTGCCGAGAAGTCAATGGGGGCTACGATTCGATATGGGTGATTATCGATCGGTTGACTGAAGTAGCTCACTTCATTCTAGTTAAGACAAGGTATGACCGTGCTAAGCTGGTAGAGATGTAAATGACAAAGATAGTATATTTGCATGGAGTTCCCATGAGGATCGTGTAAGATCGAGGGGGCCAGTTCACTTCGAAGTTCTTAAGTAAGATTCATTCTCTGTTGGGCACACATCTAGCTTTCAGTAGTGCTTATCATCCTCAAACTGATGGGCAGGTTGAAAGGACAAATCAAATATTGGAAGACGTGTTGAGGGCATTAGCTTTGACGGATTCGAAAAGCTGGGATAATGCACTGCCTTATGCTGAGTTCTCTTATAATAATAGTTTCCACACCAGTATTCAGATGTCGCCATTCAAAGCTTTTTATGGAAGAAAGTGTCGTACATCGTTGTATTGGAATGAGACTGGTGAGCGGAAGTTATTTGGTCCGAATGCTATGAACAAGGCCAAAGATCAAGTCAAGTTGATCCAACAACGGATGAGGATCACACAATCAAGGCAGAAGAGCTATGCTGACAAAAGAAGGCGTTAATTGCAGTTCGACATCGTGGATTATGTGTATTTAAAGGTTTCATCATTGAAGGGCCTACATCATTTCCTTGTTTCCGAAAAGTTGTCTGCAAGATATATCGGTTTGTTTCCAATAACAGGAAGGAGGGGAGAAGTTGCATATCAGTTAGGGTTTCTGGAGCGACTGTCAGGAATGCATAATGTATTCCATGTGTTGCTGCTCAGAAAGTGTTTCAGGGTACCAGAGGAGCATATGTTCGTAGAAGCTATGGATTTGCAAGAGGATCTGTCTTATAGAGAAAGCCTAGTTAAGATTTTGGATGTTTCTGAGAGGTGTACTCGGAGTCGGACTATCAGGTTTTGCAAAGTTCAGTGGTCTAACCATACCGAGGCAGAAGCTATTTGGGAGAAGTAGGATGATTTTAGGGCCGAGTTTCCAGAGCTGTTCGAGCAAGCATTCTCTGAATCTCAGGGTCGAGATTCTCCGTAAGGGGGTAGGTTTGTGACATACTCTATTTTATCGTATGTCACTTGTATTTTAAAATCATTGAAATTAAATAAAATGGAATTGCTATATACAAAACCCTAATTTAAATTATTTTAAATTATGTTTAAAGCCACAACCCTAGGAAAACCTTTGAAAAAATTCCAGTAATTTTTTGAAGCAACATCTAGCCACCCTCCAAATTTCAAGCCAAAGCCTAAGGCTAGCTCATGATTTCATGAAGTGTTGCCATTCTACCGGGAGCTCGTCAAACCCATAAAATGATGAGCAAACGAGGGAGACACATGCCCAACTTTGGAGGAGAGCTTCTAGAAGTCTAAGCCGACTTACCCTACAAATTTCGGCTCCATCCTCCTAAGGAAACTCCATTTTCTTGCTAAACAAGTCTAAATTATATCTGAATCCTTTCCGGATCAGAATTTGAGTCCTAATCAAACCCCTCTTAACCCTACGCCCAGCTCAGTCGTCCACTACACTATAAATACCCCATGACCCCTCCCCAACACTACA
Source organism: Raddia guianensis (assembly GCA_036346415.1). Classification (NCBI taxonomy): domain Eukaryota; kingdom Viridiplantae; phylum Streptophyta; class Magnoliopsida; order Poales; family Poaceae; genus Raddia; species Raddia guianensis. Next base: position 8,412,230 of record CM070537.1, read on the forward strand.
ACTGGAAATTCCACAAATCGAAAACCCTAGCCGTCGAGACACTTTTCAGGGGATCCCTTTCTGTGTCGTGCCCAAGCCCTAGAATAGATAGTGCCATCATGTAGAGCCCGTCGAGATGGTCAAGATGGATATATGGATCGCAAGATTTTGTAGAGAAACGCCTCCAGAAAAGCTCAACTTAGGTTTTAGTTGATTAAGTTATTTGTGGAATTTTTGATTTAACCGAAACTTCTAGAAATTTCTTAGGGAGCATCCGAACTCCAAATTAGTTAATTCTAGAGCCATTAAATCCCATAAATAGGTTAGAATTTTATATATTTTATTCAGCTATATGTTCTATTGATTGTTTTGCTGTTCTTAATTATGCATATGCATCTATGTATAGACCGCACGTGTGCGAACTATTCGGGAGGATTCCAGGAGTAGTCAGGAGGAGGATATGAAGATCAGGAGTGCTACCAAGGCAACATAGATTGCATCTTGCTCCCTAGTTTGTAAAACTCACCCTGTTTACCACGCGTTGGAGGTCTAGGCGCTGGTAGACAGTGGTCGATCGCACTGTCACTGCCTTTTGGTCGAGATCATCGCCTTGTGTCACATCCTTATTTTCAAAAATTCAAAAATCATGTGCATTGCGTAAATATTTAATATATTTCAAACCTAGGACTTTAGAAATTGAGTATGTGCCTTGAAATATTTTTCTGAAAAATATTTATACTTTGACTTAAATCTTTGTGTTAAAAGATTAATTTTAAAATAATATTTTCCTATGGCATCTTAACGCCTAGCCATTTATAAAGTTAATTCAAAAATAATTTAATTTTTGATTATTCATCTATCGGCATTAATGTCATAGGATTAATTCCCAATATTCTTCCTTTTCTTTATTTCTATCTTCCTAGCGTGCGGGGCCATCTTTCCTTTTCTCCTCCTCTCCACTCCCTCTCCCACTAGAGCCACCTCTGCCTGGCCCCCTCTCCTCCCCCTGCCAACCCCCACTCTCTTCCTTGCTCCAGCCTACCCCTCCTCAAATTTTGGAAACTCCCACCTTAAATTTTTCCCATTTTCAATTTATGGTAATTGAATTTTTCTTAATTTTCCTTTCCCGCTGTTTCCTACGTCGACGCCCCCTCTTCGCCTTCCTCCTTCCTCTCACTAAACAGGGAGAAACACGGAGAGAGACCTCCCTTCCTCTTCCCTCTCTGTCTCTTTCGTGTTCAAGCTCAGGTAAGTCTCTTCCATCCCAAATTTCCACTTTTGTGATGAATTCCCTGTCGTGAACCCATTTTTTTATATTGGTTCCAGGTGATATTCGTCGGAGTTAAAAGGTATTTCTTGTAGAAGTTGCGCCATCTACCTCGTCAACCTCCTCCCGTTCGCCGTGTTTGATGAAACTGAAGGGTATAACATCCTCCTTCCTTGGCTATTTATCCTCCCTAGGCGTAGATATATAAATTTTTGACATTGCTAGTGAGGTTTTAGCTAGTGTTGTAGCCGACATGCTCCTTCTTCATGTGACCATGCCCATCACGGGTATGACCGACACTACGTTAGCATGTTGATCACCGCCGAGCTTTTCTTCAGCATGGTCATTGAAAAGATTTTATGCCACTACTTCATCTTTGACCACTACATCTATTACAAGTTGGCAACACGTTACAACATCCTCTACTACATCTACAAGTACTATAATGTCTACGGTTTTGGAAGTTGAATGTTTCTTAACGAAATATTGTTGCTATTTCTCCTTTGCTAAATGGTTATCATTCTGCAGTAATTTTATGCCTCCCTATTTCCTATAGTGCTATTCCCCTTGCTTTAATTCTAAATTTCCTGTCAGATGGTGAACACTAAAGGAAATGCTTCTAATGTCGCTGCCCTAGATGTCCATGGTTGTGGATGGTGTCAAGCACCTCTAAACCAACATAACCTATATTGGGCAAGTCAGCCCATTTGCTATTGGAGCCCAAGGCAATGTTAATGACAACCCTCAAGCGGCTTCTTAAGAGAACTTACCAACCACACCAACCCAGAGTCCCAGACACCTCAACTCCAGCAAATTTTGAATGCACACTTGCAAGGCAACCAAGCCATTGCTCAAAACCTTAACATTTTGGTTGCTCTGGTTCAACTTCAGAATCAAGGCAATCAACATCAACACTCCCACTATAGGAAATTCACGAAGACTAAGCTAAATGCTATTGCAGGTAGTTTTGACCCTCTTTATGCAAAGACCGGCTTAAGGAGATGGGAAGGAAGTTGGGTATTGCGCATTGACCAGCTTTGCGGGCCAAGAACTTCAAGGTGGCGCTGCCGTTTGTTTGGAAAACTATCACGAAGCTCAAGAAGATAAATATACTATCACTTGCTGTCGACTGGTGACTAACTGGGAGGTCACCGCCGGCAATGAATTTGTACGAGGGGACGCTAATCAAGAACTAAGTCAAATGGTAACACAAGGCAGGGTTATACAGGTTCAGGCCCTTAACGGAGGAGGTAATACCCTACTTCCTGTGTTCTGGGATTATATGGTGGATCATGATGTGAAATGCAAGATGATGCTTCTATCCGATGATTCGTGCCGATGGCCTCTACCCCCTCCCTTTATATAGTGTAGGGGGGAACAGAGTTACAGGATAGCATGCTGTACGCGATAGCTAATTCTGTTATGCTGTTACATGTCTTGCATGTGCTAATCCGCTAATTACATGGAGATAGATTATATCTTTGGGAACTTCCTTGCAGCTCAAGCCACGCATAGCCCGAGTGGTCTTTATCCGCAGCCAGCCGACATGGATCGCCCCCTATCTGCTCCCTTATGGGCCTTCTAGAGGATACCCGGGGCCCATATAGTCCATAGTAGCCCTCGAGTGCTTTACGATCGAGTCATATGTTGGCCGACTGGTTTCGCCCATATCTCCTGTAATCTGGAAAGAGATTGTAAAGAACTCAAGAAATCTTAAGTTTTAGTGTTGAAACAATGCCTGGATTGGCAATACCAAACCTCAGCTTACTCGGCCCATTGGGCACATCGTCTCAACAGATGGATTCGGCTATTGGACACCCATTCTTGTCATGCAAAAGTAGCAACTGGCCCGTCATGCGGCGTGCCTTAAGCCATGCCATTACGACTTCTGTCTTGCAGCATGCCGTAACCTTAGCGTTGCAAAGAATATCAGCGTCAGGCGCCTGGCCTCAACTTGTAAGAACCAGCACTCGGCCCAGCATGGGGCGCACCTTTCAGCCGGGTGGTACCTGTCCCTTCCAGGGAAGGGATCAGCATAGGCCCCTCAGGGCATACCGATTGGACACAATTTTGCAGAGAGGTACTTGTACCTGGGTAGCGGTGTACAACTGGCGACCTTATAAAGGCATACCTCAAGAAATTGAACCCAAATTTCACCAACACCCAACCTCGAGCATGCGAAGCTGGCTAGTGACCCGACATGGGGTATGCCGTGAAATATCTTTAATTTTGGCGCTTCCGGTGATATGCCCTCTAGGGTGCATCGAGGCCGAATTAGGCTCGATTTTAACACATTGCCACCATAAACAGCGTGTTAAGAAAGCCTGTTAAGGGGGTTGCCCTTTGCAGTTTTAGCCCAAGCCCAATTAGGGGGAGGCGAAGCGTTTTCGCGCGCTTTTCTCACGCAGCTGGAGCGGTACATGTTTCCGTCGGAAACCGTATTCGTATCCACTTCCGTCCCATCGCCATGATGGTTTTACTGTGTTTGAAACGGATTACAAGGCGCGACCCTTGAACTTCCTCCGTGTATAAAAGAAATCCCAGGGGCGGAGTATTACTTCACCACCAGCCTTCGAGTTTTTGAATCTTCATTTTCTCAGCGACATCCAAAAACCTCCACCCTTTTCTCCTTGAGAACCATGGCGAACATCATGGAGATGATAGAGATGTGGATCGCTGAGGCCCGCACGAAGGACGAGGCCAAAGCTTTCGAAGATGAGCTCTGGCGGGATTTCGCCCTGATGAGGGCAGAGATCAGCGCGGAAGAATCCATTAGGGTTCTGATCCGCGGATTCCCATAGTTTCACAAGGTGCGCTTCCCCCTCAAGGATGCACTGGTCGCAGCCCTCCTTGCCCACGGGGATACTGAAATCCTCCCTCCAGGGGGGGGGGGGCTTTTTCTTTTGTACCTCCGCGAGCCAGCGACGAGCCCTAGCTCGATGTGCTGCGCCGAGAAAACATGTAATCAGGCATAAGTGCCATTTTAATGAATATCTTTTGGAGAATCAGATGTCTTCTATTTGTCTTGAATCTGCAATACTGCTCTTTCTCGATTTGATCTCGAATTCGCAACATCGCTTCAACCGAGTAGTTAGAGCCACCCGCTCCTAGACCGGCAGTCGGCGCTTAACGCGGGCCTCTCAGGAGGAACCACTCGGCCAGCCGAGTGATTTAGCCAGACCCTCCTCAAAAGGAGCCGCATCCAGCGCTAGACTAAGGCCCGGCCCAGAATGCAAAACTCTGCCCGTTGCTATAAGTTAGGAACAGGAGAACGAAATTAGTTCACCCCGCTCACTTTTCGCGCCAGTCAGTTAGCTTCTCCATCAAACTCCGCCGCTAGGGTTTTTCTTCGTCGTCGCCTCCGCCACCACCCGTCTCCGATTGCAATGGCTCCGCCATCCCCCACCGCCCCTAAGGCTACCAAGAGCGGAAAGAAATGGATGAAGTCCACCACGACCGAACGGAGGCTACAGAAGCTGGTCTCTCTTGACGTGCTCCCCTCCGAAGATTTTGTGTCTTGGCGCGCCGCCACCGGTGAATCCTCCCCCACCCCTCGCTCCGATGAGGTAGTGGTCTTCGAATCTTTCTTTCTCCGCGGCTTCGGCCTTCCTTATTCTCCTTTCTTCCGGGGATTACTGCATTTTTACGGGATCGAGGTTTCGCACTTGAACCCCAATTCCATCTTTCAAATCGCAATTTTTGTCCATGTCTGTGAGGCCTATTTTGGGATTGCTCCTCATTTCGACCTTTTCAGATTCCTTTTCCTCCTCAAACCTTATCCTAACAAAGACTCCCCCAAGGCCGGCGGCGGCGCGGGGTTTCAATTGCGGGAAGGGGTCCGAAAATACTATTTCGATCTTCCTTTAAGAACCTCCAACAAAGGCTGGCACTCGAAGTGGTTCTACTGCACCAATTCTCTTCCGATCCTCCCTTCCTTCTCCAGCGAATGCGCCACGGTCCATCCCTCCTGGTCCTGTCCTCTCGCCGATGACGAGGGAAGCCAAGTAGAGGAACTTCTCCTTCTCCTCCACAGATCTAAAGCTACTGGGCTAACCGGCATTGGGGTTGTTTGGAATTTCACCCAGCGCCGTATCCAGCCCATAAAGGAGAGGGTGCATTTTGCCTTCGAGTACTCGGGGGCCCAAGATACCACTCGGGAATCCAACGAAAACCTTTCGCAGAAGGAAATCATTAGCCGAATGGTCGAGCTCTTCGCTCCGGGCTCGGAAATAGTTCGCGCAGATTGCCCAGCTCCGTACCACTTGGGGTATTTGCCACCAGCGGTAAGGAGAAGATCCTTCTCAACTCAACCGCGGTCTTTCTGAATGTATAGCCATAGCTAATGTAATCGGCCATGCTACAGGGGCGCGAGGCCTTCTTTTCCACCCCTCCGGTCCCAGAAGCTCCTCATCCCAAGGAGGCACCACGCAAGAGTCCTGCTGAGGGCTCGACTAGTGCTCCTCCGGCCAAGAAAGGCAGGGGGGTCACTTCCAGGGACTTGGACGAGGATGATGACGTCCCGCTCCGGCACCGCCGCCGCTCAGCTCCGAGGCCGCCTCCGGCTCCGGCCGAGCAGCCTCCAAGCCCTCCGTCTCCCCAGAGAGCCGGCCCAACAGCCGCGTCAGGGACGAAGAAGCCCTCCGGAACTCACCCGAGTGGTTCGGGCAGTCGATTCAAGATGAAGTACTTCCTATCACACAGGTATTCCTTTGCGACGCTGTGACTTCATAATTTGCAGAAATGTGTCTCTTGATAGTTCCCCGAACGCTTTCAGGAAACCAGTCGATGATGATGAACCGCCAAGTCCGTATGGGAAGGGAATGCCTACCGCGCCTCGCCAAGATTCCGGCCCACCCTCCACCAGTCGTCAATCCTCGTCGGCGAAGGGAAAATCCCAACTCCGGCTCCAGGGAGCTTAGAGCTAGAAATCGAGGAAATTCCTCGCCCCTCCCCCAAAGCTCACGCTCAACCCTTCTGACTAAAATGGAGAAAGGAGATGGAGGGCTACGACTACGAGGTCGACGACGGGTAGGAGGCCGAGGAATGGGAGGTGCTGGACCAAGTGACTGCAATTCAAGCCAAGATATATGAGGTAAAGCTCTTTCCCACTGCGAATTCTTACCTTGCACGGGGGAATCCCACTAATCTCCCTCCCCTCTCCACGCAGCGCATGAAGGAGAGGTCGAAGCAAAAGACCCGATGCATGGAGAAAATGGTAAGCGAGCTGAAAACACGCGACGAGTTTGACAACGCGCTGTATGCCGTTAAGTCGCAATACCGCGGCCGGATCGCGGAACTCCACCGCGAAGTCACCGAGCTCCGTTTCCGCCACATGGAAGAGTCCAACACTAACCGAGGTATAGACCCCTGTCTGTGCTAAATCTCTAAGAAGGATGCTTCATAGATAATAATCTCCAATATTTGTCTTCGAATGTAGCTCTGGAGGCGAGGCAAAAGGCCTTGGAGGAAGAAGTCCGCCGAGCCAACACTCAAGCAGAGAAATCTGCCAAAGAGTTGGAAGGTAACTTTCCCCATTGGCTCTCCTTGACTCGACCTCATTGGAATCCGACTAACACGCCGCACCCGACTAGTTTCGCAGAGTTTCGCTGCCGAGCTTCGGTGGGGATAGCCCCAGTGCTTGAATGCCTTTACCTGGATGAAGAACCACCGAGCGATCCCGACCTCCTGGTAGCCCATCTCAACACTCTTCCTGAGCAGATCAAGGCCTTCACTCGGGAGGCCGCGGTAACCTGTACCAGCCAAGGCCTCGCCATCGCGAAGTCGAACTTCCCCCGTCTAGACTGTGAAGCCATGAAGGACGGGTTTGCTTGTACGGAGGAGAAGGCCACCGCTTTACTGGACAAGGTTCGCCCGACCGCCATCCAGATAATAGACCAATTGGACCTGTGAATGTGTTTGTAATGGAAGCGCTTGTTGATCCCCGATACTGGTGATCCGTTTTATCCGAATAATACGCTTAATCCTTTTTCATGAAACGCATCCGCCGACTGGTCCAGCCCCGAGTGCTAGGAAGTAGCACTTGGCTTTCTCCCCAGACGACTACGGAGTTGCTAAACATTGTGACTACGGATATAAAAGCGCCATTACTCAAGAATTTTCGTAACACCCGAAGATGATCAACACATGTAAAGAGAAAACAACTTTTATTGATAAGATAGGGTGCGGTTGACTCCGCACACTATTTAGTGTAGCCCCCGACTTACTGCTTGATCGTTTACGGCCAAGTAGCAAGTCAAAAGAAGGGAAACTAATTACATGCTGCTTAAATAAAAAACTTTAAGAGTAAAAACGACGTAGCTGCTCGATATTCCAGGTGTTGGGTACTTCAGATCCATCTTCACGTTGTAGCCGATAAGCCCCGGGGCGGGTCGCTTCAGCGATCACGTAGGGGCCTTCCCAGAGCGGGGAGAGTTTATGCTCGTGCTTCTGGTTCCTTCGGAGGACCAGATCTCCCTTAGAGAACGCACGGCCCCGTATGTTGCGCTGATGGTTGCGACGCAGGCCCTGTTGGTACTTCGCCGACTGGATCATTGCTGCTTCCCTGGCTTCCTTGAGCCGGTCGAGGTCTTCACATCTTGCTTCATCCGGTGATTATCGTAATGGCGGCCCGAGGGGACGAACTTCAATTCATCGAGGAGGGCGCCTCGAGCCATAGACTAGGAAAAAGGGTGCCTGCCCAGTTGTTCGACCTGGGGTCGTTCTGAGCCCCCAGAGCACCGAGGGCAACTCCTTGACCCAACGCGTTGCATACGGCTTTAGGCGATCGAAGATTCGGGCTTTGAGTCCTTGTAGCACCAATCCATTGGCGCGCTCAACCTGTCCGTTGCTCCGTGGGTGGGCCACCGAGGCATAACAAATCTTGATGCCCAGCTCCTCGCCCCAGTCTTGAAATTAGCTACTTTTGAACTGAACGCCATTGTTAGTGATGATGCGATTGGGTACGCCAAAACGCACAACGATGTCCCGAAAGAACTCGCGTGCTTTGGCCGCCGTGATGACAGCAACCGGCTTGGCTTCAATCCACTTGGTAAACTTGTCGTTGGCGACGAAGAGATGGGTAAACCCGCCTTGCGCTCGCTTGAGGGGGCCCACTATATCGAGATTCCAAACGGCGAAGGGCCAAGAGATTGGAATTTTTTGTAGATCTTGGGCCGGCATGTGAATTTGCCGTGCGAAAAACTGACACCATCACATCTGCGTACTATGTTTTCCGCATCTGTGACCGCGGTTGGCCAGAAAAATCGTTGCCGATAGGCTTTGCTTACCATGGTGCTGGCTACTGCGTGGTGCCCGCATTCTCCCGAGTAGATCTCTGCCTTCTTGCTCGGATATGCAACGCCATAGTACCCCAAAACTGCTTTTTCTGTAAAGCTCGTCCCCGACTACCTTGTAGCTTTTGTTTCGGCGTGTAATGCACTCGGCTAGGCTTCGATCGTCAGGCAGCTCATCACGAAGAAGATAATCTAAGTAAGGCTGTGTCCACCTGGGGTTAATTGTGAATACCTCTGCATCGGGTTCTGGCTGCTTCTCTTGATCTTCTCCCGGTGCAAGTGGTAGCTTGATGGATGGTGTGCGTAGCTCCTGGACGAAAATACCACTCGGGACCTGGGCCCGAGTGGATCCCATCTGCGCTAGCTCGTCTGCTGCTTTGTTGTCGCGGCGGAGCACGTGTGTAAGCTTTAGACCGTCGAACTTGTCTTCTAACTTTCGTACCTCCTGATAGTAAGCCGCCATGTTGTCGCCGATGCAAGACCACTCCTTTTGGACTTGATTGAACACGAGCTGCGAATCCCCGCGTACCAATAGCCGCCTGACGCCGAGCGATATGGCGACGCGTAACTCGTGGATGAGTGCCTCGTAGTCGGCGGCGTTATTGCTGACGGAAAACAATATCCGGAGGACGTAGCGTAACTTTTCTCCAGTCGGCGATATGAGCAGAATTCCAGCCCCCGCGCCGCTGAGCATAAGGGAACCATCAAAGTACATTGTCCAGTACTCGAGATTCTCCTTTGCTGCTGGTGTCTGGGTCTCTGTCCACTCGTCGACGAAGTCGGGCAACGCTTGAGATTTGATGGCTAATCGAGGCCTGAAATTTATTTCAAAGGCTCCAAGCTCGACTGCCCATTTGGCAATCCTCCCGGTGGCCTCCCGATTGTGGAGTATGTCTCCAAGTGGGAAGGAAGTGACCACCGAAATTTCATGCTCTTGAAAATAATGTTTGAGCTTCCGCGATGTAAGTAATACAGCATACAGAAGCTTTTGAACTTGAGGGTACCTTATCTTGGAGTCGCCCAATACCTCGCTTACGAAGTAGACCGGACGTTGTACCTTCTGGAGGGAGCCCTCTTCGTCTCGCTCCACCACCAATGCGCTGCTGATGACGTGAGTCGTTGCACCGATGTAGAGTAAGAGGGGCTCTGGGGCATGGGAGGGACCAACACCGGAGGCGTGGTGAGGAACCTCTTTAGATCTTCAAAGGCATGCTGTGCTTCCGTTGTCCACTGAAAATCATCTTGTCGGCGCAAGAGCCTAAAGAAAGGCATGCCTTACTCCCCGAGTCGGGAAACGAATCGGCTGAGTGCCACGATGCATCCAGTGAGCTTCTGCACATCATTTTGATTGGTCGGGGGCTTCATCTTGATGATGCTGCTGACCTTCTCTGGATTAGCTTCAATCCCGCGGTTGGAAATGATAAATCCGAGTAGTTTACCAGACGGAACCCCAAAAACACACTTCTCGGGGTTTAGCTTCATTCGAAACGCCCTTAGTCTCTCGAATGTCTCGGTCAGATCTGTTATGAGATCCCATCTGGATTTGGTTTTTACGACGACGTCGTCGATATATGCCTCCACGTTGCATCCGAGCTGAGTGTGAAAACACCGCTGTATGGTGCGCTGATAAGTTGCGCCAGCGTTTTTCAACCCGAATGGCATTGTGATATAGCAGAAAGCACCAAAGGGCGTAATAAACGATGTCTTGATGCAATCCTCCTCCTTCAGGCTGATCTGGTGATAGCCTGAGTAGGCGTCCAGAAAATTCAAGAGTTTGCACCCGGCGGTGGAATCCACCACTTGATCGATGCGGGGGAGCCCAAAAGGATCCTTAGGACACTCTTTGTTGAGGTCTGTGTAGTCGACGCACATCCGCCATGTCTTGTTCTTCTTCTGTACCAGGACCAGGTTGGCAAGCCACTCGGGATGATACACCTCTTTGATGAACTTAGCAGCCAACAATTTGGTGATCTCACTTCGTATGGCGTCCTTCCGATCCGGTGCAAATCTTCGCAGGCGCTGCTTTATGGGCTTTGCTTTTTCGTCGACGTGGAGAGAGTGCTCGATCACCTCCCTCGGAACACCGGGCATGTCCGAAGGTTTCCAAGCGAACATGTCCCGGTTGGCCCGGAGGAAAGTGACGAGCGCGTCTTTCTATTTGCTGCCGAGCCCTGTCCCAATCACGGCCGTCTTGGCCGGATCGGACGGGTCCAACAAGATCTTCTTAGTCTCTTCGGCTGCTTGGATGGATGTTTTGGCCTGCTTCTTGGCTGGGACGTCCCCCTCCTCCTGAAGGGATGCGACCTCCAGCCTGATCTTCTCCATCTCGGCAGATGAGTCCAATGCCTACGCCATCTCACAGCTTTCGTTGTCACAGAGCAGGGACTGTTTAACGTCACCAGGGAGGGTGATTACACCATTGGGACCTGGCATCTTTAAGACGAGGTAAGTGTAGTTGGGAACCGCCATGAATTTGGCAATCCCCGGCCTTCCTGAGATGGCATGATATGCCGTCTCGAAATCAGCCACTTCGAAGCTCAGACTTTCAGTCCGATAGTTATCCTTGGTCCCGAACGTGACGGGCAACGAAATCTGTCCGAGTGGTATTACGGACGTCCCGGGGATTACCCCGTGGAAAGGAGATGATCCCTGCCGTAGCTCGGAACATGGAATATTCATCTGGTCCAGGGTCTTGACGAAAAGGACATTAATCCCGCTCCCGCCGTCGACCAGAACCCTTTTTAATTTGTTTCCTCGCACGACCGGATCCAACACCAGAGGATACCTCCCGGGGAAGGCGATCCGATCCGGGTGGTCTGATCGGTCGAAGGTGATGGGCACCTCGGACCAGCGCAAGTACTTTGGTGTCGCGGGCATGATAGCGTTGATCTCCCGAGTGGTAAGCTTTTGCCTCCGCTTGGACTCGTACGCATCAGAGCCCCCGAAGATGTAGTTGATCTCGCGCTCAGCGTCCTGGTAATCTCCATCGGGCTTCTTGCCTTGACCGCCCTTAGCCGACTGATTCGAGCTCTTGGCGAACTTCTGCAGAATAAGGCAATCTTTGGCAGAGTGTTTACCTCGAGGATGGAAGGGACATACCGAATCCATCACTTTTTTGTAGTCGTTGTCGTTGGGAGGCTTTGGTCAGTTACGCTCCATATTGGCGACCATCTCGTCCCCCTTTCGCTTCTTGTCCTTGGTCTTGCCTTGCTCTTCGTTAGGCTTCTTCTTGGGGCCTCCGTCATTGCCACCGCGATGATTCGCGATAGCCTCCTCGGCTTCGGCCTCCTGGTCCGCCATTGTGAACATGGCATTGAGATTACGCGGGGTCCCGGGTCATCTGCCTGATTAGCTCCTCGAATTTGCATCCGGCGAAGAAGGCATCGATGACGGTTTGCTCCGAAACGTCCCGAATCTCGTTTTTCTTTTTAGTAAAGCGCTTGATGAACTCACGGAGAGTCTCATTCTTGCGCCGGTGCAGCTGTCCGATCTCCCATCTTCCCGTGGGCCTTTCGTAGGTCCCATGGAAATTGGCGATGAACTGCTCCTGGAGGTCGTCCCAAGATTCAATAGAGTTCTCCGGGAGTCCCGTGAGCCAGGTCTGGGTGGTTGGGGTCAGGGCGACTGGCAAATAATTTGCCATGATGTTCTGATCTCCTCCTGCCGCGCTGACTGCTAAGGAGTAAAACCGCAGCCAGTTCTTTGGGTCCCTCTCGCCATCGAACTTGTCGATGCCTTTGGGGTTGAAACTGTCCGCCCAAACCACTCGGCGAAGATCCGGGGTGAAGGCCCGAATCGCCTCCAATGGTCGTGGCCGCCTCCGCGCCGGGGATCTACAACGACGCTCCCGTCGCGGGCCTTGGCGTTGCTTTTGACGGTGGTCGCGCCGGCTGGCGGTGCTCTCGGCTTGATTGTCGTTACGGCGATTGTGGTGGCCACGAGAGTCCCGCTCGCCGTTACTGCGCTCCCGCCGCCTGGCTTTGATGTCTTGACGTAAGTCATGGGCAGGCGATTGGTGTAAATCGCCAGCCGCTGAGGCCCGAGCCCGATTCCGATTGCTCGTAGATGGACTGCGAGCCGAAGCGGTCGGAGCGGGAATCGCCTCGTTTTGCTGAATGGCAGCCATCTCCACCGTGGCCGTCGCTCGAGCAAGGGCCTGGATACACGGACTGCCTTCCGGAAGTTGCGGCGCGATGGTCTCAAGGAGTGTCTTTGAAGCGATGACATTTGCCTGGGGAGTGTTGTAGACTTCCTGATCCCTCAGTTTCACCGCGCAGAGCTCGTTCTGGACGTCGCGGCCGCGGACACGAAGTTGACGTACATGATCTTGCTTCTCCCCTTGGCGGGGATCTAGGTTCGCGCCGGCGTCGGTTTCTTCGTACTCGACAAGCGGAGAAGCAGAGTGGTGATCATCCGCACCTAGGACGAAAACCTCTCGGTAGTTGCGAATTTCAGCGCTCCCGTCAGACTCAGAGTCAGAGACGGAGAGGCTTACTTGCTCGCCTTGTCCAATGGGTTGGCCACCATTGATAACACCTACGAACGCGGCCGGATCTGATTGTTCATGTCCGACCAGATCAGCCGACTGATTCCTCGAGTGGTTATCTCCCGTCCAAATCCCAGGAGCAATCTGCGCGGAGGCCGCGGCAGAACTCCCGAGTCCGGAGGGAAATCCAGTCAGGGACTCGTAGACTTCATTGGGCTGGAGGATATCCATGCCCGGGCAGGCGATCTCATGGGGCTCTTCTTCGTACTCCTCGTTGAAGGGCGCGAAGTGAGGCTGCCGACGGATCCTCCTGAAGAAAGCACATGCAGAATTCTCCAAGCCAAAGGGCAATGGGTCCCATTGATTGCGTGCGCCTTCTTGTTGAAGGGTCTCCCGCGGGGGAGAGAGATGAAGATTGCCGATGCCATCGGCGACGAAGTCCAGGGTGCCGAAACAGAGAGATTCTCCTGGCCTCATGGCGACGTACGGCGATCTCGAAAAAGCCATCTGACTTGAAAGATGATCTTGACGCCGCTTCTACTCGGGCGCGCCTAACCGTCGATCGATGACTAAGCGGGGGTCACCGCCGGCAATGAATTTGTACAAGGGGACACTAATCAAGAACTAAGTCAAATGGTAACACAAGGCAGGGTTATACAGGTTCAGGCCCTCAACGGAGGAGGTAATACCCTACTTCCTGTGCTCTGGGATTATATGGTGGATCAAGATGTGAAATGCAAGATGATGCTTCTATCCGATGATTCGTGCCGATGGCCTCTACCCCCTCCCTTTATATAGTGTAGGGGGGAACAGAGTTACAGGATAGCATGTTGTACGCGATAGCTAATTCTGTTATGCTATTACATGTCTTGCATGTGCTAATCCGCTAATTACATGGAAACATATTATATCTTCGGGAACTTCCTTGCAGCTCAAGCCACGCATAGCCCGAGTGGTCTTTATCCGCAGCCAGCCGACTTGGATCGCCCCCTATCTACTCCCTTATGGGCCTTCTAGAGGATACCCGGGGCCCATATAGTCCACACTTGCGATCAATTCTCTAAGGCTTTCACAACAGTTTTTACTCCCAAGGGCATTATGGAAATGAAGGGGCATGAATTTCATCGTCTCTAGCATTGCAACACGACGATGATATATGTACTCTGAGATCGTGTTGGCATCGACATGACAAATAAAAGATTCCAAACCTTTCACGAACTGCGAATAGCATCGGTCCATGTAAATTATGTTACATCGATGTAACTATTAGCTTATTTTGTGACAATGAATTATTTTATAAAATCCAAATCAAACTACTACTTCATTTCATATAAAATTATTTAAATTTTAGTTGAATAATTCAATTCTAGATTAAATTTATTTTTTAAAATAATATTTTAAAGATCATAATATTACATCACATATTTTTAATAGAAAATGCTATTTTTTAAACAATTATAATTCAATGAAAAACTAGCGCAAACTCTGCTCAAAATTACTCCCACGATCAATGAAACCAAATATCTAAGTTTGAGCCACATCCACACATTCTACACGTGATACATCAAAATCTGAGCAAATTCTAAGGTAATGAAAAAAGTTCATGCAACCCAACACAAAAATTTGTCCATCAAAGTCCAGATTCGAAATAATTGATCCATGAAACCAAAACCAAGATTTGAGCTACATCTACAAATTCAATACGACGCATATCATAATCAAAGCAAAATCTAAGGTTAAATACACAAGTTTTTTCAACCCACTTAAAAAGATCAAGCTACATTTTTGCATCCATAATATTCAATCAATGAAGAGAGAAGATCAAATTCTCTTCATATTTAAAGAAAAGAAGCTCCATTTGACACCAAATGTAGTGAGGAATGAAGTTACTAACCTTGGTTAAATTGGATTGCAATAAAATGACAAAATTATGAAAATTTTGGGCAGCACCTCTTCTCTATTAAAGATTATGGCCGAAACATCCTCCTTTGTCTCGGTCTCTCGAGGTAGAGTCTTGGGGTGGAAGAAGAAGTAAATATAGGTTGATAGCACAAATCGGGACTGATACATTCCATGCTGCTAGTTGTCCTGCACACGCCCGCAGGAGGAAGTTTCAGTCCCATTAGGATTGAAGGGTACCCCGCGGCCTGAAAGGGCTTCTGGGCTCCTAACTTTGTTTTGGTGATTGATGCAAACTACTAAAGACTTGTACTAACCGTTTAACTTAGTTGTGGACAGAGAATTATATTGGAAATCGTATTTATCAAAAGACTTAGAAGGACTTGAAGAATTATTCGCTTGGAGGCTCAATTATTCCTTTTTTGTAATCTTTACTTTATTGAGTCTAAGGATGGCTGTATTATAAAGGGGGATTCGACGAGAAATTATTGTATGAGGTGGCTCTGATGCTCAAAAGATGATCTTATGTCAAATCTTAGTTATCCAATATATTCCCCACTATTTCCAAGCCAAAAATCTTCCTCTGGGTTCGGACTGTCCGATGTCCTTGGCTCGGACTGTCAGAACAGGTCGGACTATTCGAGGTACCCTCCAAACGAGCTCTTGGTATGGATTTATTTGATTTACCGTACTGCCCGATGATCTGGTTCGGACTATCCGAGGTACCCTCAAGACGAGCTCTCGGCCTTGATTTATTTGATTTACCGGACTGAACGAGACGTCTTCGGACAGTCCGAGTCACTTAGCGACATTCAGAGATTCCGAGCTCATTTCCTTGATCCACATATCCTCTAAATCTCAAACATAACTTTTGTTTGGGTCACTGTTCATAGCCTACCTCAGATGTCCGAAGGTTTTAACTGACGGTCCAAAATCCACTTATTGTGCCGTAACGGCTAGATCTGAGGGGGAGCTATATATACCCATTTCACTGTTTCCAGCAGTACACACTGTGCGCATAACTCAGATTCATTTCATTCTCTCCCTCTCTTAAGAACCCTAAAAGCATCTCCCCTCCTAGTGCATCTTGTGAGATCGATTTAAGGGTAGAGAAGCTCGATTATTGCTAGATCTGAGCTTGGTCCATCTCGTGAGCACCTTGGTCACCTCCAAGTAAGTGATTTCTCGCCGGATTTGTTACTCTTGGAAGTTGAGGACTCATAGACGGCTAGGCGTCACCGTAAGCCACCGGAGCAGTGTGGTTGGCCTTGGATCTTTTGTGAGGGTGTGATTCCGCCTCTGCAAGGAAAGGAATCAAGGTGAAATTTTATGAGTGCTTTGACACAAATCTGAGAGGGATAGAGTCAAGCGGGACTCGGGCTCTACGGTGTTGAGCCTACCTCAACGGAGAGTAGGATCTCCTCAAATATCCAAACTTCGGGACAAAACTCCCCGTGTCTCACTTCATATTTGGTTTGAGATTTCTCTCTTGCTAGATCTACTCTGTTTCATATCTTGTGCTTGAGGAAGACCTCTCCTGTGTTCTTGTGATATTGCTCTTGGTATTTTTGTTGTTTGAGTGGTGGAGGACGTTTCTTGAGATTTGGGGGCAAGATCTTCAGACTTGACCTTGGACTATATAAAGGGTGTCACCGACAGTCCGAATTTATCTCCACAGCGCAGCTGAAGTTTGAATTTAGTGTCACGCCTATTCACCCCCTCTAGGCGTCATCTCGGTCCTTTCACGGCCTAGTAGCCATTGAACTGGGAGTCTGGAACTGATGTAATTCTCAGTCCTAGTTTGTGACTAACCGAGAGTGTTCTGGTATAGAAGGGTCGTTTCCTAGTAGCGATCTTTGATAGTGTTGTCGTCAAATATATTTCTTGAGATTGGCATTAATACATACGATCTAATGTCAAAAACTCACTATTGATGAATTTCACGGCACATTAATATAGACTAATTTTGAAAAATTATCTGTTATGAAATGATTACAATATTATCGATCGATCTATGTAGAAACAGTGTACTATTGCTGTCCACAAAGATATCTAACATGTTATGATACACCAAATCTGCGCGCACTACATTTCTCATAATGGACAATTTAAATTTATATGTCATCTCAAATAAGATTGCTTTTCAAATTGTAAAATTTAAGTTTTAGGAATATACTAGCTATACTATATATCAAAATATTACTTTTTTTCCAAATATTACTTATTTTTCATACTATATTTACCCAGTGCATCTGGTTGAAGCGTAATAATATAATATTCTAGTAGAATAATTTTGACTCGACAAATGATGTCTTCTCCACACTGCACTCCGCGTCAGGGAGGTGGTAGAGGCTATACTCTGTTGTCTCCCGAAGCTGCCGTACGTACAGTTATCTTTTAGGTGGGTATAGTTCTTTACGTCTTACATTTAAAAAAAAATTTAAAACTACTGTTGAAGATTTGTTATTTTACGACCAAACAACGTAGAACTTTATATTCATTTTTATCATCGGGTTTCAACTGGTTTTACTTAGGTTACTTTTTATATAATTTTTAAAACTTTTCAGAAGTCTCTTGAATGGTCACAATTTTTTAAGACTTATTTTCAACTAAAATTAAAAACTACTGTTGCAAATTTGTTATTTTACGACCTAAACGACTTAGAACTTTATATTCATTTTTATCATTGGGTTTCAACTAGTTTTACTTAGGTTAATTTTTATATAATTTTTAAAACTTTTCAGAAGTTTCTTGAATGGTCACAATTTTTTAAGACTAATTTTCAACTAGCTGCCTGAGCTGAAAAAACAAGGCCTGATTCAGGATGTTGCTCTAGGCAGTTGGACACTAGCTAGAGCCTTGTATAGGTTCTATAAAACTTGTTACCCTTGCTCGAATCTATTGAAACGGCAATATCCATATTTTAAAGAAAAATATGGCCGATCATTGAGAAACGGGTTCTCGCCGAGTTTATTTTGATTTAAGCAAACCAAAGGCCCTTTTATTTCTAGATTAACCTTTCCAATGTTGGAATATCAAAAGAATACGCAAGAACACAAAGGGTTTTTTACCATGGTTGAGGCATCTTATTTTGAGATAATAGTCCTATCTACAACAAATTGATATTGGGGAGGTAATGATTAAAAGGGTTTGAATTAGGTTTAGTGATGCCCAATTCGATGTCCTTTGGATGCCTATGATGATCTAATGTGAACTCTTGTCTCTCAAAGGACAAGGGTACATACTTTAACTATGCTAACACTTATCTATAACGTGTAACATCCCTTATTTATCGGGGTAGATATGAATATAGATTAAAATCTATCTATATGTAATTAAATATATATCTAGACATCCCATGTCGAAAGCTCCAAGCCCGACCACCGCCATGGTCACCGGCTATCGGAGCAACGACCGGTGTGGGGTTTGAGACCAAGCAGGAGAGGTGATAAGGGGTCGGTGTTGGGCTCAAACAGTGGCAGATGAGGGGTACGAGGGACAACACCTATGTCGAAAGCTCCAAGACCGAGCACCACCATGGTCACCGGTTGAAGGATGGAGGCAACACTGTTGGGTGCACATCACTGCGATGGTGTAGGGTGAATGTGGGCTCCTGCATCTGGGGACCACCTAGGTGGCTCATGTGTTGGCCCAGTATCTGTCTTGCTAACGCAATACCATTTACAAAGAGCTGGATCATCTCATGCAATATGATACAAGGCATTTATTTATTAATCCAAGTACATAATGACTTAGTTTGCATTAGATGTCAAGCAAAATGATACAATACCAAAATGTATTAGTTTGCATTAGATGTTAAGCAAAATTATACAATACCAAAATGTACTCTTATCAATGTTTAACAAAAAGCGAAAACAGAAGTGTTGGGTCTCAAGGCTATACCCAAATCCACTAAGAAAGTGACAAGAGTCCGGCCTAACACCCGTCCTGTACGTTAGCTCCTAGTTCTCCTAGCCAGGAGAAGAATCTAGATCCTCACCATCCATATCTCCCCTAAAAAGAGTAATGTGGCAGATGATGAGCACAATCAACCGTGCTCGTGAGCTAGCTCCCCGACTAATGCAATTAATGATAATATGCTCTCTGCTGTGGATGGGTTATTGTTGACGTCAAATAAACACCAATTCTATACGTCAACTTATTCCAGAATTTCAGCATTTCAAGGGAAAATAAAGGTTTATGCTAACATTTTATTTATTCTAATAAAGTTCCACAAGTTTTGGTGAGTTTTGGGTCTACAGGTACAAAATGGGACAAACCAGAGCCAGACCGGGCAAAATGCCAGGCCGGTCGACCCACCTAGGCCGGCCGACATGGCCACGTTACCGATCCAGCTCTGTCTTCTCCCCAATGGCACAAAAACATAAAATTAGGAAATCTAGACCATCCACTGCCGTCGGTTTGATTGAATGGACACGGTTGCTTCACAAATGAGCATAGGATTCCCTTTGATTCCTTTCTTGCGCAAGTCCATTTGATCTACCGGCTTAAGGAGTTAATCTACACCATCAAGGGAGAATCCTAGAAGAAATCCACGGCCGGGAAATGAAGAAGGTGGGTCGGCCGAC
Organism: Raddia guianensis; assembly: GCA_036346415.1. Classification (NCBI taxonomy): domain Eukaryota; kingdom Viridiplantae; phylum Streptophyta; class Magnoliopsida; order Poales; family Poaceae; genus Raddia; species Raddia guianensis. Next base: position 8,431,742 of record CM070537.1, read on the forward strand.
CCACTCTTGAGCCCTCTCGGATTCCCCTTTGGAGGAGGGTTGCTTGACACGTGTCCCTACACGTGGAGCACCCCGGTTGGCTTCGGAGCACTATAAATAGACCCCCTCTCCTCACTTGTAACACAACACACAACACTTTTCCACACTTTCATTCCACTTATTAGAGTAGCTCTTCGTTAGCAGAAGTTGGGAATTACAGTCAAGTCGAGCTGACGCTCGGAGTTCCAGAAATGTCTTTAGGAATTCGGGTAATAGCTCTTGTACCCTTTCCTAATTGTTTCAATTAGTGAGATCACTTCATTCATTGCTTATGTGTTAAACTTTATTTGAGCTGAGTATATCTACATAAATGAGTTGTGTAGATTTGCCTTACCGGTAGCTTGTATTCGTCTGGAATCAGTTTAGGTTCTCACTCATATACTGTTAGAGCCAGGAATTGAACCTAGATCAACTTCTTTTAGTACTGAGGAAGATTGATTAGAAATTGTCGCAGACATGGTGTCTGAGACTAGAACTAACTCGGTTTACACCCGGGCCCACGTATATGTATTAGGTGGTAGATGGTGACAGCCCTATCCATCCGTAGATGCTAAGTATCTCGCGCGTAACCCACAGCGTCCGGCTTTGGACCAGTAGAGCCAAATCGGAACGATCATAACCATTCGCGATTCCAATTCAGGATAGCGGGTGGTAGTGAGTGTCCGAGCTCCGACGACGAATATCAAGTGATCCACTGTTAGAATACCCCAAGCTCGCTCAATAAACTGAATCACACGATTTTGTGAACTTAATACACTTGTCTCGTTGTCCTCCCAACTATCTATCTAGCTATAGTAGCTTTCTCTTTATTTGTGTGAATATTTATCGTGTGTGTGTGTGTCTCGGTCTTTTCATTTATCCTAACCACCATTACTTAGACTGACTGGTATTTTAAATAATTAAGATATAGAGGTTATCTCTTTAAACCCTCGTTCCCTGTGGATTCGATAACTCTAGGAATACTCCTGGTGAAAACTACAAGCGATATCCATCCGCTTGCGGATTAATTTCTTTGAGCGTAAGTATCGCCAATAGTTATCTTATTCGCAATAATGCCAATTTTCTGATACCATAATAATAGAAAATCTAGGACTTAGTCATTTCACAAAATAAAAACATATTGTGCTATATACGCGATTCAAATCAACATTAGGGGTACGTTCATAGGCAATGCCGTAGCCATAGTTATGCACTACGTGTCCCAAACAATAGCCAGATCCATTCCATTGCCACGGACATGATCTCCTTTCAATACCCGATAGACTAGTACCCTTAGCCATGGCGTACTATCTCCAAAACAACAGGCGAGCCCGTGCCCATAGCCATGGCACATGTCTCTCAACAATTGGCGCTAGACTCACCCTCATAACCAATAGGTGATCCCCTTGAGCTCGACTAAGGCCAGGATCCTCGGATCCTCAATATCATTATCAAGAGTAATACCAGGAGTGTTGAATGACTCAACTTTCGCACAAAGGTAGAAAGAGGCGCCAAAGTACATGGATAATATCAGGGCATATCTGGGTTGCATGGTATGCTTGGGGTAGTGCACATAGCACCACCATAGTTATGGCAACGCTGGGATCAACCATTGCAGAGCGTTGCTAGAAAGGTTTATACCGATAGAGCGTTGTTTTTTTTTTTTTGAGAAAGATAGAGTGTTGTTAACAAGACTATACCAATGCAAGCTGTCCTTTCTGTTTGTTCGAATCTAACATGAAGAATCAGATGGCACAAAAATCTCAGAAGAATGCTAGCATCATGATGCATGGAAACATTCAATAATCATGATTGTCTAAGTAAAGTTAAAATAAATTAATTAGTCATACACTTATGTTTGCATCAAATGACATGATCGAATGCATGTGTATGCATGGAGGATAAATCTACCAATAAATAGGAAAATAATTATTAGTGATATATTATAACCATAAATGCACTCAAAACTAGGATTCAAGCATTTCTAAACAATCATACAAATATATAGGATAACAAACATTGCATCACAAGCATTCTCACGTATATTAAACTTACCTATTTTTTAGGATAATTAAACATAGCATACATTTATAAAGTCTTGCATTCATGTTAAAAAGCATGTCCAGGAAAGTTAATAAATATACATAACGGTGGCTAAGGTATTTTTTCAGCAACACAATTTTACCGATGATTTATAGTTTAAGCATTTAACCAATAATATATTTCTAAATCAAGACACAAGCTAAAGAGATAAATTTACAAGCCTACAACAATTTACTAAATGAGAAAATAGAGAGTAATAAAGCATTACAAGGGTCTACGGAACATTATAAAATTTTATTATTCAAAGAAAATAGAATTCATGCAATATTCTAATAACAAAACATGATTAAAGGGCTATTCTAATATTACAGGTATATAAAAAATAGTGCAACATGACAAATTTATTTTTAATAACTACATACAAATTTATTTTTCCTAGGTTCCAGATGGCATATAATAACTACCTTACAAATTTTCATATTTTCGTGATGTCAGAAACTATTTTTAATAAACAAGCATGCATTTGTAGGTTAATATATTTTTGGAAAAAGACTAAAAAATTCTACAACAATAGAAAGCAGTCAAAACATACAAGATTATAATTTACATAAAATAATGCTACAGCAATAGCAAGTAGTCAAACATCTAGTATTTACAATAATTTTCTCATAGTTTTACAAAGCATCCTACTTTTTATAATAATTTGAAAGCACTTACAGACAATAAATAATTTTGGAAAGGCTGGAATTTCACTGTGAACTGGGATGGGCTGAACTGCAGCCCATGGAGAGGAGGCCTGCGATCAAAACGGCTTGCGTAGAAGGGGCATTTTAGAATTGATCCTCCACTTAAAATGAATGAAGGACTATGGGCCCACATGTCAGCCACATGGGGCGAAATCGACGGGATGAGGGGGTGCGCAGCGATGGTGGGTACTGAAAAAATGATGTCACCATGCACAAACCTCCGGGCATACTCTGACGTGCTCCCAGCGGCGCTACGTGGCACGATTTTGGGCTTTCTCGGGCCATAAGAGTTCGTCGAGGTGGCGCGCATCTGATAGGGTCATTGGCATCGCCAGAAATTGTTGGGGGCGGAGGCTCCATGTGCGGTGGCGGTGCAGAACTACGGTTCCAAAGTGTAACAAAGTTTTAAGCCGACCGGTGCTGAACCGTGATGTGCAAGAGCTAGGTGGGGGTACGTGGAACCTTATCGAGGTGTTTGCGTCTCCCCGGCTTGGCGAGATCTAGCACATGGAGGCCATGCGGCGGTCATAACAGGCGATGTGGCATCCGAAACCTCCAATGGAGCTCATGTCGATTGCGTAAGAGGGGAGGTGGATGGTGTCGCCGGAATGTCGTATCCGGAGACAGGGTTCCCGAGAGGTCCCGGCGATGAGCAATTCGAAAGTGTTTAATTTTCAAGGAGGCAGCAGCAAAGTGGCGGGAATTGGCGCGCGGGGTAAGTCAACTCGATGTGAACGCGTTGGCGAGGAGGCGGCAACGCGCTAGCTTCGGACTGGCGGGTAAAGCAGGATTGCGAGGATCTTGGATGCGGGTGCACGTCGTCGGGCGCAAGCATGGCACGGGAGCTATTGGCGCGGGGTTTAGTGCAAGAGCGCTTGCTGGGTGCGGTCTCGGTGCGTACGGCGTGCTCTATGCGCGGCCAAGGCGCGACAGACGCATGGGCAAGGCAGCAAGGGGTTGGGAGGCGACGTGCTCGCAGTCAGGCAGTTGGATAAACATTGGACGACGCTGAGGCATCCTCTAGAAGCTGCTGGAGCAGGGTAGAAGCGAGAGAGAGCGAGCGAGCGAGAGAGAGAGAGAGAGAGAGAGAGAGAGAGAGAGAGAGAGACTGGGCCAGCAAATGTGAAGGGGAGACCAAAGGATTGGGCTCGGCCAAGAACAAAAAGATGGGAGAAATATCCTAGGAGTAAAATGGTGATTTGAAGATAGAATCTGAAATTCAAACTTGAGTATGAATTTAGTGTTGGACTTAAATTTTGAAGCGCAAAATACTATTTTTTGGAAAATTATTTGTATGCACAAATACTAAAAAGATGCTCAATTGACATAGATTTTCATATTTGAAACATAAACCTTTGCACAAGGTTTATATTTTTTAAATTAAAATATTGTTTTAGGATTATATATATTAGCAAACACATACTAGGATGGCCAAAGTATTTCCATGATCACAGATAAAATATTTGCATGAATAATACAATATTTGCAAGGAGGGTTTCAAAATAAATAAAATAAATTCATCCTTTTCATATGGGCTATATGATTCTTTTCTATAGTTCAAAAATATTTACTTTGAGCAAGCATACAAAAATAGGTTATTGAAAATGTTAAAAGATGGCAAAAACTTGGTTATTACTCTATGACATGAAATTTCATGTAGCAAAACCTACAATAGTTTATGAAACCATAAATGATATTTTTCCAATATAATTTATTTTAATAATTATTTTTAAATACATTTCTCAAGAAAAATCAAATATGGTGGAAATAGGGTTTTCAATTCAATGAAATATATTATTTTCACAAACAATGCTTTAATTATTTTAATATTTTTAAATATTGTGTTAGAAGCCCTAAAATTGGGATGTTACAGCGAAAATGACCACCTGGTGAAGGTGCTCGGAGCTTGTGGGTGTAGAGATGATAACGCTGCTACATAATGTCGCGGCCGAGGGAGAGAAATTCACGGCATGCTGCATGGCTTGGTGCCTCCTCTCTATTCACTCCGTGCGTGTGAGAAAATTGCGATAAGCGGGGATGGAACGAAGATTAGGGATGGCATCTAGTCCATACTGAAGATATAAGGTGTGTTTGGTAGATGTGACCGGGATGGTCCCGTCTAGCAAGGTCTGGTTTTTAGTTTGGTTGGTCCATATAGGATTATGTTGTCCTGGTCCGTCATATCAACCCAATGCTTTCTAGGGAGGTTCGCTTCGTCCGATGAAAAAAAGGAGAGTTCGCTTCGTCCTCCCACAAGAGCGGCACCCAACGCGCCATGGCGTCCTCCTCTTCCTCTATAACATCCCAATTTGGGGATGTTGACGCGGAAAAGTGGTTTCCCGGCACCAACTACAGGCGATCAGGCTTTTCGAGGACGTGCCAGCCGATTTGACCTTTTGCAATCGGTAAGGTTTCCGATAGGCAAGCTGCTGGCGAAGCAATGACGACTTACCGATAGCATGGAATATAATCTGATGATCGGCTTAGCGATGAGACGTTGAGCCAATAGAACATGGCGAAATCTAACTTCTCCGGCGGACGGCGATGCGCAGCAATACCGCCGAGAGATAGTATTCCGAGCGAAACCTAACTCCTCCTGGCAGACGGCAATGCGCGACAATGCCACCAAGAGATAGTATTCCGATGCCGACGAAGAGGAGATCGGACCGAACCGAGACAGTCCCTACCGAGGGAATTGACGGCGAGAAGATCAATCTTAGTCGAGACAGTAGACGCCGACATTTGTACTTAGAACACCAATACGATCAGATCGATCGGGTTCATGGCACAAAGAGAAAAGTAGACGAAATAGTAGATTGTATTGATATGTTGAAAAGAGAGAGGTCCTCTACATGCTGCACGGCAGCTCTTATTTATACTAAAGACGCACCGGCTAATCCGATAACTTGACATGGACTCTATCTCTTAGTTACCTAAAATAACTAACCGACTAGACTTATCGTGGAAGGTACGGACTAGATACAAACCAACTCGAATACTATTACTAATATTAATTAACCTTGTAGCCGACTTGAGCTTGAGCCTTCCTTGCTTGATCTTCGCGTGGGCTTCACCTTTGCTAGAATCAACTAACGTATATGTCGGTGTAATAAATACCAGGGTACGAAGAGTCCTGAGAAGATCAGGAGGGCCCTACGCGTCAGGCGGGCGAGCAGGCCCACTACACCATGACACACAATTAGGGGCAGACGTCTGCCGGTAAAAATCAAGAACAACGGCAGACTGTGTGCCGGCAATTATATAAAAAATTACCGATGCACTGTCTGATGGGAAAAATCTATATTAGGGGCGAACCGTTTGCCGGGAAATATATATTAAATACCGACGAACCGTCTGCCGGTAATAGAAATTATTAGGGACTCACTGTCTGCCGGTAGAACAAATAGTGATATGCGGCGAGCGTGGGCCTGATGAATTTGCTATGCGCATGAAGGATTGCTATGCGCGGGAAGGAAAAAAAAGGTCGGCCGGTGAATTTTTCGCGGGAGAGTCAATTTTTCACAAATATCTTCACTTACCCTGTACGCAGTCACGCAAACCCTAGCGGGCTGCTCCTTCCGCTCCTGCCCCCGCGCCTCCTCCCCAATCCTCCCTCTCCTCCCCTCCATCATCTCCTCGCCCGACGCCTGCCACCGCCACCTCCCCCGTCGTCCTCGCCGCGCTGGCCGCCGGCCGCCCCTCGGAAACCCTAGCTTTCCGCTCTTGCCCCAGCGCCTCCTCCCACTTTGCCTCACCTCCCCCTCGCGCCGCCTCCTCCCCAATCCTCCCCGCGCCGCCTCCTCCCCAACCCTCCCCGCCGCTACCTCGCCGAGTTCAAGACCGGCGCCGAGCGCAAGGACACCGCCGACTCCACCCTCGCCGCCTACCAGGCTGTCCAGGTCTCACCCCTCTCACGAACATTCCCATTTTTTCTCCTCTGCCCAGCGATTTGACTCAAGAAAAAGGACGGATCTTGGGCTCTCTGTCACTCTAGGACATAGCCATGAAGGAGCTGCCACCCACGCAGCCCATCCGGCTGGGCCTCGCGCTCAACTTCTCCGTGTTCTACTACGAGATCCTCAATTCGCCCGACCGCGCGTGCTCGCTGGCCAAGCTGTACCAGCTTCCTGTACCAGATTCAGAGCCTAAAAAGAAGAGAGGGGGTCGTCGTCTTCGAAAAATAAAAGAAAGGTAAGCTGTTATCATTTTTTTCTTTTGTGGGAAATACACATTTAACAATCTCATGTTTTATTTTGAGTTGAAGTGCTTCCTAAGTCCTGTTATATGCTGAAATTTGATTCATCAGATAAACACGACAGTATATATTGTAGTAAACTTGGCGACTTGATTCTGCAGATATGCACAGACGGAGGAGAGCTCACTAGGTTAGTATTGATATGATTATTTGAAAAATGCTTAAATTTCAGCATGTCCTAAAAAGGAAATTGTTTAGCTTTTGACATAACCATGTCCTGCTTTCATCAGGTGATGGCTTGGGGGAAGGCTTTGGCATGCTCGGACAGGCTGGAAATGGGAGGCTACATGTCTCAGCTGCGCAAAGCAAACTTGATGCTAAAGTTGCCAAAACGTAGTCTTAACTCATGTTTTCTAGACAATTTGCACTATATACATATATCTTATATTGCAACATCACTTTGATTACATGTTACTTTCTAATATCAGATTCAAGGAGAAGAGCTATGGTAGCAGTGGTGCAACATTTACCCCAGTTCAGGTAAGGTTCACCGTGCTGTATCTCTTTCTCATATATCTCTTTCGATTTGGAATTGTGGGTAATTGTTTGGCTTGCTCACATTTCCAAAATTTGTTAAGAGTCCTTGGGATGCAATGGTAACAATCACCCAGCTTGCAATGCTTACATTTTTAGTAAAACACGGCAGTATTTCGAGTGGCACCTACATCTCTATTTTCAATCTCCAGATGTTTGCAACCTTTACTGAGAATCAAATGTTCTAGAAATCTTTAGCAGTAGTAGAAAGTCCTTCATTAAATATTCTGAACATGAGAACATGTCTAGCAGATTCATGAACACTATCCCAGTATCTATATGATCTCACATCTTTTCGAGGGTAGGGGCTTTGCTTGAATGGATAAAAATATAGAGTACATAGTTCCAACTGTGTTTATCTTCCAACCCTGGTTGTCATTTGTCCTTCAGAAGGATACCTGATCTAGATCCTACAGTATTGTAAAAGCTTCATAAGTCCATAATAGCTAGCCGTTGATATGGTTTGGTATGTGATCATACTCCTTTTATGTTTTAGGCCTTCGACGAAGCTATTGCTGAATTGGATTCCCTTGGGGAAGATTCCTATAAGGATAGCACCCTTATTATGCAACTTCTTCGGGACAACCTCACCTTGTGGACTTCGATATCAGGTACATCGATTGTACTACTCACGGTAGTAATTTATAGCCTTGACATGTATGAACACAGCATTGGTCATTTTATTGCCAATAATGCTGACAATTTGTGTACAGGATGATGGTGGCGATGAAACAAGGGATGCAAGCAAGCCCGAGGATGAGCACTAGCTAAGGATCCCAGTGATTGCGATCACTGCCGCTTAACCGTCGGTAGTTATGATGCTTGTACAAGGAACATTTTCGTGTGTCCTTTATTGTCGGGTCTTTACTTACCCTTTGTTTTGTTATATTGCTATTGCTATCCTCATGTATCATTTTTTATTTTTCAATTGGAATCCTACTTGTGTGTGGGAGAATGCCTAAGCCCAGAAAATTTGTGGCAGTGTGCACAGTTAATTTTGTTGTGCTATAAGCTATCTTGTGATTGTCCATGTATATGAATGTACGTTGATGCTTATGTGATGCCGTAAATAAGTTCTTGTTTGGCTATCTGATGTGGTGGTGATTGCAATTAATTTAATAATATTGCAAGCCAAAATACAGATAGTGGTTGCATGTCTGTCGGCAATGTCATGCATGGACAATTTTTCAATTGGAGGTGTACCAACGATAGTGGCATATAGTCTGTCAGCATTTTGAAAAATAGTGGCATACAGTCTGCCGGGAAAAACAATAATATAAGCTAGCAAACTGTCTGCAGGGAAAAAATGAGGATCGAGGGCAAACTGTCTGTCGAAAAAAAAATGAGGATCGAGGGCAAAGTATCTGTAGGAAAAATGAGAATCGAGGGCAAAGCATGCTCTAGGGAAAAATTATTCACTGCAAAATAATTATCATCTGTAGGGAAAAAATTATTTCACTGCAAAAATAATTGTCGTGACTAACTTCGGCGACTAGTCTTTGTGATTGTCTGCCGGGGATACCTTTTTACCGGCAGACGGTTCGCTATACTATTATTTTCCGGCAGACACAGGCGCCCTCAAAGCTATGTTGTGGTGCAGATGGCCCCAGCGTGGGCGAGCCCCTCGACGCTTCAGCGGGCCCCACGCACAAGAGCGGAGGCGAGCCCAGTGGCGTGGCGAGCCCTCGGCGCTCAAAGGGCCCCACGCGTCCGTGGCGAAAGCGAGCTCCAGCGTGGGTGAGCCCTCAACAAGACCGGGCGAGGCCCCAGCGTCAAGAGGATCGGGGCGAGCCAGCGCCAGACCCGGAGGACCCAGCGTCAAAGCGGGCGGCGAGCCCAGCGTGTGGGGAGCCTCGGCGCTCAAAGGGCCCCACGCGCGGCGGGCGCGAGGAGCCCAGCGTGGCGAGCCCCCCCGAGACCGGAGGCCCCACGCGTCGAGCGGCGACTAGGCCCCAACAGCGTGGGTGAGTCCCTCGAAGACCAGCGAGGCCCCGCGCGTCAAAGCGGGCGACGTGCCCCAGCGTGTGGGCGAGCCCATCGGCGTCTTGGCGAGGGCCCCACGCGCCAAAGGGCGAGCCCCTCGGCGCGTAGGGCCTCCCGCTGTCAAGTGGGGCCAGCGTGGCGAGGCGTCCGGAAGGAGTCTTCAGGCGGCTTCTTCCTACGAAGGGCGGCGCATTTAATGCGACATCACGCGCGGATAGACGGTGAAGAGATGATTACTGCTTCTGATGACCTCGGCGGTCTCGGCGGTACATCCTTGTGCGCAGAGGAATTGGCCGCGAAGGGTTTGCCATCATCGAGCTAGCCGCCCGCGTCAGGAGGAGCAGGCTGGGCCCCACCCGCAGTCTCACCGGCGTGTCTGTGCGGGTCAGAGGCCACTTGCGGAGCACGCGAGGGCGGCGCCGCTTGGCGTGGCAAATGCACGTTTGCGTCTCTCTGTCGTGTCTCGCATGTCTTGTCGATTATCTTGAGAGCATCAGACGCCTATCCTCGGCTCTCTCCTTGATTCAAGGCTTGTATAAGAGGAGCGGAGAGAGAGGGGGGGAGAGGACATTCTTTTGGGACACGCAGTTCCGAAGCATTCTGTAAACACATCCCATTCAACCACAACAAGAAAAGAGTTAAGACTCAGCAGGAGTAGGACTATTACCCGCGAGGGGGTCCGAACCTGAGTAATCCCCGCGTGTTGCTCTTTGCTGCGCCCCACGCTCAAATCGAACTGAGCTCGGTCGATAGGCTAGCAGGATAGAAATCTGACTAGGGGTGTGATCCGCAGTGGTTGAGCGGTGAACACGCCGTCAGTATACATGATCACGTACAAGCTCTTTCTATGTATACATGATCACGTACATGCTTGTTTGGTCGTATATGACTAGACCATTATCTCTCCATGTATAAGCCGATCAATTCTCAGCCAACCAATATGGCTCTTTCTCTTTCCATGTATATAAATATGTAATACGACCAGCTAATAATCAAGACCATGATTAGTTGATTAACCCCTCCATGTATGCACGCATTTGCATAAAAGCACCCATCATATACATATCTATTAGTCAAGTAGTATCGGCTTTTAGTCTTTTCCATATATGCATGTGTATGTAAGCCGATCATGATCCTTTCTAAATATCAGCCGATCAACCAATAAAGATGTCCGAGTATATGCCGATCTAGCTCATTTTTTGGCCGAATATGCTGTTTTTCATCCTCTTTTGGCCACTAAAATAACCGTATTTTTGTGCCAAATTTGGGTGTCAACATAAGCCCCCGATTTTTGGGATATGAGACTCATGTCCCGAAAATCTTGAATTATCGGCCATCAGTTTTAGAAACTTACTTAGCCGATGTATCATCTTTCGGCTTTTCTCGGGCATTTAATCTTTGCAATCTTCTCTTCTGAGATTTTGTCAGACCTGTAGGACACCAGCGAGGATTAGGTTTCATCGACTTACTCTTATTTATTAATTTAAGTAATCTATCATTAGCCGATAAAGCTTTTACTGTATGCCACATGCCAATTTTCGGATGTCCCTCAGCACTTGTAATTTCTGGGCTTGAATCATGCGTGACTCTTATTTGCTTCTGGCCAACTAAAACTTTTAAGTATGGCCTTTGTTCAATTTCAGCTCGATCATCAGCTTGAGATCGACTTTTGCTCGAGCCCCCGAGCAATCCATATTCTCAGTCCAAAAGTGATCCATCATAGTAATCGGCATATGTTCCGATCCTGACTTTGTATCCATCGTAGTAATCGGCATATTTTCCGATCTTGATTTTGATATTGCCTTGCACCCCTCTTGTCTAGTTGGCTCGTCTTCTTTTTTACGCGCTTCGCATTGCTCTTGATTTCTCAAACGTTGTAGACGACGCTTTTGTGTCTTGCTCAATCCTGCTGGGCACCATCGTGGTTTAGCTTTTATGAAGTTGGTGTTTACCTCCCCGACGTGATGAATATGTTGCCCTTCTTTTGAGGTATACATCGGTACAATATAAATTTATTTACCGATGCATTTTGTTGGGACTTTGAACGGGCACTTTGACGAGGATGGAGGTGAGACATCGGACAATCATGAATTGTTGGAAGTCTCAGATGTCGTTCCCAGCAGAACTGGAAAAAAGGACACTCCCAATGAGCCCTTTCTTGATGTTGGCATCTATTAACTTGATTTTCCTGATACGCTTCCTTATATTGCCTTGTTCGCCAGACATGAGGTGATGTTTCCTTGTCAACCGGTTTAGAAACCGATTGTTTGACTGTTTCAGAGCTTCCTTGCAGCTTTCTCTTTGACCCAACAACCGATTGCTCTTTTTCTTGGCTATTATCGGTTTTTTGTGCTGAAATATCATAAATAACCGAAGTTGGAGCCAATGAATTGCTAAAATATGCCTCATTATCGGTATTTTCACCATCAATTTCACTCTGACAGTCGTAAAATATGTCATCGTCATCGGAATTTTCTTTCTCATCACCTTGTGATATAGCATTAAAGCAACCATTTTCCTCAAATCCAATCGGCTTTTCACTTGTATTCCTAGACATGTATTCTTGTTCTTGAAGCACTTCTTCATGCCTTCTGGACGAATCATTCAGCCCCCGACGCGAAATAACAACGCTTCCTGATGAGGCAGATACCGATTGCAACCCCCGTGGTGAAATAACAACGGTTTCCTATGAACCAGATACCGATGGATCTTCAATTTTGCTCGACGCTGCAGCGGACAGATTGCAATCATCATCTTGTTTTGAAGATTCCCGCTGATCCGTGAGGATTTATGATGTGAAACTAGATCCATCGGAAAGCTCTCGTCGTTCTATTGTCCGTAGTGTACCCGAACATCCAAAACGGACTTCGGATGACTCCATTTCAACTTTTTGAAGTTGGGCTGTATTGGATGTCCGAACCGAACTCTAGATGGAATCGGCTTCATGCTCGAGCTGATCTTGATGCAATGAAACCTTCGGGGACTCAACAACGGCTTTCTGATTTTTCGATGATGAAGACTTGGACGATTCGGTCTAAACAATCATACCGATTTGTTGCTCTTTTGGTTCTTCTTGCTTTAATGGAGATGTCGATGTTGGCAGAGACGTCGCCATCATCTTCGGTGGAGATGTAACCGAGGAAGTCGATTTTACCGTTGATGTTGAGGCGTTGGGAGAAGCTGGCCTTAATGCTATTGTTGATGATGTATCGACCGGCCTCGTCGTCGACATCTGTGGTGAAGTGGTATGATATACCTCCGTTATCGGCTTTTTGGAAGAAGCCGATCTCGACATTGACATTGGCATAGATAGATTAGACGTCCATCTCACCGCCGATGCTTGTGATGAGGCAGCAGGCTCTAATGCAAATTCTTGTGGCAAATAAACCGTTCTTGCTCGTGATGAGCTTGCTGGATTCCATACAGATTGCTGTGGCAAACCATATAGTGAAGCCAAATTTTGAATCAATGTTGTCAATATCATCTCATGTATCTGCTCTTGAAAATCTTCCCATTGGATATTCTCGATATTGCATGGATGAGTAGACATGATTCGTAGATCAGACAATATGGGTCTCACCAGCCGTGCCAATTTGTTGATGCGGAAAAGTGGTTTCCCGGCACAAACTACCACCGAACTACAGGGGATCGGGCTTTTCGAGGACGTACCAGCCGATTTGACCTTTTGCAATCGGCAAGGTTTCTGATAGGCAAGCTGCTGGCGAAGCAATGACGATTTACCGATAGCTTGGAAAATAATCTGATGATCGACTTAACGATGAGACGTTGAGCCAATAGAACGTGGTGAAATCTAACTTCTCCGGCGGATGGCGATGCATAGCAATACCGCCGAGAGATAATATTCCGAGCGAAACCTAACTCCTCCTGGCGGGCGGCGATGCGCGACAATACCACCAAGAGATAGTATTCAGATGCCGACGGAGAGCAGATCGGACTGAACCGAGACAGTCCCTACCGATGGAGTTGACGGCGAGAAGATCGATCTTAGTCGAGACAGTAGACGCCGGCATTTGTACTTAGAACACCAATACGATTGAATCGATCGGGTTCATGGCACAAAGAAAAAAGTAGACGAAATAGTAGATTGTATTGATATGTTGAAAAGAGAGAGGTCCTTTACTTGCTGCACGGCAGCTCTTATTTATACCAAAGACGCACCCGCTAATCCGATAACTTGACATGGACTCTATCTCTTAGTTACCTAAAATAACTAACCGACTAGACTTATCGTGCAAGGCACGGACTAGATACAAACCGACTCGAATACTATTACTAATATTAATTAACCTTGTAGCCGACGTGAGCTTGAGGCTCCCTTGCTTGATCTTCACGTGGGCGCTTCACCTTTGCCAGAATCAACTAACGTATACATGATCACGTACTGACGTACATGCTCTTTCTATGTATACATGATCACGTACATGCTTATTTGGTATATGACTAGACCATTATCTCTCCATGCATAAGCCGATCAATTCTCAGCCAACCAATATGGCTCTTTCTCTTTCCATGTATATAAATACGTAATCCGACCAGCTAATAATCAGGACCATGATTAGTTCATTAACCCCTCCATGTATGCACGCATTTGCATAAAAGCACCCATCATATGCATATCTATTAGTCAAGTAGTATCGGCTTTTAGTCTTTTCCATATATGCATGTGTATGTAAGCCGATCCTTTATAAATATCAGGCGATCAACCAATAAATTTTGTCCGAGTATATGCCGATCTAGCTCGTTTTTTGGCCGAATATGCTGTTTTTCACGCTTTTTTTGTGGGTGATATGCCCTAGAGGCGATCATGTGAGATGATTGTATCATACATCTATGTTCACGTACTTATGAGTTCCCTGAATAAATGTCACTGCTTTGTTCATTAAGTACGACTTAATTGTGAAACACATTGTCAATATGACATTATTCTAAACGATCCCTGGTCACATATCATTATATGGAACAATAGTGATTTGATCAGCACATGTATTGATTGATGGTAACGTTTCACGTATCATTTATATGGAGATATAAAATCAATAATGTGGGCACATGTTAGAGAACATGGGGTTGGATAGACCCACTCCGAGACACTGCTGAGATAGTTATCTTAAAAGTGCCATCAGGGTTAGTCTCGAGTGGTATACCTATACGGTCCTTCGACCTGAGATCCTTATTGATTCTCAGCATGCGTAGTCGTATACTTTGGGGCTATCAAACGCTTCACCGTAACAGGGAAGTTATAAAGGTAGCTTGCGGGTATGCCATGAAACATGACGTGGGGTGTAAGAGATCAATATGGAATTTGCCCCTCCTTGGTAACAGGAGAGATATCTCTGGGCCCCTCGATGTGGATGGATAAGGAAAGTACATGGCCATGCCAATGTGATTAAAGAGTTAATCTCAATTATATCCATTACATTGACGAGTGAATGGGTCGAGCTATCACAAGGGTGGCACGCTTCTTGCCTTGAGCTTGACTGATGTCGTGTGGCAAAAGGATCCTATATGAGTGTATCGAGGATCAGTTGATTCGATCATCGTGTGCATTAGGGGGTCACTATGTGCTGCTAGGTACCCCTATTGACTTGTAGTCTGGAGAAAGGTTTCTCCGGGACCGCGGCCGACTTGTACATGAGCCTAATGGGTCACACACTTAACGGGTTGGAACATTACTAATGGATTCGATCCATTGGTGGGTTTTGTGCAGATTTAGATCCACTGCGCACTAATGGGTTTCTAGTGTAGAAGATCCATTAGCGCGAGTCATAATGGGTTTCTCGTAGAAAGCCCGTTAGAGCACTCTATAAATTGGAGACGTGGGGCGCGGGGTGGGCGAGTCTTCCACCATGAAACCCTGGCCGCCACCACGCCCCACTCCTCTAAACCCTAGCCGTCGCGCGCACGGGTGCTAGCACACCAACACGCAGCGTTCCTTCCCTGGGCGTGTGGATACCGTAGAGGCATCGTCGCTCCTGCGCCGGTGCTGATCGAGAGGATCGGCTACATCCGCGACAAGGACGAATTGTACCGCGTCGAGTTCGACTCGTCTGATGCTTTGCAAAGACGTGGGGAGGCTTCACCCACTCTTCTTCCGCTGCTAACGTGCTGCAAGGGTAACGATCTGTGATCCCTGACTTGCTTGCTTCCTGGGTGGTCGGGGTAGAAAATTTTGTTTTCCGGCTAGCGTAGCACCGCGTCCTCTTTTAGTGGTATCAGAGCAGATGTTGCGTTGTCTTGGATCCGACCACTACGCATATGTTGATATGCTGTTGTTTTGGTCACAGGTTGATGCGATCAATCGGTATAGGGTTTATGAGGTAAGAGATTGGTAACGTCACAAGGCCAAAAAGATTTGTTCGTACTTTATCTAGATCGTGTCGTGACTGGTCCATACCGGCTGGAATCACCATCTGGACCTCCGTCACGTGCCGGCGATGATATTAGCCAACAGATCGAGGCCGTGTGTGCGCAACCTTCTCAAGGGGACCTCGCGCTTCCAGAAATATGAGTTGATGGCTCTACACGATCAAAAAGATTAGTTCGTGCTCATTCTATTTCATGCTTTGCATTACCCCTACCGGCTGGTAACACCATCGGGGTAGTAGCTTAAGCCGAATAGATCACGCCAACAGATCGAGATCGGTGTGGTCGCCGCCTTCTCATGGATTTCATGGAAATTGAGGCATTCTGATGGCTTGGAATCGGCTTGATTTGATCATTCCGATTGAATTTCCATAGCGTTAACCGGCTAGCGGGACCGCCGTGATAGTCGCAGTAGCGGCCGTTAATTAAAACGTGTTCACATCGCAGGGTAGAATACGATTCTATGCCTAAATTGTTTTTGCAGGGAATGATGTGAATGGTATGGCTCCCTTGTATGTGTGTGATGCATGATGTAATTTTCATAGCCTGCGTGCTATGGTTAATTGCGGCTTGGGCTGCCATGTTATTGTATAACAGCCTGCTTGCTGATTTGTGATGCTTGATACTCTCATGTATTGGTCACTAGCTATTAGATGTAGTAGCTTGGTGCTTCCTCATGGAGACTTCTTGCACGATGGCCCGAAGGACGACGATGGAGATCGGAACTCCATGGGCCATACTATTTCACAAGTCAATATGATTGTTTGTGATTATATCTGTCTTGCTATTCCGTCATATTTCATATTTGGTGGATGTGATTCTTATATGATAGAATATTTTCCCTCAAAAAATTAAGAGTTTGATGCCCTTCCAATAGCTGCACCCATTAAGGTCTTGTACATTAATTGGCAGTTTCAAAGCATCTGACGAGGTGCCGTAGTTTCCTTGACCAGTGGGGTGAAGTCAGACTTCACATGCATAGTATTGGTTTACTTATTGAGGCTATCAAAATGGTTTTGGGCCTCGGGGCGTCGGTGTTGGGAGCCGGGGCATTGGATGCCACCCAACAAACAAGAGTCACATACGATGTGATTGGCAAGGGGTTGCCTACCTATGTCACTTAGTTCTAGGAGTCGCCTCCGCTCACTAGTTCTTTGAATGACTATGGATCTTGTCCTACTAAAATGCACCAGAGGGAAAGTGATTTTAGTGGGAGCATCTTTTATTAAACTGTTTAATGGAAGATTAACACGAACATTGTGCTGAGACTTTGCTTTTTATTACTGTTGTAGATGGCGCCTAACACTGTCAATAATTCTGGTTTTAACTTGCGATCGATTCTGGAGAGAGAGAAGCTCTCTGGAACGAATTTCATTAACTGGTATCGTAATTTGAGAATTGTTCTCAAACAAGAAAAGAAAGAGTATATCCTTGAGGAACCATATCCTAAGGAACTAGCTGAGAATGCTACTGCTGCTGAACGACGTGCTTATGAGAAGCATGTCAATGATGAGGTGGATGTTGGCTGTCTCATGCTTGCTACTATGTCCTCTGAGCTCCAGAAGCAATATGAGGACACGAATGCCTATGCTATGATCACGGGCCTTCGCAGTATGTTTGAGAACCAAGCAAGAGCTGAGAGATTCTCGATCTCAAAGGCTCTGTTTGCGTGCAAGCTGGCAGAGGGAAGTCCTGTGAGTCCTCATGTGATCAAAATGATTGGTTACATTGAGAACTTGGAGAAACTTGAGTCCCCTTTGAGCCAAGAGTTGGCCACTGATGTGATTCTCCAATCGCTTCCTACAAGCTTTGAGCCTTTCATTATGAACTTTCATATGAATGGCATGGAGAAAACCATGTCCGAACTGCATGGGATGCTAAAGACAGCAGAAGAGAGCATCAAGAAGAGCAACAATCATGTGATGATGGTCCAAAAGGATAGTGGTAAAAAGCGAAAGCGTGGAGCAAAAGGCAAGGGTAAGGATGTGATCTCGAACCCGACACTGTCGGGGATAAAATTACGGCCCATTGCCATGGCCCACTCCCTGACGGCCCAATCGAACAGCCTACCAGGGCCCAGCTCCCTGGAAGGTTCTATCAGGCCCATGTGCATCCTGCCGAACAGCTTCTGGCTGGCACGGTGCGTAACGGCCTAGGATTCTTGTTTGAGTCTGGCTCGAACAGAGTTCTGCGCGACTACGTGAAGACCCGGACGTTGGTTTCCCGGATTGGAGTAGGAGTCGTGATCCCCAAGATTAGGAGATTACCTTATCTACCGTAGGATATATTTGGCACGTACTGAGTTCGTTACGATCTCGTAGTTAGCCCAGCCCGATATTCCTCGGTAGGTCGGTTTGTTCTGTACTATATAAACCAAGCCCCTACAGCGTTTAGGGGGCATCTGGCACGAGTTTTACACCTTTAGCCATTAGCCTTTCGCATACTACTCGTCGAGACCTGCTGATCTCGCCGAGTTCCACCTTGTAATCTTCTTTGATATAAAGAAAGGCTGGACGTAGGGCTATTATCTCTCCTGAGAGGCCTGAACCAGGATAAAAACCCCTGTCCCCTGTTTGCTGTTGTTCGTTTTGTTCGGCGTGTCTCCTATCTCACTCTTGAAGAACCTTGGTTGACTTGAGATCGATATCTCAACCGTCGACAGCTGGCGCCGTCCGTGGGGAAGCGCAGATCGAACATGTCAAACTCCGTCGGCGATACAGAGATGCTTCCTGAGAGCTACGACTCAGAAGGACAGGATGTCTCATCCCCTGTCAGTTCAGATCGATCTGTTCGGTCCCGAACACTTTCCGCATCTGAAGCAGATGTCTCGCCTATATGGCGTAGATAGCTTGAGATCGCACTCCGTCATTAGCGATGACTACGGAACCGATGATCTTTCTGACGGTTTAGATCGCCGGATTCAAGGCTATGTCGGTAGATTCTACTGTGGTGACACAGCGATGACACCGTCTAGCATACCTTCGCATGGCCCCGCAGCATTAACATGGATCACGAGGATCTCGAGAATCTGCTGGCCGGGTGGCGGCTGGCGGTCGGGCGGAGTTAACTCGCTCGGCATCAAGGCGAGGTGCTGTTGGCTGCTTTCATGAGCAAGGCGTCATTCGCCGCAACCTCGACAATTCCATCAATCGGACCGTGGCAAGGTTCGCGATCGGTGCAAGCGACAGCGTCGCGACCCACCTCGCGTGCCTCGCCTAGTCTCCGGCGAAGTTTCTCTGTCGGGTTAGTTCCCAGCGTAACGGACTCGGTCAGGCGTAGCGCGGATGCCTCGGGGTCCCAGAACCCTAGAGCGAGTAGGGAGCGACTTGCGGCCATGGCCGGTGATTAGATCCACCAACCAGGCCGACCTCGCTCAAGATGGGCGTCTTTGTTGCTTCCAACCTAGAGCGATTGGCTGAAGGCCTAAAGTCTCTAGGAGAAGTCAACAATTCCTCCTGGCAGCGCAGCCAAACTGCCCGGAATGGTTCGGACAGCTCTGATCGATCGCGTGACCCTCGTCACCATCGAAGGATCACTGTCCATGAGCAGGCTACCCGCGGTCGCCGTCGCTCGCCGAGTCCTCGTAGTCATCGCGACAACAGGGGAAAGCGCGCACGCGATGATAGCGGACGGTCCCCTCGTGAGGAGCGCGTCGTCGCGACCACGAGGAAGGAGCATGGTGGGTTGTCCCGGAGAGAGTTTCTCTAGGCCGAATCATCCCGTTCAGCAGGAGTTCCTCCGCGCAACAGGGCCAACGTCTTCTCAAGACTAGGTTACGCGGGAAGGTGGCGGTCATATGCTTTGGGCTGCGGGGCTTTCTCGGCGAGCTTGGGCTGTCGGTGGCCCTCAAAGTTCAAGCCGGTCACATGGAGAGGTACAATGGGACTCGAACCCGGAGGAATTCCTTTCCATCTCGCTCGGCCATCATGGCGGCGGGTGACGAGCTTCGTTATGGCCAATTACCTCCCGACCGTCCTTGAGGTCTTTGCCGAGCGTGGGCGTTCAATCAGCAGCGGGTTCCATCAGTCATGGAACCAGCTTTGTGGCCTCGATTGCCAACTTCGGAGCTGTTACGTGCGTCAGGCAAGGAGGATGATCTGCACGGATGATCCGGATGAGCGGGAGACCCTCCGCAACCGTGAAGCGTTTCATTAAGATTCGCAACACGATCCCGAACATCTCGGATGAATCTGTTGTCGGGCCTTCAAAAACGGAGTTCGCGACGGAGCGGCTCACCCAGGATCTCGAGATCAATGAGACCTGGACCGCCAACGACCTGTTCAAGGCGGCTGATCGCTATGCCAACGCGGCAGAGCGTGTTCAGTACAAGAATGCTTTCGACAAAGGCGAGCTGCCCGCCCAGCCTGGTGTGGATGAGAAGAAGAAAAGCTGCAGTGTTCCTGGTGACAAGAAGTCCCAGAAGAAGAAGAGTAAAGGTGATGCGAACAATACCGTCGCTGGTATGGATCGCGCACCTCCTCCCAAGGACGGGCAGAAGAACTACAAGGGCAAAAAGCCTGCTCAGGGAGGCGGACAAGGCAAGAAAGGTCCAAGCGACCGATTTTGCAAGTTCCACCAACACTACGGGCACGACATACGCCATTGCAGGACTTGGGCGCCAAGCTTCGAAGATTTCTACAACGGCAAGGGCCCAATGCCCACCCTGCCCGAACAAGGTGATGCCGGTAAGGCCAAGCGCCAAACCGACGATGGTGACCGGGAAGACGACGATGAATATCAAGAGCCCGTGAACCATATCGCCGTCATCTTCGGCGGCTCCTCGGCCTATCCCTCTCGGCGTAGCCTCAAGGCTGCTGCTCGGAAGGTCCACAACGTTGAAAAAGGCAAACCATAGCCCGAATCAATGAAGTGGACCGAGGTCTCCATCTCCTTCTCTAAGGAGGATTGCCCCACTTGGATGACCAAGCCTCAGCGTCTCCCTCTAGTGGTCGCTCCGACCATCAGCAACGCCAAAGTTGGCCTTGTCTTAGTTGACGGCGGGAGCGCTTTGGACTTACTTTCTGCCAAGGTCTTGGACGAGTTGCAGATTCCTCGTTCCAAGTTGAAGGAAGTCGCCATGTCCTTCTATGGGATTGTCCCGGGAGAAGCCGTTAAGCCATTGGGGCAGGTCGTCCTGCCCGTCACCTTCGGCAACCCGAGCAACTTCCGGACAGAGTTGATCACGTTTGACGTGGTCGACTTCCCATCCGCTTACAACGCGATCTTGGGTCGGCCATCCCTTGGCAAGTTCATGGCCGTCACTCACCACGCATATCACAGCGTGAAGATACCGGGCCCCAACGGTGTGATCACGGTCAAGGGCAACTACAAAGCTGCTCTGGATTGCGACGAGCAGTCCCTCGCCCTGGTCGACCAGCTTCCGCCTCGCGGTCCCGATGCTCCGCAGACCAAGTCTGCACGCCCTAGGGTCTCCCTTCAGCCAGAGGGAGAAACCAAGGAAGTTCCGCTGTCCCTTGATGATACTTCCAAGACAGTTCACCTGGGGGCCAATCTGGACCCCAAATAGGAAAGCGAGCTCATTGCCTTCCTCCGAGCTAATGCAGATGTGTTTGCCTGGGAGCCATCTGACATGCCCGGAGTCCCAAGGGAGGTCATCGAGCACAAACTGGCTGTCCGGCCGGACAAAAAGCCTGTTCGCCAGAAGCTTCGTCGCTTTTCGGAATTCAAACAGGGGATCATCAAAGATCAGCTTGGCAAACTGCTCGCTGCCGGGTTCATCCGTGAGGTTGATCACACCGAGTGGTTAGCCAACCCTGTCATTGTCAAGAAGAAAGGCGGCAAGTGGAGGATGTGTGTCGATCACACAGATCTGAACGCTGCTTGTCCTAAGGACAATTTCCCGCTGCCTCGTATTGACCAGTTGGTCGACGCGACTGCGGATGCCCAGCTCTTGAGTTTTTTAGATGCTTACTCAGGTTATCACCAAATAAGCATCTCCCCAAGAGATGAAGAGAAGCGCCTTCATCACCCCCTTGCACTTTACGCTGCTCGACCATGTCTTTCGGTTCTGCGCAATCTTTGGTGCCACGTTCGGTAGCTTAATGGAGAAGACTTTCCCGAGCAGTGTGGAAAAACACGGAGGTCTATGTCAGCGACATAGTTGTAAAAACAAGTTTGCTCCGGATCATGTAAAAGACACGGTGAGACTTTTCGTAATCTCGCCGGGCATCGAATAAAATTAAATCCAGAGAAGTGTACCTTTGGTGTTCGATCTGGAATGTTGCTCGATTCGTTATTGGTTCGCAAGGTATTTACGCCAACCCTGAAAAAATCGAGGCCATTGAAAATATGCGAGCTCCGCTACCGTAAAGGAAATCTGAGCCTCATTTGGCGGATGGCTGCTCTAAGCGATTTATTTCCGTCAAAGCGACGCGGGCTGCCCTTCTTTAAGGCCTAGCATAAGCACAATGGTTTCGAGTGGGCCGGAAGAAGCCGATAGATCCTTCGGGATCTAAGCGATACTGTCAATCCTCCGTCTTGACTACCCCGCGGCATGGCGGCAACCTGCTGTACCTAGGTTGCACGCACAAGCGGTGGCGCGGTCTTGACGGTCGAAAAGGAAGGCATCTGCGACCAATCTATTACGTGGCGAGGTACTTCACGGATCAAAGGCGTTACCACGAGGTCGAAGCTGCTCTCGCCTTGCTCATGTCCTCCGGGAAGCTTCGCCACTACTTCGAGCGCATCAAATCTGGTCCGACCACGTTCCTCTGGGAGAAATCCTACGGAACAAGGAATCTAGCGGACGTATAGCTAAGTGGGCAATGGAACTAGCAGAGTTTGATCTGTTATTTGCTGCCCGAACTGCTATTATGTCACAAGTCCTAGCTGATTTTGTCGCTAAATGGACTTGCCGCCCAAATCGTGAAGCTCGAGCAACTTTGATGAACCCTCTTGGACCATGTTTTTGATGGCTCGCGACCGAAACTTCGGGGCTGGTTTTGTTCTTTTCTCCCTAAAGGAGAGCAAGCTGCGATATTCTATCCAACTACACTTCGCGGCGACTAACACGCCATG
Source organism: Raddia guianensis (assembly GCA_036346415.1). Classification (NCBI taxonomy): domain Eukaryota; kingdom Viridiplantae; phylum Streptophyta; class Magnoliopsida; order Poales; family Poaceae; genus Raddia; species Raddia guianensis. Next base: position 8,454,743 of record CM070537.1, read on the forward strand.
CGGTCTGAAACCCTCCTCGCGGGACTAAGGCGTGCAAGTCGCTCGGTGTCCAAATGGCCCGTGTGAAGGAGATTCACAGCTGGTCATCAACCGGTGAACAAGGATGCTCGGTCTTGCGATGACTCAATGGCGCGATACGGTTGAAGTGAGGAAGTTGGGCGGCACTTCGATTTTTCGAGGTGCTCTTCGTACCGGGAAGGACAACTTCTGGCGACCAACTATCCAAATATGGATCCTCACGCGAACCTCGCTCCGCAGGGTGCTCGTCGATACCTATACAAGCCCTCAATCACGTCTCCGGACAAGGCAAGCGAGGCAATGGTCTTTGTCTCCGTTATCGAGCAGGCTGCGGGATGGACAACGCCATTTGTCCGTTATCTTGCAGATGGGACCCTGCCCGACGACGAAGCCGAGTGTTCCCGGCTTATAAGGCGTGCTGCTCCATACAAGCTTATGGACGGCATCCTTTACCGTCGAGGTGCTCTGGGAGTTCTCTGCAAGTGTATCTCGCAGCAGGAGGGTGTGTTCCTTTTTAGGGACATACACGAGGGTGCCTTTGGCAACCACGCCTCCTTCAGAACTCTGGTCGGCAAAGCGTTTTGCATGGGATATTATTGGCCCACTGCGTTACAAGATGCTCGGGACATCGTGACTAAGTGCAAAGCTTGCCAATTTCATGCCCGGAAGGCAAATAAGCCCGCCCAAAAGCTCCAAACGATCCCCCCATCATGACCTTTCTCCACATGGGGTCTGGATCTGCTCGGCCCATTCCCTAAGGGGTACAAGGGCTATACACACCTGCTCGTCGCCATAGACACTTTTACAAAGTGGATTGAGGCAGAGCCCGTGCCATCTCTTCACGCCAAAACGGCTGTTCGCTTTTTCAAAAGCAATGTGGTCACGCGGGATCCCCACAAGGCGATCACGGATAGCGGTACCAGTTGAGCGAGCTATTCCAGAATCTCGCGAGCATTTGGGCACCAAGGTCTGCTTCGCAACCGTGGCACACCCACGAGCAATGGAAGCGATCGGCGAGCTAACGGACAGATCGTCGAGGTATCAAGCGGCGGTGTTTGCTGCTCTCAGCGAGCACAACAAAGCACAGGTTGTGAAGTTCCTTCCGTCCTATGGGCGATTCGCTTTCTGACCACCGGGCAGCAGGAAAACTCCTTTCCAATTGGTCTATGGTGCAGAAGCCATCCTACCCGCCGAAATTGTACTCGGTTCGCCTCGCACGAGCTCGGTCAACTTAGTTGACGACGAGCAAGAGCGCCTCCTCGATCTCGATCTCCTCGAAGGCACACGCGACCGGGCACAAGTCAGAATGGCGCGCTACCAGCAAGATCTTCGCCGACACGCTGCCAAATCAGTTCGACCAAGGGTCTTGAAGGCGGGCGACCGCGTTCTGCGCCGTGTCCAGAACTTATCCAATGCCAACAAGTTAACTCCTCGTTGGGAGGGCCCGTTCACGGTCGTTTCTACTGCTCGCCCGGGGGCTATTCGCCTGGCTATGGAGGACGGGAGAGAGCTGACCAGCACTTGGAACATCGACCAGCTTCATAAGTTCTTTGTGTAGGTCTTTTCTGTGTTTGCCTAGCTTTGCGCTTTTTGTAAACTTCGCGCCTTAGTTCGTCCAAGTCTTTCGGGCACCATGTAAAGTTCAATCCAATTCTCAGTGAATTTTCGCGGCCCCTGTGCCCTTTTCACTACTTGTCCTCGGGGACTACTTTCTCTCTGGTAACACTTGATGGCTGCCCGGTCTTGCGAACTTTTGGCTCCGCAATCTTAAGGATTTTTCCCTACCCGTATCTAGTTTCGATAAGTTCCTAAACTCAGGGTTGCGTAACACGGCCTTGCCACCTTGCGGCTAAGTCTGCTCTCGTAAGCCCCCCGCGGCAGAGCCACTTACTGCTTGGCGCGACCACTTGGCAAAGCTCGCTCGTAAGCCCCATGGCAGAGGCACTTTCCTTGTTCGGTTACTCTCGGAACTGCCTAACTTACGTCAACGAGCAGACTGTGGAATACATCGAGCAAAGTTCGGGTGTCGCTCTTTCTCTCTACGCACGTGCTCGAGTTCGCAAGCTTAGGTTCTCGAGCATCGTCCGTACCGGGGGCTAGGGCGTCGCTCTTTTCTCTTGTGCACCTGTTCGAGTTTGCAAACTTAGGTTCTCGAGCAGCTGCAAAACGGGGGCTGGGAGTTAGGCTAAGCGCTCTACCGGTTTTCTTAAACTTTCTTGCGCTGTTCGCTTTTCTCTTAGTTTCTGTTCGTTCTTGTCTTTTTTCTGCTCTTTCCTTGCAGGGAAAAGGGTAAGTCTTTGTTAATAAAGTTTGCAGGCACAAAAGTCCCTCTCGGGTTACAGCCCTACAGCTACCTAGAAGCGAGTTGCTCCTTGAGCCCCTCGGTCACTTCCTTGAGGCGCAGGACTTCCCCTTGGGCTTTGAACCCCTCTCTGGCGTCAGCTCGGAGACGATCGGCTTCCTCCTTGCTGCTCCTGGCCTGTGTCGACGGTTGGGATATCGACCCAAGTCAACCAAGGTTCTTCAAAGAGGAGATAGGAGACACGCCGAACAACCACGAACAACAACGAACAAGAGACAGGGGTTTTTATCCTGGTTCAGCCTCTCGAGAGATAATAGCCCTCGTCGGCCTTTCTTATATATCAGGGATGAATACAAGAGGTGGCTCGGCGAGACGAACAAGTCTCGGCGAGATTATGCGAGTACAAGTACACGATAAGCTATAAGATGATGACTAGACCCCATTAACACGCCGTAGGGGCTCTGTTTATATAGTGGTGAGCAAACCGACCTACCGAGGGAATATCGGGCCGGGCTAACTACGAGATCGTAACGAACTCAGTACATGCCAAATATATCCCGAGGTAGATAAGGCATACTCCTAGTCTTGGGGATCACGACTCCTATTCCAATCCGGGAAACCACGTCCGGGTCTTCACGTAGCCGTGCAGAACTCTTGTTCGAGTAGGACTCAAACACGAATCCTAGGCCGTTACGCACCGTGCCGACCAAGAGGCTGTTCGGCAGGATGCACATGGGCCTGATAGAACCTTCCAGGGAGCTGGGCCCTGGTAGGCTGTTCGATTGGGCCGTCAGGGAGTGGGCCATGGCTATGGGCCGTGATCTAATCCCCGACAGCTAGCCCCCGAGACTCAAGTGGAAGAACTCACTAGAGTGGGGTCATCCCCTTGAGACTCAAAGTCACGAAGAGGGTATTTTTCCCTGCTACAAAGGCATGTAACAAGCGACCGAACAGGTTATGGTTCAACCGAACAAGACTTGTTCGGGACCGAACAAACCCGATCAGTGCCGAGCAACTCCGTTGCGTCGAACAGGGAACGACATCTGTCCGAGCAGAGCACTCAGCCTTCAGTGCAAACACCGGAAAAAATAGCCGTTGGCAGACTCCAACGGTAACTTCTGTCATTGCTGGTGAAAAGCAGACGACCGTTTTACCTATCCGTTGTAGTAAAAACTAGCCGTTCTGGGACAAAACCGTGCAGAGCTGCTTATCTGGGACTATAAAGTACCCAAGCCGCCCGCGGCCAGCCACTTCTGCTCTCGCGCCTTTCCTCTCTAAGCCCTAGCTCCAACCACGCTCAGCATCAAGTACCCAAACTCCATCACCGACCCTGCTCGTCCAGCCCTGGGAATCGCTATGGACAAATTCACAGGCACTAGCATGACCGAGGAGGACCTTAGGATCTGGGAGGAGGAGGGCCACATCGACACCGGTAGTGGAGGCTGCCCGAGAGGAGGATACTCGGTGCCGCTCGAGGAGAGTTTCGTCGACTTGAGCAGTTTACCTTTGTTCGGGTTGAGGTCTCTGAGGCGACTTCGTCGAGGCCTTCTTGAACATCAGCGGATTGGAGGTGGCGAACCTCAATCCGAACTCCATCCTCCGGATGGCCGCCTTCGCACACTTTTGTGCGAGGGCTATCTGAGCATCGATCCGGGTGGGGCTGTTCCTCCATTACTACACAAGAACGAGGAGCAGCTCGCCGCCGCCAGCGCTGAGGTGCTACTACCTCAAGCTCGGGCCACCGCCGATGACGCCGTACCCTCGCCCACCTCTTTCGACTCAATGGGCGCGTGGTGGGTGAGGTGGTTCTCTGACAAGCGGGCGGCTGACAAGAAACTTCGTCTTCACCGGGAAGGCGCCCGGCAAAGGGCGCCAATGCCTCGGCGGAGATGACCGCCGAGGACTGGTACATGACAAGGAAGATCGCCTCCCTCGTGAGCACAGGGCTCACGCAGGAGATTATTCGGGACTTCACGGCCGAGCAGTCCGTCTGGCTGCGGAGAAGGTCCTATCCCTTCTACAAGATAGAGGGATGGGAAGACATCACAAGGGAGAGCACGGGTAAGTGCCTTTAAGACTCAACCTCTAAATACATTCTTTCCTCCGAACAGGAACTAACAATCCCTTCTGTTCGGGTAGAGAAGCCAACCGACGCATGGGTGACCGAGCGGGTCGACGCCATGTTGAAGGCGGCGAAGAAGGACGGGAGGTCACCGGCAGGTGGCGACACCTGCCACAAGCAACATGCTTGTCCGCATGAGGCGAGGTAAATTACTTACCTCGGCCTATGTTGCTAGACTTGCAACGTTGTTTAAATGTTAACGCCCGCTTCTCAAAACGCTGCAGAGGACCAATCGATCCTTGGAGGATCGTTGAGGAACTCTCCGGTGCGAGAAGGAGAAGGCGAAGAAGGGCAAGGCCAAAGCGCCACAAAGCCCAAGGTGGCGGCCGAGCCTACGCTGAGCTCGCTGCGACACGGCGGCCGCCACCGTCGAAGAGACCAATCTGGCGACAGGAACGCATCGAAAGGAGACCAAGCGGCGCGCGGTCGGCCATGAGGAAGAGACCAAGCCCTCCCTCCTCGCCGAAAGCAGAGCGACGAAGAGGTAAAGACCATGGCCTCTGGCTCGGGCGTTACACGCAAGCTCACCCCGCCGCATGGATCGGTTGCAACAGTCGCCGAAAGCGAGAGGAGGCTCGAAGAAGAAGTCACGCAGCAGGAAAAACTTCTTGCGCAAGCGAGAGGAGCGCCACTCACCAGGGAGCCGAGCTCGCCGCCACTGAACACCCAAGGGCCAAGGCGAGAAGCCGCCAAGGAGCCCCCGAGGATGAGGCGGAAGGTTCGCGAAGAAGATCAGACCAAGCCTTCCACGGCGGTATGTAGGAATCGATCTTTAGACCTTCCAACCTTCTGACCGCGTTAGACTTAACGACGATCTTTTTTTTTATCAGCTGCCCAAGGAGAGATCGCCACGGATGATGTCGAGGAGGCGCTTGAGCGGTCGCTGCTGCCCGAGCACCTGCACGGCGCTTCACGGGCGATGAGGCTAGCGTGCCTCAAGGACAAGCTGGCGGCGTGGAGCCTGCTGCCGCCGGGCTCCAGCGAGCAGATCGACGCGCTCAAAGGCGCGGTGGGGCGGCTGGAAGCAAAAGTAGCGGCAAGCGGCGCCACGGACTTCGGTGCCAAGGCGATGGCTCCGGAAGCTGCCCAGGGCAGGACCGAGCAGCCGGTTCTGCCAGTCACTTCATCGCAGGGGCAGCTCACCCCTGAGGCGACGGGATTCTCCGGCGAGCAGGGTGAAATCCCGGCCGCCAGGGAGCAAGAAGAAGCCCCCGAGCAGGTCGAGCAAGTCATCCAGCTCGTGGGAACGACGGTGCCACCCAAAGGAGTGGCTCCGATCTCGCCCGAAGCTGTTCGGGCGGAAGAGGAAGAGGAAGAGGAGAAGGAGCGCGGAGACGAAAGCGCTTCGCCCGCTGCACCTGCTCCTGGACAGACGCGCCCCCGCAAGAAGAAGGAGCGGACAAGGGGTCGACGGGAGGAACGCGCCCGCCTCATCCCGCATGAGCGGGGCTTTGTGACGCATGGCCTCGAGGATCGCCTGCGCCGCGGATTGAAGCATCGGCTTGGCGAGGTAAACTCCAAGACCAAACCTTGCTCAGTTTGAATGTGTTATCGCAAAGTGTTCTGAATAGATCTTCTCCCTCAGGTCTTTAGGGATACCATGGCGGAACTCGAGGATGGGGTCACCATCGAACGGGCCAGATCTTGGCGTCCCTCCGGAGCATCTCCAGCACGGGGATCCCGGGCAGTAGTGCTCATACGCCCAAAGCCGAGCCTACAAGGCGAAGCGAAGAAGCTCAAGGCTGTCGACCAGTGGAGAGGCATTCCTCCGAGGCTCTTCTAAAGGAAGCCGAGGAGCTGCAAGAAGCCGTGAAGGCGAGCACCGCGGAGGAGAAGCCGGGCCGCACGAAGTGGCTTGAAGAGCAGCTTGCTGACGCGTCCCATCGGCGGAACCAGCTCGCGGAGGAAGCCAAGAAGCTCAAAGCCCAGCTCGCCAAGGAGGAGCAGACATCCGCGGGACTCCAGGCTAAGATCTCAACCCTGTGGGCTTCACAGGAGGAGATTGAGGAGATGCGCGGGATGGCGGTGAGGGCGATCACCGCGGAGAAGAAGGTCAAGGAGCTGGACGAGCAGCTCAAGACCGTCGAGCAGCGAGTTAGCCAGAGCGAGGCTCTGACCGACCAGCTGCGGGCCAAGACCGAAGAAGTCGAGGCTCTCCGCATGGCGACGGAGAGCAGCCAGAGAAGCAAGGAGGAAGCCGATCGCCTCCAGCCGAGGCTGAGAGGGGTTCAAAGCCCAAGGGGAAGTCCTGCGCCTTAAGGAAGTGATCGAGGAGCTCAAGGAGCAACTCGCTTCTAGGTAGCTGTAGGGCTGTAACCCGAGATGGACTTTTGTACCTGCAAATTTTGTTAATAAAGACTTACCCTTTTCCCTGCAAAGAGAGCAGCAAAAAGACAAGAACGTAGCAGAAACTAAGAGAAACGAGCAGTAGCTTAGGAAGTTTAAGAAAACCGGTAGAGCGCTTAGCCTAACTCCCAGCCCCCGTTGTGCATCTGCTCGGAAACCTGAGTTTGCGAACCCGAACAGGTGCACAAGAGAAAGAGCGACACCCTAGCCCCCGGTACGGACGATGCTCGAGAACCTAAGCTTGCGAACTCGAGCACGTGCGTAGAGAGAAAGAGCGACACCCGAACCTTGCTCGATTTGTTCCACAGTCTGCTCGTTGACGTAAGTTAGGCAGTTCCGAGAGTAACCGAACAAGGAAAGTGCCTGCGCCATGGGGCTTACGAGAGCAGGCTTTGCCAAGTGGTCGCGCCAAGCAGTAAGTGCCTCTGCCGCGGAGGGCTTACGAGAGCAGACTTAGCCGCAAGGTGGAAAGGCCGTGTTACGCAACCCTGAGTTTAGGAACCTATCGAGACTAGACACGGGTAGGGAAAAATCCTTAAGATTATGGAGCCAAGAGTTCGCAAGACGGGCAACCATCAAGTGTTACCGAGAGAAAGTAGTCTCGAGAAGACAAATAGTGAAAAGGGCACAGAGGCCGCGAGGATTCACTGAAGAATTGGACTGAACTTTACATGGTGCCCGAGAGACTTGGACGAACTAAGGCGCGAAGTTTACAAAAGCGCAAAGCTAAGCAAACACGTAAAAGACCTACACAAAGAACTTACGGTTGGTCGATGTTCCAAGTGCTGGTCACTCTCTCCCGCCCCTCCATAGCTGTGCGAACAGCCCCGGGCGAAAGCGTAAGAAACGATCAGTAAATGGGCCCTCCCAACGAGGAGTTAACTTGTTGGCATTGGACAAGTTTCGACACGGCGCAGAACGAGGTCGCCCGCCTTCAAAGCCCTTGGTCGCCCGGACTTGGCAGCGCGCGGCGAAGATCTTGCCGGTAGCGCGCCATTACGACTTGTGCCGGTCGCGTGTGCCTTTGAGGAGGTCGAGATCGAGGAGGCGTTCTTGCTCGTCGTCAATTGTTGACCGAGCTCGCGCGAGGCGTAACCGAGTATGATTTGGCGGCAAGATGGCTTCGCACCATAGACCGCTTGGAAAGGAATTTCCGCCGCCGGTGGCCGTCAGAAAGCGAATCGCCCTGAGGACGGAAGGAACCGTCAACCTGTGCCTTGATGTGCTTCGCCGAGAGCAGCAAATACCGCCGCTTAATACCCGGACTATCTGTCCGTTAGCTCGCCGATCGCTTCCATTGCTCGTGGATGTGCCATGAGGCGAAATGCACCTTGGTACCTAGTCGCTCGCAGATTCTTGGAATAGCTCGCTCGAATCGGTACCGTTATCCGTGATCGCCTTATGGGGAATCCCAAAGCGCGTGACCACGTTGCTTTTGAAAAGCTAACAGCCGTTTTGGCGTGAAGAGATTTACACGTGCTCTGCCTCAATCCACTTTGTAAAAGTGTCTATGGCGACGAGCGGTGTGTATAGCCCTTGTACCCCTTAGGAATGGGCGAGCAGATCCGCACCCCATGTGGAAAAGGGCCAGATAGGGGATTGTTTGGAGCTCTTGGGGCGCTTGTGTGCCTTCCGGGCATGAAATTGGCAAGCCTTGCACTTAGTCACGATGTCCCGGCATCTTGTAACGCATGGGCCAATAATAGCCCATGCGTAAACGCTTTGTCGACCGTAGTTTCAAGGAGGCGTGGTTGCCACAGCACCCTCGTATGTCCCTAAGAAGGAACACACCTCTGTTGCGAGATGCACTTGGAGAGAACTCCCGAGCACCTTGACGGTAAAGGATGCCGCCCACAAGCTTGTATGGAACAGACGCCTTGTAAGCGGGAACGCCGGCCGTCATCGGGCAGTGGTCCCATCCGCAAGGTACCGGACAAATGGCGTTGACCATCCATGCACTGCCGATAACGGAGACAAGACCACTGTCTTCGTCGCCTCGTCCGGGACGTGATTGAGGGCTTGTAAAGGTGCTCGACGAGCACCCCGCCAAGGTGTTCGCGTGAGGATCCAAACTTGATAGCTGGTCGGCCAGAAGTTGTCCTTCCTTGGCACGAAGAGCACTTCAAGAATCGAAAATGCCGCCCAGCTTCCTCACTTCAACCAGTATCGCGCCATTGAGTTATCGCAAGACCGATACTCCTTGTTAACCTAATTGATGACCACTGTGAATCTCCTTCACGATTAGCCGCTGGACACTAAGCGACTTGCACGCCTTAGTCCCGCGAGGAGGCCTCGTGACTCTGCGGCGTTGTTAGTCGCCGCAAAGTGTAGTTGGATAGAATATCGAGTTGCTCTCCTTGAGGGAGATGAGAACAAAACCAGCCCCCGAAGTTTCAAAGGCGCGAGCCATCGAAAAACATGGTCCAAGAGGGTTCATCAAAGTTGCTCGGAGCTCCTCGATTTGGGCGGGCAAGTCCATTCAATGACAAAGTCAGCTAGGACTGTGACTTAATAGCGTTCGGGCAAAGAAATAATGATCAAACTCGCTAGTTCCATTGCCTACTTAGCTATACGTCCGCTAGATTCCTTGTTCGTAGAGGATTTCTCCCAGAGGGAACGTGGTCGGGACCAGATTTGATGCGCCGAAGTAGTGGCGAAGCTTCCGGAGGACATGAGCAAGGCATAGAGGAGCTTCGACCTCGTGGTAACGCCTTTGATCCGTGAAGTACCTCGCCACGTAATAGATTGGTCGCTGATGCCTTCCTTTCGACCGCCAAGATCAAGGCCACCGCTTGTGGCGGCAACCTAGGTACAGAGGAGCTGCCGCCATGCCGCTGGGTAGTCAAGACGGAGGATTGGACAGTATCGCTTCGGATCTGGAAGGATCTATCGCTTCTTCCGCCCACTCGAAACCATTGTGCTTGGCGCAGGCCTTAAAGAAGGGCAGCCGCGTTCGCTTTGACGAGAAATAAACCTCGCTTAGAGCAGCCATCCGCCCAAAGGAGGCTTTGTACTTCCTTTATGGTAGTTGAGCCTCGTGATATTTTCAATGGCCTCGATTTTTTCAGGGTTGGCAGAAATACCTTGCGAGCCAATGACATAACCGAGCAACATTCCAGATCGAACACCAAAGGTACACTTCTCTGGATTTAATTTTATTCGATGCCTGGTGAGATTATGAAAAGTCTCTGCCAGGTCTTTTACATAATCTGGAGCATACTTGCTTTTTACAACTATGTCGTCGACATAGACCTCCAGGTTTTTTTCCACATTGCGGGAAGGTCTTCCATTGTTACCGAACGTGGCACCAAAGATTGCGCAGACCGAAAGACATGGTCGTATAGCAGAAAGTGCCGAAAGGGGTGATGAAGGCAGTCTTCTCTTCATCCTCGGGGGAGATGCTTATTTGGTGGTAACCGGAGTAAGCATCTAAAAACTCGAAAGTCGGTGTCCGCAATCGATCGACCACCGGTCAATACGAGGCGCGGAAATTGTCCTTAGGACAAGCAGCGTTCAGATCTGTGTGATCGACACACATCCTCCACTTGCCGCCTTTCTTCTTTACAATGACAGGTTGGCTAACCACTCGGTGTGATCAACCTCGCGGATGAACCCAAAGAATGAAAGGTTTGCTGTCGATCTTTGATGATCCCCTGTTTGAATTCCGAAAAGCGACGAAGCTTCTGGCGAACAGGCTTTTTGTCCGGCCGGACAGCCGCTTTGTGCTCGACATTCCTTTGGGACTCGGGCATGTCGATGGCTCCTGTGCGAATACATCTGCATTAGCTCTTGAGGAAGGCAATGAGCTCGCTTTCTATTTGGGGTCCAGATTGGCCCCAAGTGAACTATCTTGGAAGTATCATCGTTTACAATGAACTTCCTTGGTTTCTCCCCGGTGAAGGGAGACCCTAGGGCGGCAGACTTGGTCTCATGAACTTCAGACTGCTGGGCGGAAGTTGGTCGACAGTATGTAGGATCGCCGTCGCAATCCAGAGCAGCTTTGTAGTTGCCCTTGACCGTGATCACACCGTTAGGACCCGGTATCTTCACGCAATGGTAAGCGTGGTGGGACACAGCCATAAACTTACCGAGAGATGGCTCGCCTAAGATCGCGTTATGCGCCGATGGGAAGTCGACCACGTCGAAGGTGACAGCAGACAACTCGCCTCTAACGGCTTGATGGCTTCTCCCTAACAATTCCGTAGAAGGGCATTGCGATTTCCTTCACTTTGAACGAGGAATTTGCATCTCGCCCAAGACTTTAGCGTAAAGCAAGTCCAAAGCGCCCCGCCGTCCACTAAGACACGGCCAACTCTCGCGTCGATGGTCGGGCGACCACGGTGGGAGCCACCGAGGCTTGGTCATCCCGGTGGGGCAATCCTCCCGAGAGAAGGAGATGGGGACCTCACCACTTCATCGATTCAGCCGAGGTTTTGCCTTTTCGACGCTAGGACCTCCCGAGCAGCTTCCTTGAGGCTGCGCCGAGAGGTGTAAGCCGAGGAGCCACCGAAAATGACGGCGATATGGTTCACGGCTCTTGATATTCATCATCATCTTCCGATCACCATCGCTCGGTTTACGCTAGCCTTACGGCATCACCTTGTTCGGGGTGGTGGGCATTGGGCCCTTGCCGTTGTAGAAATCTTTGATCTTTGCAGCCCAAGTTCTACAAAGGGCGATATCATGCCCGTAGTGTGGTGGAACTTGCAAAATCGGTCGCCGGACCTTTCTTGCCTTGTCCGCCTCCCGAAAGCGTGCTTTTTGCCCTTGTAATTATTGTTGGGCTTCTTCGCCCATCCTTGGGAGGAGGTGCGCGATCCATACCGCGACGGTATTGTTCGCAACACCTTTGTTCTTCTTCTTTCAGGACTTCTTGTCACCAGAACATTGTCTTGCTCTTCTTCTTCTCATCCACACCAGTCAAGCGGGCACCGCCCTTGTCGAACGCCTTTTTTGTATCGAACGCGCTCGCGCGCTGGCATAGCGGTCACCTTGAACAGGTCGTTGGCGGTCCATGTCTTGTTGATCTCGAGATCCGGTGAGCGCCGTCGCGGACTCCGCTTTTTGAAGGCGCGACAATGATTCATCCGAGATGTTCAGGATCGTGTTGCGGATCTTAATGAAACGCTTCACGGTTGCGGAGGGTCTCCTGCTCATCCGGATCATCCGTGCAGATCATCCTCCTTACCAGACGCACGTAATGTACTCCGAAATTAGCGATCGAGCTTCACAAAGCTGGTTCCATGAGTGATGGAACTCTCCCGCCGATTGAACACCACGTCCGAGCAAAGACCCTCAAGGACACGGAGGTAATTAGCCATAACGAGCTCGTCACCCCGCCGCCATGATGGCCGAAGCGAGATGGAAAGGAATTCTCCGGTTCGAGTCCCATTGTACCTCTCCATGTGACCGGCTTGAACTTTGAGGGCCACCGGACACTCAAGCTCGTCGAGAAAGCCCCAGAGCCTGCAGCATATGATCGACCACCTTCCCCGCAGTAACCTAGTCTTGAGAAGACGCTGGTCTTGTTGCGCGGGGGAACTCCTGCTGAACGGGATGACTCGGCCTGGAGAGACTCTCTCCGGGACAATCCACCACGCTCCTTCCTCGTGGTGGCGACGATGCGCTCCTCACGAGGGGACCGTCCGTGATCATCGCGTGCGCGCTTGCCCCTGTGGTCGCGATGACTACGAGGACTTGGCGAGCGACGGCGACCACGGGTAGCCTGCTCATGGACAGTGATCCTTCGAGGGTGACGGGGGTCACGCGATCGACCAGAGCTGTCCGAATTATTCCGGGCAGTTTGGCTGCGCTGCCTGGAGGAGTTGTTGACTTCTCCTAGAGACTTTAGGCCTTCAGCCAGTCGCTCTAGGTTAGACGCAACAGCATCGCCCATGCGGGCGAGATCAGCTTGATTGGTGGATCTAAGGACCGTTGCTATAGCTTCGAGCCGTTCCCGACTTTGATCTATGGGTCCCGGGATCCCTGAACCATCCGCGTTCTGCCCGACTGGAGTCCGGTCACGCGGGGAATTGACCCGAACAGGGGAAGCTTCCGCCGGGAGACTTAGCGCCGGCACGCGAGGTGGGTCGCGACGCTGTCGCTTACATCGGTCGCGAAACCGTGCTAAGGTCTGATTGATGGAATCGTCGAGGCTGCGGCGAATGACGTCTTGCTAGTGAGCAGCCTGCGCAGCCTCGTCTTGATGCCGAGCAGAGTTAATCTGCCCGACTTCGCCAGCCGCCATAGCCCGTGCAGGATCCTCAGAGGTTCCTACATCGGCCATGTTAATGCTGCAGGGGCCATGCGAAGGTATGCTAGACGGTGTCATCGCTGTGTCTCCACAGTGGAATCTACCGACATAGCCTTGAATCGACAAATCTAAACCGTCGAAAGATCATCGCCTGAGTCGCTGCCGATGACGGAGTGCGATCTCGAGGCTATCTCGCCATGTAAGCGAGACATCCGCCTCGGATGCGGTAAGCGCTCGAGACCGAACAGATCGATCTGAATCGACAGGGATGAGACATCCCGTCTTCCGAGTCGAGCCCTCGTGATGTATCTCTCAGATCGGCGATGGAGTTCGACATGCTCGATCTGCGTGTCCCCACGGACGGCGCCAAATTGCCGACGGTTGGGATATCGACCCAAGTCAACCAAGGTTCTTCAAAGAGGAGATAGGAGACACGCCGAACAACCACTTAACAAAGAACGAACAGGAGATGGGGTTTTGATCCTGGTTCAGGCCTCTCGGGAGAGATAATAGCACTACGTCCAGCCTTTCTTATATATCAGGGATGAATACAAGAGGTGGCTCGGCGAGACGAACAAGTCTCGGCGAGATTATGCGAGTACAAGTACGCGATAAGCTATAAGATGATGACTAGACCCCATTAACACGCCGTAGGGACTCTGTTTATATAGTGGTGAGCAAACCGACCTACCGAGGGAATATCGGGCCGGGCTAACTACGAGATCGTAATTAACTCAAGACATGCCAAATATATCCCGAGGTAGATAAGGCATACCCTAGTCTTGGGGATCACGACTCCTATTCCAATCCGGAAACCACGTCCGGTCTTCACGTAGCCGTCAGGTAACTCTTGTTCGAGTAGGACTCAAACACGAATCCTAGGCCGTTACGCACCGTGCCGACCAAGAGGCTGTTTGGCAGGATGCACATGGGCCTGAGAGAACCTTCCAGAGAGCTGGGCCCTGGTAGGCTGTTCGATTGGGCCGTCAGGGAGTGGGCCATGGCTATGGGCCGTGATCTAATCCCCGACAGCCTGCTCTGTCACCTTTGCACGGAGAGCCTCGACCTCTTCGGTCTTGGCCTGCAGTTGGTCGGTCAGAGCCTCGCTCTGGCTAACTCGCTGTTCGGCGGTCTTGAGCTGCTCGCCCAGCTCCTTGACCTTCTTCTCCGCGGTGATCGCCCTCACCGCCATCCCGCGCATCTCCTCAATCTCTTCCTGTGAAGCCTACAGGGTTGAGACTTTGGCCTGGAGTTCCGCGGATGTCTGCTCCTCCTTGGCGAGCTGGGCCTTGAGCTTATTGGCTTCCGCCGCGAGCTGGTTCCGCCGGTGGGACGCGTCGGCAAAGCCGCTTCTTGAGCACTTGCGTGCGGCTCGACTTCTCCTTCAGGGTGCTTGCCTTCACGGCTTTATACATGAAGCTCCTCGGCTTCCTTTAGAAGAGCCTCAGAGGAATGCCTTTCCTTGGTCAGCTTGGCCTTGAGCTTCTTCGCTTTCGCCTTCAGCCGGCTCCGGCTTTGGGCCAGCATGAGCGCTCTGCCCGGATCCCCACCGAGATGCTCCGGAGGACGCCAAGACTGGCGTCTGCTCGATGGTAACCCCATCCTCGAGTTCCGTCATGGTGTCCCTGAAGACCTGAGGGGGAAGATCAAGTCAAAACACTTTACGATAATACAGTTAAACCGAACAGGGTTTGGCCTTGGAGTTTACCTTGCCAAGCCGTTAATCCAACCCGCAGCGCAGGCGGTCCTCGAGGCCATGCGTCACAAAGCCCCGCTCGTGCGGGATGAGGCGGGCGCGTTCTTCCCGTCGCCGCCTTGTTCGCTCCTTCTTCTTGCGGGAGCACGTCTGTTCGGGAGCAGGGGCAACGAGCGAAGCGCTTTCGTCTCCACGCTCCTCCTCTACCTCTTCCTCTTCCGCCCGAACAGCTTCGGGCGAGACTGGAGCCACTCCTCTGGGTGGCATCGTCGTTCCCACGGGCAGGACGACTTGTTCGACCTGCTCGGGGGCTTCTTCTTGCTTCCTGGCGACCGGGACTTCGCCCTGCTCGCCAGAGAATCCCGCTGAGCCTGGGTGAGCCGCCCGCGACGATGTGTTCGGCAGACCGGCTGCTCGGTCCCGCCTGGCGCTTCGAGCCATCGTCTTGGCCCCGCTGTCCGTGGCGCCGCGCGCCGCCTCTTCTGCCTCCAGCCGCTCCACCGCGTTTTGAGCGCTTCGAGCTGCTCGCCGGAGCCTGGCGGGAGCAGGCTCCACGCCGCCAGCTTGTCCTTGAGGCACGCCAGCCTCATCGCCCGCGTTGCACCGTGCAGATGCTCGGGCAGCAGCGACCGCTCGAGCGCTTCCTCGACGTCGTCTGTGGCGGCCTCTCCTTGGGCAGCTGATGAAAAAGAGCCGATCGTTAAGTCTGATGCGGTCAGAGGGTAGAAAGATCGAAAGTTCGGTTTCTACATACCTGCCGCGAGAGGCTTGATCCTGATCTTCTTCGCTGGAACTTTCCGCCTCTTCCTCGGGGGCTCCTTGGCGGCTTCTCCGCCTTGGCCCTTGGGTGTTCGCGGCGACGAGCTCAGCTCTCGGCTGAGCTGAGCACTCTTCTCACGCAGCGCAAGAAGCTTTTCCTTGCGCGCGACCTCCTCTTCGAGCCTCCTCTGCTCGGCGACTGCTGGTACCGATCCATGCGGCCAGCGTGAGCTTGCGGTAACGCCTAAGCCGAGGGCCATGGTCTTTACCTCTTCGCCGCCTGCTCGGCGAGGAGGGAGGGCTTGGTCTCTTCCCGCTAGGTCGACCGCCGCCGCTTGCCTCGCCTTTCGGCGTGCTCAGTCGCCACGGGTGGTCTCTTCGACTGTTGGCGGCCGCCGTGTCGCGGTGAGCTCCGCGTCGGCTCAACCGCCACCTTGGGCTTAGCGGTCGCCTTGGCCTTGCCCTTCTTCGCCTTCTCCTTCTCGGACCCGGAGAGCTCCTCTACGATCCCTCCAAGGATCAGCTGGTCCTCCTGTGCGTTTTGAGAAGCGGACATAAGCAATCAAACAACGGTGCAAGTCTAGCGACACTGGCAGGGTATAAGTGATTTACCTCGTCTGAGCGGACAAGCACGTTGCGCGGACAGGTGTACGCCACCTCGCCGGTGACCTCGCTGTCCTTTTTCACCGCCTTCAGCATGGCGTCGACCCGCTCGGTCACCCATGCGTCGGTTGGCTTCTCTACCCGGACAGATGGAATCGTTAATTCCTGTTCGGAAGAAATAACCGATGAAGAGGTTGAGTCTTAAAGGCACTTACCCGTGCTCTCCCTCGTAATGTCTTCCCATCCCTCTATCTTGTAGAAGGGATAGGGCCTCCTCCAGCCGATGATCCTCGTCACGTGAAGTCCCGGATGATCTCCCCGCCTGCGGAGCCCGAGACTCACGAGGGAGACGATCTTCTCGTCAGTACCAATCCTCGGCGGACATCTCCGCCGAGGCATTGGGGTTCCTTCGCCGGCGCTTTCCGGTGAAGACGAAGCTATATCGCCGCTTCGCTTGTCTGAGAACCACTCACCCACCACGCGCCCATCGAGTCGAAAGCAAGTGGGCGAGGGTACGGCGCTGTCGTCGGCGGTGGCCCGGAGCTTGAGGTAATAGCACCCAGCTGAAGCGGCGGAGCTGCTCCTCGCCACCGTAATAGTGAAGGAACAGCCCCACCGTGGATCGATGCTCAGATAGCCCTCGCACAGGTGTGCGAAGACGGCCATCTGGAGGACGGAGTTCGGATTGAGGTTCGCCACCTCCAATCCACTGATGTTTAAGAAGGCCTCGATGAAGTCGCTCTCAGGAGACCTCAACCCAACAAAGGCGAATCGCTCAAATCGATTTAACTCTCCTCGAGCGGCTCCGGTGTATCCTCCTCTCCGGGTAGCCTCCAGCTACCGGTGTCGATGTGGCCCTCCTCCTCCCAGACCTTCAAGTCCTCCTTGGTCAAGCTAGTGCCGGTGAACTTGGCCATAGCGGTTCTCAGGGCAGGACGAGCAGGGTTGGTGGTGGAGTTTGGGTGCTTGATGCTGAGCGTGGTTGGAACTAGGGCTTAGAGAGGAAAGGCGTGGGAGCAGGAGTGGCTGGCCGAGGGCAGCTTGGGTACTTTTATAGTCCCGTGTGAGTGGCTCTGCAACGGTTTTGTCACAAACGGCTAGTTTTTACCGCAACGACTGGATAAAATGGTCGCCGCCATCACAAGCAATGATAGGAAGTTACCGTTGGAATCTGCCAACGGCTAGTTTTTCCAAAGGTTCCAGACTTGAAGGTTGGGTACTCGTCCGCGTAAGCGATTCTCGCTCGATGCAACAGAGTTGCTCGGCGCTGGGCGGGTTTGTTCGGTCCCGAGCACGCGTTGTTCGGTTAGACTCTAACCTGTTCGGTCGATCGTTACATGTCTTTGTAGCAGCAAAGTTTCCCTCTTTGTGACTTAGAGTCTCAAGAGAAAGACCCCACTCTAGTGAGTCCTTCCACTTGAGTCTCGGGGGCTAGCTGTCGGGGATAAAATTACGCCCATTGCCATGGCCCACTCGACGGCCCAATCGAATGTACCCTACCAGGCACAGCCTCCTCGAAGGTTCTATCAGCCCGTGTGCATCCCGCCAATGCCTTCTGGTCGGTACGGTGCGTAACGGCCTAGGATTCTTGTTTGAGTCTGGCTCGAACAGAGTTCTGCGCGACTGCGTGAAGACCCGGACGTTGGTTTCCTGGATTGGAGTAGGAGTCGTGATCCCCAAGATTAGGAGATTACCTTATCTACCGTAGGATATATTTGGCATGTACTGAGTTTGTTACGATCTCGTAGTTAGCCCGGCCCGATATTCCTCAGAGGTCGGTTTGTTCTCAGATTATATAAACCAAGCCCCTACGGCGCTTAGGGGCATCCGCACGAAGTTTTACACCTTTAGCCATTAGACTTTAAGATACTACTCGCCGAGACCTCGCCGATCTCGCCGAAGTTCCACCTTGTAATCTTCTTTGATATAAAGAAAGGCTGGACGTAGGGCTATTATCTCTCCTGAGAGGCCTGAACCAGGATAAAAACCCCTGTCCCCTGTTCGCTGTTGTTCGTTTTGTTCGGCGTGTCTCCTATCTCACTCTTGAAGAACCTTGGTTGACTTGAGATCGATATCTCAACCGTCGACAGACACCTAAGCCTGATGGTAAGACCAAGGGTGGCCCTACGGCTTCTGATGAATGTCACTACTGCCATAAACCCGGTCATTGGAGTAGGAACTGCAAGAATTATCTGGAGAATAAAAAGAAGGGAACCTTGGCTTCCACTTCAGGTATTAATGTTATAGAAATTAATCTTGCTACTTGTCCTAATGAGTCATGGGTATTTGATACCGGGTCAATGATTCACACTTGCAAATCGTTGCAGGGGCTCAAAAGGACTAGAAGATGTGCAAGTGGTGAGGTGGAAGTTCGCGTCGGCAATGGCGCAAAAGTTGCTGCGGTGGCCGTCGGCGTTTATCCCTTATCTTTACCGTCAGGATTAGTTTTGGAATTAAATAATTGTTATTACATTCCATCGTTGAGCAGAAACATTATCTCTTCTTCATGTTTGGAAGAAGATGGTTTTGAGTTTGTAATAAAGAACAAGCGTTGTTCGTTTTATTTCAGCAATATGCTCTATGGACATTGTTCATTATTGAATGGATTATATGTGCTAGATCTTGAGGATAATTCTGTCTATAATATTAATGCGAAAAGACTCAAAACAAATGATTTGAATCGCACCTATCTGTGGCATTGTCGCTTAGGCCATATAAATGAGAAGCGCGTGCAGAAGCTCCGTAAAGATGGTCTTCTTGATTCATTTGATTTCGAATCATTTGATACATGCGAATCTTGTTTACTTGGCAAGATGACTAAGACGCCGTTCACTGCTTCTAGTGAGAGAGCTAGTGAATTGTTGGCCTTAGTACATACTGATGTATGTGGACCAATGAGCGTTGTTGCTAAAGGTGGATTCCAGTACTTCATCACTTTTACTGATGACTTTATTAGATATGGCTATATCTATTTGATGAGGCATAAGTCTGAATCTTTTGAAAAGTTCAAGGAGTTTCAGAATGAAGCACAAAATCATTTGGGTAAGACAATTAAATATCCGCGATCTGATCGTGGAGGTAAATATTTGAGCCATGAGTTTAATGATCATCTTAAGAGTTGTGGAATTGTTTCACAATTGACTCCGCCAGGGACGCCTCAATTGAACGGCGTATCTGAATGGAGGAATCGGACTTTGTTGGTCATGGTACAATCTATGATGAGTCAAACCGATCTTCCGTTATTTCTATGGGGACATGCTCTAGATACTGCTGCATTCACTTTAAATTACTGTTCTAAAAATCGGTATTACTCGGCGAGTACTCGCCGAGTACTCGCTACTCGCCGTCCCACCGAGTCGAGAAGGGCCAACTCGGTTGATTACTCGGTCAGACCGAGTAATCGGTCAAAAACCGAGTAAAAACCGAGTAAAAACCGAGTAACGGCCGAGTAAAAACCAAGTAAAAACTTTGAGTGCTTGTTGGTTGTGATTTGCGGACATTTTATGATATTTTAGTGTATTATCTATCATGTATTCATGTGATCATGTCATGCGAACTTACGAGTTGCGATATGTCATATGTTGTGAACTTGCGAGTTGCGATATGTCGTAAGTCGTAACGTGCACTCTACTTTGCGTTAATAGTTCATACATGTAGATTTACAAGTATCATCAACTCATATGAAAGAAGATATGCCATCATTACGTTGATATATGTCTACTAATCCTATATTAATTTTCCGAGTAATTGGTACCGAGTAATTTCCGAGTACTCCCGAGTAATCCGAGTACTCGCTACTCGGTACCTCACCGAGTCAGTACCGAGTAGCGAGTTCTTGAACCTAGGGTTCCATCAAAATCCATTGATAAGACACCATATGAGATGTGGAAAGGGAAACGTCCCGATTTGTCTTATCTAAAGATTTGGGGTTGTGAAGCTTATGTTAAACGTCTGATGTCAGATAAGCTCCACGCCAAATCGGACAAGTGCTTCTTTGTGGGGTACCCAAAGTGTGTTGGGTATTATTTTTATAACCGGGATGAAGGCAAAGTGTTTGTCGCCTGGAATGGTGTATTTTTGGAAAAAGAGTTTTTCAAAAGAGCCAGTGGGAGCAAGGTGCAACTCGAAGAAATTCGGAAAACATCTGAAAATGTTTCTGCTCATTCTGATTTTCTAGAGGAGATACAAAATGTTGCAGAACCTATAGAATAGGCACCAGCCCCACGAAGGTCTACAAGGGCGAGCCGCGCTCCCGAGAGGTATATGTTCCTCGCTACGGAGCAGCGTGACATTTTATTGTTGGACAATGATGAGCCTAAAGACTATGCGGAAGCGATGGTGGGACCGGACTCTGAGAAATGGCTGGAGGCCATGAGATCCGAAATAAAGTCCACGCATGATAATCAAGTTTGGAACTTGGTTGATCTGCCTGATGGTGTAAAAACTATTGAGTGCAAATGGGTCTTTAAGAAAAAGATAGATGCCGATGGAAATGTTCACATCTTTAAGGCACGGTTAGTGGCTAAGGGGTATAGGCAAATTCATGGTGTCGACTATGATGAAACCTACTCGCCCGTAGCCATGCCGAAAACTATCTGGATCATGCTAGCGATTGCTGCATTTCACGACTATGAGATACATCAAATGGATGTCAAAACGGCTTTCCTAAATGGAAACCTGAGTGAGGACGTGTACATGACACAGTCTCAAGGTTTTGATGATGCTAAGAATGTTGGCAAGGTATGTAAGCTTCAGAAGTCCATTTATGGACTGAAACAGGCATCTCGGATTTGGAACCTTCGTTTTGATGAAGTGGTCAAAGAGTTTGGCTTCATCAAGAATGAAGAAGAGCCTTGCATTTATAAGAAGGCAAGTGGGAGCACAATTGTATTTCTAGTCTTGTATGTGGATGACATTCTATTGATAGGGAATGATATTCCAATGCTAGAAGCTGTTCAATCTTATCTGAGAAAATGATTCTCGATGAAAGATTTGGGAGATGCAGCTTACATTTTGGGCATAAAGATCTATAGAGATAGATCAAGGAAGTTAATTGGATTAAGCCAAAGTACGTATATTGACAAGATATTGAAACGGTTCTATATGCAGAATTCCAAGAAAGGTTTTCTGCCAATGACACATGGAGTCAGTCTCGGCAAGACTCAGTGTGCTTCAACACCTGATGAGCTGGAGAGAATGAGTAGGATTCCATACGCCTCCGCTATTGGATCCATCATGTACGCCATGCTATATACACGCCCAGATGTTTCTTATGCTCTAAGTGTTACGAGCCGATACCAATCAAATCCAGGTGAGAGTCACTGGATGGCTATAAAGACCATTCTCATGTACTTGCGAAGAACTAGAGAGATGTTCTTAGTCTTTGGAGGTGAAGAAGGGCTCGTCGTAAATGTTTACGCCGATGGTAGCTTCCAAACCGACAGAGATGATTCACCATCGCAATCCGGTTTTGTATTCTGTCTCAATGGTGGGGCAGTGAGCTGGAAAAGTTCTAAGCAAGAGACAGTAGCTGATTCCACGACGGAGGCCGAGTATATTGCGCTTCAAGCAAACAAAGGAGGTCGCTTTGGATCGTAAAATTTGTTTCGAGTTGGGAGTTGTCCCTAGTGCATCCTGTCCAGTGGACCTCTATTGTGATAATAGTGGTGCCATTGCACAAGCGAAGGAGCCTAGGTCTCACTAAAAATCCAAACACATACTCAGGCGTTATCACCTCATCCGAAAGATCATCGATAGAGGAGATGTGAAGATTTGCAAAGTGCAAACGGATCTGAATGTCGCCGATCCACTGACAAAACCTCTTCCATAGCCGAAGCATGAGGCACACACAAGAGCCATGGGTATTAGATACTTGCATGATACACTCTAGTGCAAGTGGGAGATTGTTGGTGATATGCCCTAGAGGCGATCATGTGAGATGATTGTATCATATGTCTATGTTCATGTACTTATGAGTTCCCTGAATAAATATCACTGCTTTGTTCATTAAGTACGACTTAATTGTGAAACACATTGTCAATATGACATTATTCTAAACGATCCCTGGTCACATATCATTATATGGAACAATAGTGATTTGACCAAAGACATGTATTGATTGATGGTAACGCTTTCACGATCATTTATATGGAGATATAAAATCAATAATGTGGGCACATGTTAGAGAACATGGGGTTGATAGACCCGCCCGAGACACCGCCGAGATAGTTATCTTAAAAGTGCCATCGTGGTCGGGCCTCGAGTGGTATACCTATACGGTCCTTCGACCGAGATCCTTATTGATTCTCAAAGATGCGAGTCGTGATACTTTGGGGCTATCAAACGCTTCACCGTAACAGGGAAGTTATAAAGGTAGCTTGCGGGTATGGCATTAAACATGACGTGAGGTGTAAGAGATCAAGATGGAATTTGCCCCTCCTTGGTAACAGGAGAGATATCTCTGGGTCCCTCAGTGTGGATGGATAAGGAAAGTGCATGGCCATGCCAAAGTGATTAAAGATTAATCACAATTATATCAATTACATTGACGAGTGAATGGGTCGAGCTATCACAAGGGCGGCACGCTTCTTGCCTTGAGCTTGACTGATGTCGTGTGGCAAAATGATCCTATATGAGTGTATCGAGGTTCAGCTGATTCGATCATCATGTGCATTCGGGGGTCACTATGTGCTGCTAGGTACCGCTATTGACTTGTGGTCTGGAGAAAGGTTTCTCCGGGACCGCTGCCGACTTGTACATAAGCCTAATGGGTCACACACTTAACGGGTTGGAACATTACTAATGGATTCGATCCATTGGTGGGTTTTATGCGGATTTAGATCCACTGCGCACTAATGGGTTTCTATTGTAGAAGATCCATTAGCGCGAGTCATAATGGGTTTCTCGTAGAAAGCCCGTTAGAGCACTCTATAAATTGGAGACGTGGGGCGCGGGGTGGGCGAGTCTTCCACCACGAAACCCTTGCCGCCACCACGCCCCACTCCTCTAAACCCTAGTCGCCACGCGCACGGGTGCTAGCACACCAACGCACAGCGTTACTTCCCTGGACGTGTGGAATGTGGATACCGTAGAGGCGTCGTCGCTCCTGCATCGGCGCTGATCGAGAGGATCGGCTACATCCGCGACAAGGATGAATTGTACCGCATCGAGTTCGACTACATACAGTGCTTTGCAGCATGCGGGGTGGCTTCACCCACTCTTCTTCCACTGCTAACGTGCTGCAAGGGTAACGATCTGTGATCCCTGACTTGCTTGCTTCCTGGGTGGTCGCGGTAGAAAATTTTGTTTTCCGGCTAGCGTAGCACCGCGTCCTCTTTCACTTTTGGCCACCAAAATAACCGTATTTTGGTGCCAAATTTGGGTGTCGATAGGGGATTAATGCATAATTTGCTTGAATTTCAAAAGTTCATTTGAATTTGATGTAGAGCTAACACGTGGGCCTCACAGCCTCGTCACTACTCAGACTCGCTGCTTTGCTACGCCGGACGCGCGCGGTCCAGCCTCGCCAGGTTATCATCAAGCGCAAGCGCAAGGCCAAGGCTGCTGGCTGCAGGCCGCACCCGTCCCGCCACTGCGTGCCGCCGCCTCCCGCGCCATAGAGTGCGCCACACCCGGCACCGCCTGCGCCCATAAAGCAAAGAGCTCCCACGCTGGCGAGCAATCTTGGAGAATCCGTGCGCCACAGATCAATCCCTTTCGTCCTGAGCTACTAGATAGTGCCCTAACCCTTTCGCCTCGATCAGTTTTAGCATGGGCACTCAGAGCTGTCATGCTGTCGCTGCCTCTGTTTCGGTCGCCGACGAGCCCTCCGTCGCCAGCCGCCTCCATCCTTTCGCACGCCAGTCCTTGAGCCTAGTAAGCATCTACATCACGCCCAGTAGGTGCGTTTGTCCCCGGCGAGCCTTTGGCTCGCCGCCCATGCCATGCCGCGCTGGCCGTCGGCCATCTCCGCCCCTGCCAGGTTCGCTAGGCCCTAGGAGTCAGAGAGGCTAGCCCCTACTTGGCCGGAGTTCACCAGAAGCGCCGCTGCGTCGCTTTGTCGCTTGCAGACGCCATGTCGCCGAAGCCGAGAAAGACGACGACCCCATGTCGTCCGACCCATGCCAAGATTCGTGCAGAGATGTAAACATTAGGTCACTGATGCGCGGGACCCACAGACTGGTTTACCCTATCGCGCGCGTGCGTTAACCAGTAGGGCTAGTGTCGCTGACAGTGGGTCCATGGCCCACCTGTCTGGTTAAGTGGAGGCCACGCTAGGGTTAGGCGTCAGCCTCACGCGAAAGCGCCCCCTCGAAAGCCTCCTTCGGCGTAGCATCCGAGCCAGCACGGGCGCGTGCGTGAATGGGCCATGGACCGTATCGAAGGCTAAGCCGGCTATTTCGCTAGGTTGGCCCGGTGGGAATTAAGAGCATCCCCATCTGGCTCATCAAAAGGGTCTCTATTTCAAAAAATTTCAAATGCAGCAGGAGGGAATCAGGCAGGCCAGAGAAGCAGGAGGGTAAAAATCAGATTACTGTAGCGACACTGTAGCGATGCGGGTCAGTTTGATGCCCCTGTTGGGGATGCTCTAACGGTTTTATTACCCGTTTAATCATTTGTTTAATTCAAAAATAGCTAGGGATTTATTTAAAATAGGTAAAGACTCTAAAAAATTCTAGAAAAATTCAGGTAAATAGTTTAAGCCATTTATGATTTTATAAAAATGTGAAAACTACCTCTGCACTGGAAATGGCACTATTTGTATGAAATATTACATTCCCCTATAGAAAATGATTAAACTAATTCTAGGATAAATTAGGTTATAATGAATCATGAATCTATCCTTAGATATTTAGTAGCAAAATAAAATGGATAGGTAAATGCCATAATGAATTCAGAACAATTTAATATTGTCACCCTTGCTTAAATACATTAATAGGAATATTTATTTACTAGACACCAATAAATAATTAGCACATTCGTTCTAAATTTAAATAAAGTGCTGACTATAGAAAGTATACTATTAAAAGATGTAACTTAGAATTTCCTTATATAATAAAGGGCACCTAGTAAAGATCAACACCGATAAACATTACTATGTACATGTGTCGTATTATTACGCACCGTCATCACAGATCTATGTTTTCTTTTTGTTTATTTTCTTTCCTTAGGTTGGTTGGGAAGTAGTATCGGGTGGGGTCCTGTGATTTTTAGGTAGCTGTCGATTATGGGAGTAGCAGCTTGCTGTTGTGTTCTTGGTTATGATTGCTTGCTACTCATAAAATTGGGTATTCTTTGTTTTCATTGTGTTCTATACGATTATTCATATGATCCATGTGTTTGTGGTCTATTGATATTTGATAGTTGGTTCCAATGAACAATAGATAGGACGCAACACTACTGCGGATCGGGGCTTCCAAAGCGGCTCGCCACAAGCGGTTCGTTTAACTCGCTATAATTCGATCGCCACAAGCGTTCGTGGGCTAACGGTGGAAGGGTGGCGGAAAGGAGATATGCAAGCGGTTCGTGATACAAACCGCTTGTAGAGATATCACACTATAAGCGGTTCAGATCACCAACCGCTAGATTCTCAGAAGCGGTTCGTGATAAGAACCGCCATGAAAGAGATCTCGTGCAAGCGGTTTGTATCACGAACCGCTTGTATATGCTTTTTCCTTCCCGCCAAAGGCATTTAATCCCTACTTCTCCCGAAAGCAGAGCTCGCAGAAGAGTAATCGATGGGCCGAGCTGTTCATGCAGGGGAGGTGCTGCCAAAATTTTTAATTGAGGCTAATAGCTCCAAATTAAGGTTTCCAATGTAAGTAAACATGGTCTCAACATCATTTTCATGTGGACATTGCTTATCTTTTTGCGTTGGATGTGGAGAAATATTAAATAATCTTGTTTGAATTGAAGGGTGTTTGTTTTGCTATAGCTCTCTCTCTCTCTCTTGATAATTTGAGGCAAGATGTAGATCTATTGGGGGTTTTAAGTCTCATATTAGTTTTGTATCCTTTTTTTGATGATG
Source organism: Raddia guianensis (assembly GCA_036346415.1). Taxonomy (NCBI): domain Eukaryota; kingdom Viridiplantae; phylum Streptophyta; class Magnoliopsida; order Poales; family Poaceae; genus Raddia; species Raddia guianensis. The sequence goes on from CM070537.1 coordinate 8,480,869, forward strand.
TATAAGATGTTGAAATTAGTTGGTAGGGGTGATTATTTGTTTTAGAGAGCAAGATCTAGCTTGGTGCCTTAGCTAGCGCTCCCTTATAGATCTTTTGAGGCAATGTGGTGATCTATTGAATGGTTTTAGTTTCACATTAGTTTAAAATAGTAGGTAGGGTGATTATTTCAATTGCTATAGAGCTAAATAGATGTAGGTTTTTTGCTAGGTTGGTAATAATTTTTTTTGTGTATGAAATGTAATTAAAAATATTTTTGAAAAAAGTTTTTTAATTTGTGAGATTTAGTTGGTTTAGCTATAAAAATCAAGAAAGTTTAGAGGTAATTAAAAAATATAACAATTAGTTATTTCGAGTTAAATATTTCAATTTGAAAAATATAATAAGTGTTCTTATTAATTTAATTGGTGCGTATGAACCGCAATGGATGTATGCGGATCGTCGGACAAGGGAGTTCATCGATGGCGTGAATGCTTTTCTTGATGTCGTATTTCGAGACTTGCCTCCAGGAAGCTTCGTACGGTGTCCGTGCATAGATTGCAGGAACGAGAAAGAGCACTCAATACGAGGACGGATACAGGGCCACTTGTTGATAAGAGGTTTCATGCCAAACTATACATGTTGGACTCACCACGACGAAGTAGAGCATACCAAAGATAGAAGACGAAGAAGAAGCCGATGAAGAGGAAGTGACATATGATGGTATGCCGGACGCGACGACATACGAGGACGAGAAGATACACAAGGTGATCAGTTTGGTGTGGATGATGACTGACGAGATCATCGCGGACGCAGAGGGAGATATCACAGAGGACAAACAATATAGGAAGTACCGTGGATTGTTGGAGGACCAGAGAACTCTTTTGTACCCAAATTGTGGTCAGGGCATAAGAAGCTACGACTACATCGGAGCTCATGCAATGGAAGGTCGTGGAATGGTGTGTCGATAAGGGTTTCAATGAGTTGTCGCCGCTCATAAAGAAGTTGCTCCCTAAGATAACACCGCCGTAATCCACGATCAAGCCAAACCGGGTCCTGTGTCCTTTAGGATTGAAAGTACGGAAGATACATGCATGTCGCGAACGATCGTGTCCTATATCGCGCGAATATACCGACTTGGATGCCTCGTCCAAAGGTGCAAGGAACCCCGTATAAGACGAAGCGTGACGATCCGTGAAGTAGATGGGTGCGGTGAAGAAGAGAGCACCGCAAAAGCGTTGTGGTATTTTCTCTCGATTCCAAGGTGGAGCGATGTTTGCAAACAAAGCGCATGCGAAGATGATGCGCTGGCACAAAGAAGAGCGTAAGGTCGACGGAATGCTTAGGCATCCGCGATGGTTCGCAGATGGAGGATGGTCGATCGAAGTACAAAGACTTCGCAGACGAGGTCGAAACATAAGGTTCGGTTTGAGTACCGATGGGATGAATCCTTTCAGAGACATGAGCAGCAGCCATAGCACTCGCCACCACACCATGTGTGTATAATATTCCTCCATGGTTATGCATGAAGAGAAAGTACATAATGATGCCGTTGTTGATCAAGGCCCCAAGCAACCCGGAAATGATATCGATGTTCACCGAAACCTTTGGTAGAAGATCTTCAAACGTTATGGAACGTGTAAAGGTGCGGGACAAATACAAAAGGGAGTATTTCAACCTGCGTGTAATGTTTTTTGTAACAATCAACGACTTGCCAGCGCTTGGTAACCTGTCTGGCCTAACTGGCAAAGGCTTCAAAGCGTGTGCAAAGTGTTTGGATCAAACCGATGGCACGTATATGAAAGGCTCTCAAAATATGGTGTACATGGGGCATCGCAGGTTTCTTGTTCGGGCCACGCGTTGCGGAAGAAACGCAGTGAATTTAACGGGAGGAAGAACATCGCTCCTGTACCGAGGCATCAAGTGGCAAGGTGTGTTTGCTATGGTGAAGGATCTCAAGGTAGTTTTTGGAAAGGGTCCAGAAGCAAATCTGGCGAATGATGAGGATGGCCATGCACCATATGGAAGAAGAAGTCAATATTTTGGGACTTGCCTTCATCGAAGATTTGGATGTTCGCCACCACCGGATTTCATGCACATCACCAAGAACGCTCCTGTGAGCTTCCTAGGATATATAGATCTGACGGAAATCAAAAGATACAAAGTGAGTGCTCGAACGACATTGAAGTCTCCGGTATCGTGAAGGACCTACACCCGAAAAAAGAGGTACGGAACAACTGTATTCTACGGCCACGAAGTTATACTCCAAGCAAAGAAGAAAAAAAGCGTGATAGAGTGTCTTAGCAAGGTGAAGGTCCTTCCGGATACTCGCTTAACGTAAAGAGATTCGTAAATATGAAAGAGAACAAAATTGTACATTTAAAATCCCATGACTGTCTTGTGCTGATGACACAGTTGCTCCCGGTGGTTTTAAGAGGTGTACTGCCCGAGTGGTAAGGGGGACAATCACAAAGCTGTGTTCGTTTTTCAACGCTGTTTTCCAGAAGGTCATCGATCCAAAAAAACTGGCCGAGCTGCAGGCTGACATGGTACAAAGTGTGGTTAGCCTCGAGATGATCTTTCCTCCTGCCGTTTTTGATATCATGGTTCATCTCACTGTTCATCTAAGCAAAGAGATAGGTATTCTTGGGCCCGTTTATCTCCATAGCATGTTCCCTTTCGAGAGGTACGTGAGCGTACTAAAGAAGTATGTGGCAGAATCGTTCTCGCCGAAGCATGCATTGCCGAGGGTTATGTGACGAGGAGGTGGTCGAGTTCTGTATGGACTACATTGATGATCTAGACCCCATCGGCGTCCCTATGTCACGCCATGAGGGCAGGCTACGAGGTAAAGGGACACTTGGAAGAAAAGTAGTTGCATGCAACAATCTTCAGACATTTAAGCAAGCACATTTCACTGTGTTGAAGCAATCGGCAGTGGCCGCCCCGTATGTCCTCCAACACAAGAATGCTCTACGTCTCTAGTTCCCAGAGAAGACTGATACGTGGATAACACTGAGACACATGGATTCTTTCGGCGCATGGTTACAAAACCATATCCTCAAGAGCAAGTTCAACAATGAACAGTTGCAATGCCTGGCTCGGGGACCATCCGTTGAAACAGTGAGATGGCAGGGGTACGAGATAAATGGTTACACATTCTACACGAGATCACAAGATAACAATAGCACAAACCAGAACAGCGGTGTCCGTATAGAAGCCGCCGACAATAGAGGCAGGGTGGACACATATTATGGATTCATAGAAGAGATATGGGAGCTCGACTATGGGCCTTTGAAGGTCCCATTGTTTAAGTGCCAATGGGTAAAACTAAACGCAGGCGGCGTGAATGTCGACAAACACGGCATGACTACCGCCGACCTCCAAGAAGTCGGCTACTTGAGAGAACCATTTGTTGTCGCGAACGAGGTGAGACAGGTCTTCTACGTATTGGACATGTCAAGGCATCAAAGAAGAATCAAATCAAAGACAAGAAGAAGGAACGACCAAAGCGACACGTGGTTCTCCATGGCAAACGATGGATTGTCGGAGTAGAGGACGCATCGACGAGGAAGAGTACGATCAGTTCGATGAGATCCCTCCATTTGCAGTAGATGTTGACTTAAGCATCCTGGATGACATAGGCATGGATGCTCCGCACATACGCCGCGATCACGATGAAGAAAGAATTGTAAAGACAAAAAATGTAAATGATTAGGATGACCTAGGTGGTTGTATGAACTATGTTATCATGTAATAGCATTTTTAAGAATTTATAAGATGGAAGCAATATTTTTGGAAAGAATAATGGCAACATATTTAGAAATAAAAGTAATGCCAAAAAATATTTTTTAGTATTTTTGAAAAGAATAATGGCCTAAGTACATATTGAGAAAAGAAAGTAATGCCAAAAAATATTTTTTTAGTATTTTTGAAAAGAATAATGGCCTAAGTACATATTAGAAATGAAAGTAATGTAAAAAAAGATTTTTTAGTTTTTTGGAAAAAAATAATGGGCTAAGTACATATTTAGAAATGAAAGTAATGCCAAAACAAATTTTTTTAGTATTTTTGAAAAGAATAATGGCCTAAGTACATATTAGAAATGAAAGTAATGTAAAAAAAGATTTTTTAGTTTTTTGGAAAAAAATAATGGGCTAAGTACATATTTAGAAATGAAAGTAATGCCAAAACAAATTTTTTAGTATTTTTGTAAAGAATAATGGGTTAAGCACATATTTAGAATTGAAAGTAATATAAAAAAAGATTTTTCAGTATTTTTCGAACAAAATAATGGGCTCAGTACATATTTATAAAAAAAAATATAAAGCAACGGGGCGCAAGCGGGGCTCGAACCCGCGACCAGCATGGGGAGCCCGCACTTAAACGCCACGCGCTAGCCAAGTGAGAGTAAGTTTCAATTCAACATGACAAGGGCGCAAACCTTCTTAAACATTTTAGACAGAGTCCCAAGCTCGCCATTTGTGTGTTCACTTCTACAAGCGGTTCGTGCTACCAACCGCTAGAAGGATTCTACAAGCGGTTTGTATCACCAACCGCTTGCAGAGGCATTTATCGCTTCATGAAGTAAATGTCAAATTTTAATTTCACGCATTGTCTTCTACAAGCGGTTCATTCTACAAACCGCTTGTAAAAGTATTCTCTAAAAGCGGTTAAGACTAAGAACCACTTGTAGAGGTATTTTCACAACCGCTTGTATAGAGCTATACTATATAACTCCTCTTCCTCGCCCTTCCCTTCCCACCCAAATTTTTCTAAGTCCCAGACTCCCAAAGCCATCGCCGCCGTCCTCGCCACCACGCCGTCCTCGCCATCAAGACCGTCGTCCTCGACGCGCCGCTTACACCTCCGCCGCCTCCTCGACACTCGCAGATCTCATTGCCGAGCATCGCGACTCATTGCCGAAAGCATCACAGCAGCCGGCTCGCTTAATTTCGTTGCCGAGCCCCTCGCCGCGAGAGCCCTCGGTTCCGCTTCTCCGTGGACAATCTCCCCGCCGATTTGAAGACGAAGGGCCGAGGTATCGAGCCCCCTCTTTCTCCTCACCCCCTGCTCTGTGATGCACAATGCTGTTCGACGGATTGCCCAGCCGCCTCGCTCCCTCCCCTCCCTTCTCTGTGACTTGAACTCCTGTGATGTTGCTCTGTGATGCTGCTGGATGTTGATCTGTGATGCTACTGGATTTAGGGTTTGGGATGCTATCTCCCTTCTCTGTGATGCTGCTGGATTAGGGTTTCGAATGTTGTTGGATCTTGCTCTATGATTTGCTGGATGTTGCTGGATGATGCTGCTTGGCTTGATTTGCAATGTGCTTGGAATGTTCAAAAGGATCCTATGGATTATAGATGCTATGCTCCCTCCCCTCCCAAGGATGGGGGAGTGAGCCTCCTAGCTCTTGCTCCTCCTTGCTATCCCACCCGGCTGCTTGGATCACTTCCTCCTCTTCCCTTCCCTCTTGCGGCCTTGTGACTTGGGGCAGCAGCAAGGGCTCTGGAGGTTGTGTTGGTCATTGCTTCCTTGGTTGCTTGGCTTGATTTGCAATGTGCTTGGGATATGGGGGTTTTAGCTAGGGTGTAAGGGTTGGATGGCCTCGGTTGCAGCTCTAGAAATCGAAATGGTGCCAGGGAGCTGGAGTAGGTTTTCTAGGAGCTCCCGACGGCAACCGCCAAGCACCCTATCTAAGCTCTTAGCTAGGGTTCCTAGTTGGGTTTATGCAGCTAAAGAAATTTGCATGTGTATGTGAACTTGGTGGCTAAAAAGGTGCTGTTGAAGATGACATGCACATGCTACATTTGAAACTTGAAAAAATTGAAATGGAGGAGATAGATGGCTTAAGTATGTTCAGCTTCGATATTCAAGTTGAGATTTATTTGCTTGTGCTTGTAGCTCTTGTTTTTTCTCAGTTGGTTAACTTGACAAAATATCTTTGCCAATTTCTGTGGAGGGCACATACGGCAATCATCGACCTCGCTGTCGAGCACCTTTCATTTGTGGATGGCATCTAAGGCTAAAACCTAGTAGTTTAGAGGGTGTCGAGATGGGTACATTTAAAAACTGTACATTCAAATATTGTATTCAAATATTGTACGTTTTGATGGTTGTCGAGATGGGTACATTTAAAAACTGTACATTAAAATATTGTATTCAAATATTGTACGTTTTGATGGGTGTCGAGATGGATGACATCTAAGATATGTATATGTTGTATTCAAATATTGTATTCAAATGTTGTATTCAAATAAAAAGAGATATATATGTTGTATTAAATGTTCTATTATTTCGCGTGCATGCACAAAGTGATAGATGGCGACCGACACGATGATCTTGATTTCGATGCGGGAAATGATTTTCTACTTAACGAAATCGCGATGGGCACTCTCATAAGCTACGATGAGGCCAACCTGGTAGATCCAATGGGTGATCAGGCCGCCCCAGCTCAAGCCGGTGACCAGGCCGCCTCGGCTCAAGCCGGTGATCACGCAATCCATGCTCAAGCCGGTGATCCAACCGCCAAAGCTAAACCGTGATCATCCATCCGGTCTCGTCGATGAAACTAATGTCGACGGCTGTGAGGTATATATAGCCTGGACACTAAAATGACCGTTTCTTACACGTCTCATAGCAATAAGCCTCTGACATGTGTTCCTATTTTTTTTTTAAGCCGGAAACGTCCAACAGCCAATCCAAGCAAATACGAGGGCCTAACAAAAAGCCGTCGACAAAGTACGTGATTACTCAAGTTTCAGCCACTGGGAAGCCCGAAGCCCCTATGTCGGCACTTGCCCTCTTCAACAACGCCTGCGGAGTCATTGTGAGGGATCAAGTCCCTATTAGCATCAAGACATGGCCCAAGGTTCTTACGGGTACGAAAGAGCTGCTCTGGAAGGATATAAAGGAAAACTTCACGATTCCGACGGCTTACGAAAACAAGTGCAAGAAATTTACTCTGAGCAAGATGGCGTTATGCTTTCAGTCGTGAAAGAGCGAGCTCAGTAAAAAGTACGTGAAGACCGGAACAACCCTAGACTTCAATAAGTATCCGAAGCTAGCGGATCACTGGTAAGCATTCGAGGAGTACAAGCTGTCGGCTGAAGGCAAGGCCGCGAGTGAGCAGAACAAGGCCAATGCACAGAAGAAAAAATATCACCACCATCTCGGGTCCGGTGGTTACATCAAGGCTGTGCCAAAATAGGAGAAGCAGGAAGATGAGCTTAGAAAAAAGGGTATAGTACTAGAAATAGAAGACTGGGAGCTCCGCCCACGCAACTGGGCCTTGGGCCACGGAGGGAGGCTGAAGGATGATGGCAAGCTGGAGATGGCACCACAAGTGCAACCCGTGAAAGATTGGATTGTGGAAGCCATCGAGAAGCAAACGTGCAGGATCCTTGGTGGTAGACAGGGAGAATGACGAGCTTACCTACGCACTCGGGAACGCAGAGCATCCAGGAAGGACACGAGGACTTGGCAAGCAGGTACCGTGGATGGCTGGCTTCTCAAATGATCAAGCCACATACCGGAGCCGGGAAAGAAGAAAAGTAAGAGAACACAATAGAGTCAGCAAAATCGAACGGGAGCTCAAGGAGCATAAGGAAAACATGGCAGGAATGCTAAAGCGGGAAGTGCATGCCGCAATCGCCAGTCTTCAAAGATTAGGTGGGGTTGTCGTCATGCCTCCAGACAACGTGGTTAGTCCCCCGGCCTCCGGTCGACGAAGAAGCTACGCGTCAAACAACATGTCGACCGACGAATTGTAGGCCCGTTATCCCGTGGACGACATCACCGTGCCCCGCCAATGTGAGCTACGCGTCCAACTGCACAACCTCACCCTCAAGGTGGCTTACGCTTTGGCCTTCCCGATGGAGTTGGGCCAGACATTCCACTGTAACCCTATACCCGCGGGATACTCCAAGGTCACGGTGGACGAGGTGGTGGCCGGATTTGAGGATATGGAGCTAGATATTGCTGGAGGAGACGATGTGACCAAGCTTGGAGAGGCCGTCCATAACCTCATCCTTTGGCGGAAGAAGTACATCGTGTTTCCTGATGGTGCGGAGGTGACATCTATACCGAGACAGAACACTCCACCGAGACGGAGCTCACCTCCTCCACCAAGACAAAGCACGCCACCACGCGCCGCCGCCGGTGAGACAAAGCACTCCACCACCCGCTAGCGCTATGCGCAGAAGCCCAACACCGCCGCCAGCCCCTCAAAGAAAAAGGAAGAAGCAGCCTCCGAGGGAAACAACGGAGCCGGCATCTCCCCCCCAGTAAGAAGCTTGCTAGCAAAAGGAGCATTCCTACAGCTAGAACGACACCAAGCAGCAGGGCGGCCGGTTTCCCATTCAGACAGAGAATGAAGGAACCCGAAAAAACACCTTATGAGATGACGCCTGAGGAGCTAAAGTTGTGGACGCATGGATAGAGGGGTATAAAGCTAAAACAAATCCACCACCAAAGGAACGAATTGATTCAAAGATTGCGGACTTCTTCGCGACAAGCATTCAAAGACCGACCGCCTCTGCATCGACTACCAAAGAACTATCGAAAGCACGCCTTCAAGAGTAAACAACCTCCGGGAACATACATGAGCAAGGAAGAACAGGAGGAGGCAAAACGTCTACAGATGGAGTATGACTTCATGAGGGAAGCTGGCCTTGATAACATAGAAGCCGCCCGTGGATTAACTGATGATCTTCCGACGGCACAAGTCAGGTGGCCATGTAAGTTGGGCCAGCCGTTGCTAGACCCTAAGGACATACGGAAAGTACCGGTCAAGATGCGACGCGTGCATGAATGGTACGAACACAAGTCCGCCAGGGGATATGCTCATTGTTGCGTCTCGTTTCAAGAAGAACATTTGTTTCGAGGGAATGATCAATTGATAAATCTTGATTTTGAAGACTGGTACAATGTGTACCATGCAGACGCCGTCAACGTGTCCTTCAGGACCTGCTGGTGCCTGTGAGTTTCGACTCCACAAGATGTGTATATATATATATCTATACATGCTGCTTGCCGAAAACCCTAATTAATTAACTCAATTAACCCATTTTCTGTAGAATGGAGATACAAAGACTTAGAAAGCGTGTTTAACTCGATTGGCTTTCTTGACCCTTGGTTGGTCAACGAGGAAGTTGGGCAATACCCTAGAAAACCAAAGGAAATCCACGACTACGTTGTACATGCACTAGTACAACAACACTACAAGCCATACATACTTCTGCCATTCAACTTTAAGTACGTGCTGATGTCCTCACTAACATCTCGTTTTCTTATATTGCTTAAGGCACCTGATGGCACACTATAAATTGTTTAATTACATGTCATAACTGTTGCAATATATAAATAGGTTCCACTGGATCCTTATAATCATAAACCTTGACCAAAGCATGATCATCGTCCAAGACTCACGGAGAAAACCTCAAAAGGAATACCAGTGGATAATTGACCTCCTTAACAAGGCGTTCCTTAGCTTTCAAGAGATTCAGAAAGAACGTTTTAAGAAGGAATTCGATGTCAAGCTAAGCGACTGGGTACACTAAAACGACGTAATTTCCCTTTGTCAATTAATATTTCTTGTTATTACCGATCCGTAATTGCCCCGATCGACCATAGGTAAAACAACAATCATGGAAACAACCTATGTGGCTACTATGTGTTTCACTATATCCAAATGATGTGCCACGGCGAGCTTCAAATTTCAATCTCTCAAGAGGTTCAGATATATATGCACGCAACCATGCATCTAGCAACAACTTAATAACGTTCTTATGTGCTCCATTAATTTACATTATGGGTGCACGTATTTATTTATTTTTCACTTTAATTGAATTGGTAGCCCGACATGGATAAACATACTGAAGTGTTACCACATCATCGGGTGCTCGCATTACGAGAACAACTATTCGGCTTCATTCTCGATGAGGTCATTAACTCCCAGGGCGAGTTCTATTATCGAGAATCATATTCCAACACGAACGAACTAGGGACGACTTCTACGTCGTCAAAGAGCGTCAAGAAGAGTACTGCAAGAAAAAATGAAATGTTTTGTCCATTTGCACAATGTATATTAATTATAAACTTTGTAAATTTGGCCGGTGCATATAAAGTGTACATTATTACATGTATTATCTAATATATTTAAGCTTGTTTGATTGCTAATTATATGCTCATCCTATATGTATTTAAATTTAAACGACAAATAAAAAAATCTCCAGCTGAAATATATATATATATATATATTTAAATATCTATTTGCGCCTCCCAGAAATGAATTAACCAGGTGGTAAACATACTGCACGTCTGCGCAAGCGGTTTTTGAACCGCTTGCGGAGATGCCACTCTACAAGCGGTTCGTGCCTCCAACCGCTTGCAGAGAGAGCCCACGTGGCCCGCCAGCCCGCCCGCGCCATCGCCCTGCGAACCGCTTGCAGAGGGGCATCACTAGCGGCTCTGGGAGCCGCTTGTGATGCCCTCGGCATCGTCATGATGGTTCGCAAGCGTTCTATAACCGCTTGCACAGGCCTTACGAACCGTTTGGGAAGTCCTGATCCGTAGTAGTGCAGATTGTTGGTTCCGTTGGCTATTGATTGTTGGTTCCAACTGGGTGGCTATTTTCGGATTGGGTGTTCTTGGTTCCGATTGTATTCTCTAGGATTATTTATTTGATCCATGCGTTCATTAGCTTGCACTGCTATTTGTTAATTTATACTGTATAGTTTCTTTTCTCTAAAAATAGCCAACGAAATGAACTTTGTAGCTATTCATCCTATCGACGTTGGAATGCTTATAGCAAATTGTTAGTTGCTGTTCAAGGTTGGTAGAAGGATAGATCAAGTGATGGAGCCCACTATTTCTGAAATCAGGTAAAAATTAAACACTTTCTTGATTTCATTTTCTTTGTTATTTTCTCAATCCCTTTTCCTTGCCTATTCATTCTTGTAAGGTTAAATAGCCATCAACGTAGAGTTTCTTCTGTATGCTATTGATCATCTGTTGGTTTCGTCAGTAAATCTGTTAGGAGTTGCGCCGATGCATGATCACGAACAACACCAGTAGACACGATGTTTGGTAACATAGTTCGGCTTTCCGCTACATCTGCGTGGCACTGATTATGGGCACTCGAGTCCCATAATACGCAACACACCGGCTAAGCTGGTCACGACCACATGTTCGCCGCTGACCTCCTATTGCCTATGCTAATATTATGAAGTCGTTCACCAAGTTACACCCGGGCCTCCCTTTATATAGTAAATGGCTGGATAGAGTCTGACTCTAACTCTAAACCATCCGTTAACACAGAGTCTATTTAACCTACTTGTACACATATTCGAGACAAAACCTAACAAAATCTTATGCCTGAGATAATTCTCTTCGTTGAGATAGTCCCAAAGCAATCAATGTTAATTTTGTTTACTAGCTGAAAGCAACTTTCTTGGTATCATTTTGTGGTTTTAGAACTTTAATGCACGTCTTACTACTTGTTGGCTATTGGCTAGCTACATTCTATCACTCCACGTTCATGGACATGCCTAGTTCAGTTGTTTATCAATGGAGTACAAGACATGCACTTGCACATCATTTTAATTTTGTTTTCTAGCTGAAAGCAATGCTTGTTTTGGTATCAGTTTATGGTTTTAGAACTTTAATGCATATTTTACTATATACTTTCGAAAGGTTGATCTAAATGTTCAGCATAGTAATTCACATGATGAATTGCCCATTTCTCTTTAAAGTGTTCCAGGGAAAATACATGCCAAGCCCAGGACAGATATAGCAATGGTGAAGTTATGTGATGCATTACCTGGCTAGCTACTGCATGCGTGGGATGATTAGATCATTTCAATTCACTTGACCTTATTGCTAGCACAATGACGATTACTTGTTTTTCAACATTTAATGAAATTGAACATAGCATGGATCATGATGAGTGTTTTTTTGTTTGTGGTGATTGCCCTCATGTGACAAGTGATTTTTCATGATCTCTATTTATATTCCAGCAGGATGGTTGAGCTATGGTTGAGATTTGGAGGCTAATTTATTTTGATTCAAGTGACATGAGCGCTGTGCAATACTAGTCTTATATTATAGCCTTTGTATATGCAAGATTTGTCCGTTGTCTTGTGAATTGTGATAATCTTTTTGTCAAGTCAAATCGCTGGCTACTTTTAATGTCGAATTTTCAATAGCACATTGCATTTTGAATCTTGAATTTTTACATATGAAATACTCAAATTTGGGCATTGCATTGTGGTGTAAAATCTGTGTGTAATTTTCGTGTTTAATTTACATGTAAAATCTAGAAGCGTTGCATCGCAGTGAGACTGTTTAATTTGGTTAGTTTGTTGTGTGGCTAGTAGTTGTTTTACCCGGAGCAGTGTCATTACAGCGTTGCATGACCGTGGTTTGCATTACATCTGGAAGCATTTACCATGGTGTTGACACAAAAATTGATATTTCGCAAACACACCACGGAAGCGTCAAATCTGTGTTTGTGTCGCAACCACGATTATGAAACGTGCCAGTCAATTTGACCTATGAATTGACAAGGAATAAACTGTTAGTAATATAGACCTAATTGGCTTTGAGAAACAGTCAGATCAGGTTTTAAAGAATCGGCTTTAAGGAATCCGATTATAATTCTATCGGCTTAATGTCCGATAGAGCAATAAATATGAATGAACATATAAACATGAATTTCCTTCATCTCTTTTTGCTATTTTATAGATAAAATTAGCCATAAATCTTTAGATCAATTTATTAGATTAAACCGGGGAACAGATTAAATAGATTGGTCAAGCCAAGACAATATTCAGATCTAAATCTAGGTATAAACTTATAGATCGATTAAAGGTTAACACAGCCAATATGGGTAATCACAATGCTGATCGGCAAAAAATCTAAACATGCGAAGCCCTAAAACAAGTATACGCAAGATCGATCAAACGAGGCGGTTGCATATATCGGATTCAGAAAAAGCATATAAGATAATTGATAATCGGCATTGCAAGGTAAATATATATTACAGATCGATTGGACGAGGCAGTGTATCATGCGAGGACATGTTAAAGATCGGTAAAACCGAGACAGTCTAACATACTTTCTATACATGGGATCAAAGCGATGCAGCCATGCATACAGGTTACAAGAAGAGAATCGATTATCTCATCGAGATAGATCTACCTGCAAGTTGAAGCCTTTCGACGAAGTCGATCGGATTCAAAAAGAGTAGTTGTGTTTTGTGTATGTCGTATATCTTTTACACGAGACTTGGGGCCTATTTATACTAAAGTTACAAAACCGATAACGACACAACCTAATTTATCGCAACCTAACCGTCGAAGACGCCTTCCGATTGAATCTTCGTAATTCTTCCGGAGTCTTGATATTATCGGAATTATTTCCTATACACTTCTTTCTTTTGATAATGAAGCCCATATTCTGATACGGCCCAATAATTCCGATGACATTAGCTTGTTCACGATATCCGATTTTCCTGCCAAATTTGGGTGTCAACACATGGCAAGAGAGCATTACATCCATCCAGACCTGACCAGCATGACTTGCGCTAAATACTAGCCGGGAGCACAGGACAAACTTGTGCTGAATGGATAAAACCAACCAAACAAAACAACTATCATTAATTGATCCATCCCTCATGGCCTTGACCCATGCCAAAACTCATGCTGGATGATGATGGTTGGTATAATCAAACACACCCATAGCCTATGCGGCAAAGCTATTCATGTGGACATACACATGACAATACCACGGAGAAAACCTCTTTGAAAAGTTGTTTCTTGAAGGGCGACCTTATCCTTATTACACCTAGCATTTAGTGGGCGGGTATCCGGGTCAAGTGCACTGGTTCAAATACGTTTTGGGTGGAATATATATGGTTTTGCAGGTCAGGGGCTATGTGTGATTATAGTTTAGTGGGTCATAAAAACTTTTTTCTATATAATACGATGACAATAATGTTTAGTGTAAGCTTTTCTTTTGCGAGCAGAGACGTCTAACAAATGCCACTTGATTTTTGTCAAGTCACATAGTGGAAAATCAATTTCCATCATGTTTTGACAAGAACATTGAAAACCACACCCATTATATCATTAATTAAATTGATGCTTCTTCAATGGCCGGACGACCAATCAAAAGACAAATTTCACAAGTTTTTCCATCTTGCTATGACCTATCCAGGGAAACCATTATTGTCACGTAGCTCTTAGCTTTCAAGTCATAATAAAGGAGGTATTTTTCACCCCACCACCATTTGCCCACATAATCTTTAATTAGTGGAGAATCCATTTTACACAGTAGCTGCTCTATTTTACAAACTTAAAATATCGAGACATCCACTTTTGGTGCCTATAAGTAGCTTACATCAAATCACATTCTGTTCAACCAAACCAAGTTGCAAGAAAACCACTAGATTCAACCAATTTACAAGAACACTTTTGTTCATATATACATATACGGCTATATATCTATATATGGTTCCAGTTATATATTGTCCTCCATTATTTGTTTTTTCTTTCATGATTCGAAGACAGAATGAAGCTCAGCACATTCGTTATTGTCGGGCTGATTTTTGTCAACATGTCTACCTGCATGGCAACGAACGCAGCTAAGGATGCTTCTTACAGCTCAACTGTGCTACAGATGGTAGCACGCAATGTGATGTCTGGTACTGATGGGAGGAATGGGCCTCCTAGCATTGATCACCAATGCCCACTTGGAACCTACCCCAATTGTTGTCAAGCTGTTGGAACTTACAGATCAAGGAACGTCTCAGAGCACTCGAGGAATGCCACAAGCTGTTGGAGGAAACTAAAAGTCCAGAGCCCTATATAATCATAATTAATGGTGCGTTAATTAAACTGCCAGTAATCTTTACCAGCTAGCTTGATATGTGGAAGTAGATTTTTTGGCATGTTAAGAAAAGGGAGTATTGCATGCCAAAGTTGGAAATATTCAATATAGGACATATCGATGACTACTAGCTACATATATATATATAGTAATCCTTCACTACAGGAATCTGAAACAGTGTCGACGGCTAAAGCCCCGGACACAGGACCAGAAACCGCCGACATTAACTTTTGTAAGCTTCGCCGACACTACTTGGCCGACATAGCTTAATTTTGTCGGCGGCCCCGCCGACCAAAGATCTATGTCGGCGGCGCATATAGCCGCCGACATACCACATGGCAAACGGCCGGATCCTGTCACGGCGCTCTGACTAGTGGGGTCCATCCGACGATCGAGAAGGCGACATGTGTCTCGAGCTATTTCGGCGGCCATAGAAAAGACCACCGACACTGATCCGTCCAGGAGAATTCCCAACCACCTCAGGAAAGCATCTATGTCGGCAGTATGTATTAAGGCCGCCTACATAATTAAGATCTGTTTCGGCGGTATTTATATAAGCCGCCGATATTGATGAAGATGTATGTCGACGGCTCGCACTAGGCCGCCGACACTGCAATATTGGCAGCAGCCCATATTGCTGCCAATTATTGAAAACATTAACTTCAACCTGCAAAAAAACCCAATTCCCAGCATATATTCAATTCCCAGTTCCCACATTCACATCTGACGGCGTGCTCACCGCTCAACCACTGCGGATCACACCCCTGGTCAGATTTTTGTGTAGCTAGTCAATCGGCCGAGCTCAGTTCGATTGAGCGCTGGACGCAGCAAGGAGCAACACACGGGGATTATCCAGGTTCGGACCCCCTTTGCGGGTAATAGTCCTACTCCTGCTGAGCCTTAGCTCTTTCTTGGTTGTGGTTGAATGGAATGTGTTTTACAGAGAGTTTCCAATGCACGAATGCGAGTGCAACGTAACGCCTCCCCTCTCCTCTCTCTCTCCACCCCTTTTATACAAGCTTTGAACTGGCGGAGAGAGCCGAGGGGTAGGCGTCTGATACTTTGGTACATCGACAAGACACGACAGAAGAGACGAAAACGCGTGCGCGCTTCACGCCCATGGGCGCCGCCTCGCGCTGCCGCAGTGGCCTCGACCCGCAGACAATCACACCGTGAGTCTGCGGGTGGGGCCTACCGCTCCTCCCGACGCGGCGGCCTCTCAAGCAAACCTTCTCTCTGCGGTCAATTCTTCTGCGCCAAAGGATGTACCGCCGGACACGCAAAGGTCATCAGAAGCGGTAATCATCTCCTCAGCTGTCTATCCGCGCGTGAGGTCTCATTAAACGCGCTTTGTCCTTCGCAGCAGGGGAGCCTTCGTCTCGAAGACTCCTTTTAACGCTCGCCGCTGGGCCCCACTGACGCGTGGGACCCTCGCCGCTTTTCGAGAGGGGCTCGCCCAGCGCACCCGCTGGCGCGTGGGGCCCTCGCCTCGCCTTCAGAGGGGCTCGCCCACGCACCCGCTGGCTCGTGGGGCCTCGCCTGCTTTTCAGAGGGGCTCGCCACGCACTCCGCCCACGCCACTGGGCCTTGTTTCGCCGCCGACGCGTGGGACCCGCTTGATGTGCCGTGGGGCTCACCCACACGCTGGGGTCGACCGCCACCGGCGTGTGGGGCCCTCGCCCGGCTACTGAGGGGCTCGCCCGCCTTGGGCCTTGCTTCGCTCACCGACGTGGGACCCACTTGATCTTCTCAGGACTCTTTGTACCCCGGTATTTATTACACCGACAGTAGCCCCCGGGACCACCATGATACGCGAACCGTCGCGCTGATACCTGGTTATCTTTTGCGTGGCGGGAGACGAATCGTGGGGGGCCCAACCCCCGCAACGGCCGTACGCCTGATTCTCCTCCTGCGCACGATCTTCCTTGGGGAACCGCGCCTGCTTTTCGCGGGAAGCTGAAACGCGCGTGGCAATGATGGCGCCGCGCGCGCGTGGGAGCGGAATCCAAACCGTCGTGCTCGCGCCTCACGCCTATAAATACTTCTCTCAGCGCTGCGGCTAATCCTTCCGCACGCTAAGTCTTCACAAACTGCCAATTGCTTCCTTCGCTGCCACCACAGAGCCTTCTTTCTCTTTGCCAATTTCTCCACCGCTTTCCAATGGCGCCCAAACGCAGCAAGGATCGCCGTGGGGGCGCGCCGTCGTCCGGGCCAGGTTTTCCCACCTCTGCCGCCGACGAAGATACCGTGAGGCGGCTCCAGGTGTTTGTGCCTCCATCCTGTGCCCGGTTCCGCCCCGGCACCATGGCGCCCAGCCCCCGTGATGGGGAGATTGTTACCTTCACTTGGGCGGCGCTGGCGGGGCTTGTCCCGCCGTACTCTGATTTCTTCTTGGGGATGCTCGCTTTCTACGGGATTCAGGCGACGCACCTTCCCCCCAACTCCATCATTGCGCTGGCCATCATCGTCCACCTCTGTGAGATGTTCGTGGGGACGATGCCGAGCCTCCCACTCTGGCGCCAGCTCTTCGTGCTGCACGCGAGGCCGCGCCCGAGCGGGGCCATCGGGAGCTGCTACTTCACGCTCCGCGAAGTCACCGCCTTCATCCCGGTCGGGCCCAAGTCCAACTGGAAGGACTGGCACCGGCAATGGTTGTACGTGGAGGACTCCAGCGGCTGCGACGATCATTGCCTCCCGGAGGGTCCAGCGGAGCCCCTCTCCACCTGGGGGGACGCACCTGACGATTCAGCGGGGCTGGATTTGATGATGGCGCGCATCGCGGACCTCTGCCGCCGCGGGCTCACCGGAACCCACGTCGTGGCGGATTTTTTGCGGCGCCGGCTTTGCCCGCTCCGCATGAGGACGCGCCCCACCTGGCTGTACTACGGCGACAACGACGGAGTCCGCATTGCCCCCGGAGGTAAGTGTTCTTTTAGTCTTTTGGGTCTTCTGTCCTGTTGGAACGCCTTCTGCTCGCCAACCTTATGGTTTCCCTTCTTGTTCACCCAGCCGAAGGGAACGTGCCGGACGACGTGCTCCGGGACTGGCTGGCGGGACTACTGGCCCCGCCAACCAGCGACACTTCGCCGCCTGCAGGTATCCTCCCCCTCCGCGACTGGGATCCACGGGAGCACAGCCAATACTTGAGTGCGCTGCCCCCCATGGAGGTCTCTGGTCCTGCGGTCCAAGTGGCACGGGGACCACTACAGATCCGCGATCCTGCGGCGACGGCTGCCGAAGCCTCTGCCGCCAGCTGCTGCGTCGTGGCGGCCGACTCGACAGCGCTCTCGGGAAGCGCCGCCTCATCTCGCCGTTGACGACGAGGAGGAGGAGGGAGGGACGAGCCCGAAGAGAGCTCGCCCCTCGAGCCCTGGGCTTCCACCGCCTCCTCCGGCCCCCTCCAGTGGGGACCCTGCTGCTGCCGTCGCCGCTCCGCCACCGGGCGAGAGCGGCGATTTTCGAGCTGGCGCCGCTGCGCCAGTTCCTTCCGCTCCTTCTTCGCCCGGCGCTTCTGCGGCGCTTTGCCGACGCTGGCCGGCCTCTGCTGCCTTGCCGGTGCTTCTGCCGGCGCCGCTTCGCGCCAGCGCCGGCTTCGACGGCGGCGATCGCGACCGCGTACCACCGCCTCCACAATCAAGCGGCTTGGCGCTCCCCCCTTCAGCCTTCGCTTTCAGGGCGCGCCACTTCAGGTTGGCTTTCCCTGCGCTTACGCACATTTCACATTAGGGTTAATATGCCGCACATTTTTGCATACCTGAACCCTGCTTTGTCCTTCTTGGCACAGGGCGGACGCTGGGGCATCGAGTTCCACTCCGCGCGACTCGCCAGCCCCCAGCCTGTCCGCCGCTCCTTCGACGGGACCGCTTCCGCGACGGCGGAGAGTCCGCGGCGCCGCAGCCGGAGAACCCTCTGGCGATCGCGTCGCTGGCGCCGCCGCCATCTCGGCCGTGATCGCCGGCGTAGGGCGCTCGCCGGCGCCGCGCCCTCTCCAAAGACTGGGCAACGGGAGGAAGCCCATGCCTTGGCGGAGCGATCCGCCGGCGAGTTGCGGCGGGCCCTTGGCCAAGGAACCGCCGCGAAGGAGGCGATGAACCGCGAGGCTGCGGCCGCACAACCCGCCGCTGCCTCGGCCGCCAAGCAAAGCGAAGACCTCCGCCTGGAACACTTCGAGCGCCTCCGAGCCCTCGCCGACATGCTGCGCACCGCCTACCGCGATTTCCGGGACGCCTGCATCCTCTGGCGCATTTTGTATCCCTGGCTGAGGAGACGGCCGCGCGATCTGCTGGCGCCAGGACGAGCCGCCGAAGCCCTGCGCGACCTTCCGGCGGCGATGCGGACGCGGGCGGTCGAAGACGGTCGCCAAGGCGCTCTTGAAGCGGCGCGGTTCATCTTGGGCAGCTGTCTTGCTCGAGACGCCGCGTTTGATCTCGACGCCGCCACCGGGGAGCCTTCGCGCCAACTGGACCGGTTTGAGCAAGCGCGGGTTGACACCGCCGCCGACCGCGTATCCATGATGGGCGACGCCGCTCCAGCGGAAGATGAAGACGAGGAGGAGTAGCCAGACTCCCCTGTCTATTTTGCCTTGTAAGCGTTGCCTATTAAATGCAAACAAACTTTTGCTCTTTTGTTGTGAGTCTCACTGGAACTTCGCATGACTTAAACTTGCGAAATTGAACTGGGGCACACGACCGCCAAAAGGCTTTAGACTGAACGTTCTGCCGCAAGTGAGCGCTGTTTCCTTAGGCATCTGGTTACTTCAACACTTCTGGCCTCTCGCGAACCGACCCCAAACGTTGCGTGGCGAGAGCTTAGCTTCAGGAAGTGGTCTAGTCGCCGGTGCCGTCGTTGGCGCATTGCCCAGACCGACCGACACACCAGGCTAGAGCCCGCCCTCCGTCCGCGTCGCCTCGCCCAACCACAAGTTAGGCGTTTGCTTTTGCAACTAAGGGGCCATTAGCCATAAGTACTTTCGCTACCAGCTTTCGGCAGAATGCTTTCTAACAGACCTTTTTAAGGCTAAGCTGCTGATCGCCAAAAGCTTTAAGCGAGCTTTACGTCGAAAGTGGCGCTTTCCTCGTGCATCTGGTTACTTCAACCCTTATGGCCTCTCGCAACCCGACTTAAACATTACGTGGCGAGCGCTTAGCTTCCGGAAGTGGTCTAGTCGCCGGTGCCGCCGTTGGCGCATTGCCCAGAGCGAGCCGACACACCAGGCTAGAACCCGCCTTCCGTCCGCCGCCTCGCCCAGCGTAAGTTATAAGAGTTTGCCTTTGCAACTAAGGGGCCAT
The DNA here is from genome assembly GCA_036346415.1 of Raddia guianensis. NCBI lineage: Eukaryota > Viridiplantae > Streptophyta > Magnoliopsida > Poales > Poaceae > Raddia > Raddia guianensis. The sequence goes on from CM070537.1 coordinate 8,501,026, forward strand.
CAGCCTTAAGTACTTTCGCTACCAGCTTTCGGCAGAATGCTTTCTAACAGACTTAGGCGAAAAAGGAACAGATGCCCACAAAGAGACGAAACTTATCTCTTTTATTGAAGATGGCTTTGTACAATGCGCCGCCGCGGCGAGTGGGGAAGGAAGAAGACTTCGCCGCTCGGCTCCACAGGAAGGCCAAAAAAGCTCTTGGATCAGCTACCTACGGGTAGAACTTCCTCGGTACTCGGCGTTCAAGTGTTCGCGATTCGCGACCATCCTCGAATGCGAGCTTTGGACCGAGCTCAAGGGAGATCGAGACCACCTTGAAGGGGCCCAACCACAGGGGAGACAGTTTGTTGCGCCCCGCCTGCGCCTGGATTTTACGCAGAACGAGGTCGCCCACTGCCAGTGTTCTCACACACACCCGCGTTGCTTGATAACGGCGCAGCGCCTGCTGATACTTGGCGGCTCGGATCGCCGCCCTGTCTCGGATCTCCTCCAGGAGATTCACTTCATCCTGACGCCGGTCAGGGTCTCTGTCTTCGCTGAACGCCGCCACCCTTGGGGACCCAAAGGCGAGCTCTGATGGGAGCACTGCATCTGAGCCGTACACCAGGAAGAAAGGGGTCTCGCCGGTGGCTCTGTTAGGAGTTGTCCGCAGCGCCCACAATACAGTGGGGACTTCTTCCGCCCAGCGCTTGCCGCGCTTCTCCAGGCGATCGAAAGCCCTTGTCTTGAGTCCTTTGAGTACTTCCGCATTTGCCCGCTCTACTTGCCCATTGCTCTTCGGATGCGCAACGGAGGCGAAGCACAGCTTGGTACCCAACTCTTTGCACCAGTCTTGGAAATCGGCACTCTTGAACTGAGCGCCGTTGTCGGTGATGATCCTGCTGGCGACGCCGAACCGGACGAAGATGCTCTTCATGAACTTAATAGCTGCCGCGGACATGATCGCCGGTACTGGCGTGGCTTCAACCCACTTAGTGAACTTGTCGATGGCGACGAACAGATGTGGGTATCCTCCGTCGCTCGCGAACGGGCCGAATATCGGCCCCGGATCGCGAACGGCCAGAGAGCGGAATGGTTTGCGGCGCTGGGCGGTCGGTGGATCGCTTAGCATGAAATTGGCACGCTCGCATCTCCTCACCAACTCGAAGGCATCACGGAGGCGCAGAGGCGAAGAGAAGCCGTGGCGGAAAGCTTTCCCAACCAACTCCCGGCTCCCCGAATGGCTCCCGCACATGCCTCCATGGATCTCAGAGAGAATTGCACTCCCGCTTCGAGTGGCGCACTTTAGTAGAACTCCGTTTGCGCCACAGCGTCTGGTCCCCACCTACTGTAGGCGTGGCGCTTGGCCTTTGGCGCTATCTTCTCACCGACGCAGCGTCGCCGTCGGGATCCTCCATCCCGCAGGTACGCTAGGATCGGATCCATCCACTGACCTTCCCGGACGAGTGTGGCAACGTGCAGCGCATTGTCGCCGGCGTACTCTGCCTGGCCTGGTATTTCCGCCTCAACCGCCTCAGCAGTTCTTCCGCCTCCTCCCTCCAACCGGGGAGCTGCAGCAGGATCGGTGACGTCTCCACTAGAAATGGGAGCTGCGTCAGGGAAAGCGTCGTCCCCACCAGGATTGGGGGCTGCGACGGACGGTCGCGTAAGTCTTTCTTCAAAGACCCCAGCCGGAATAAGTGCCCTTGACGAGGCAATTTGGGACAGTTCATCCGCCATGTAGTTGTCGCGGCGAGGAACGTGCACGAAGCCCAAGCCCTCAAAGTGCTGCTCCAACCGGCGCACCTCCACCAGGTAGGCCGCCATGATGGGATCCGAGCAGGAGAAATCCTTCCTCGCCTGGTTGATGACCAGGAGAGAGTCGCCTTTTACTTGCAGCCGCCGAATACCCACGGTCGAAGCCACCCTGAGACCGGCGAGCAGTCCTTCATACTCCGCGACGTTGTTGGTGGCGCGGAAGTCCAGTACCACCAGGTGCCGGACAATGTCGCCGGTGGGAGACACCAGGACGACACCTGCCCCATCCCCCTCAAGCCGAAACGAACCGTCGAAGAAGAGAGTCCACGGCGAGGGTGCTGGGACGCCTTCATCTTCTGCTTCCACCGGAGTCCATTCGCTGACGAACTCCGCCAGAGCTTGGCCTTTGATGGCCGTTCGGGGAGCGAACCTGAGATCGAACTCTGCCAGCTCCATAGCCCACTTGGCGATGCGACCCGTCGCCTCGCGGTTGAAGAGGATCTCCCGCAAGGGATACTTGGTCAACACCGTGACTTCTCGCCCCTGGAAGTAGTGGCGTAGCTTTCGGGACGCCACAAGACTGGCGAGAGCATCTTTTGGTGCTGTGAATATCTTGTCTCGGCGTCGTGGAGGACCTTGCTGACGTAGTAGATGGGGCGCTGAACGCCTTCCCTTTCCGCCACCAGCACCGCGCTGACCGCCTGGGGGTTTGCCGCGACGTAGAGGATCAGCGGCTCGCCTGGGTCTGGGGCGACCAGCACGAGCGGGGAAGTGAGATACTTCTTCAGCCCGTCGAACGCCTCCTGCGCCTCCGCCGTCCACTCGAACTGGTTGGTCTTCTTTAGGAGCTTGAGCAGTGGGAGACTTTTATCCCCCAGGCGAGCTATAAAGCGGCCCAGGGAAGTCAAGCACCCCACCAAGCACTGCATCTGCCGAAGTCACGTCGGGGGCTTCATGTTCTCGATTGCTGCGATCTTGTCAGGGTTCGCCTCAATCCCCCTTTGGGAGACGAGGAATCCCAGCAGTTTGCCCGACGAAACGGCGAACACGCATTTCTCAGGATTAAGTTTGATGCAGTACTTCCTCAGGTTGGCGAAGATTTCTTCCAGGTCGCTGATCAACTCCTCCGCCTTCTTAGACCTCACCACCAGGTCGTCGACGTACACCTCCAGGTTCCGCCCTATTTGGGGGCGGTGAGCAATATGCATGGCCCTCTGATAAGTTGGGCCCGCATTCTTCAAACCGAACGCCATCCTCGTATAGCAGTAGACGCCCATGGGTGTCACGAAGGCGGTCTTGTCTTCATCTTCTTCGGCCATGCTAATCTGGTGGTACCCGGAGTATGCGTCCAGGAAGCACAGCTGCTCGCACCCCGTTGTGGAATCGACGATGAGATCAATGCGGGGCAGCGGGTACGGATCCTTCGGGCACGCCTTGTTGAGGTCGGTGAAGTCGACGCACATCCTCCACCGCCCGTTGGATTTCTTGACAAGGACGGGGTTCGCGAGCCACCTGGGATGGGCGACACGGCGGACGACCCCCGCCCTTAAGAGCATGTCCACCTCCTGGCGGATAACTTCTGGCGCCCACCGATCGCTTCGGACCTTCGCATGATCGGTCGTGGCAGGGAACGTCGCCAATTTGTGCTCAATCACCTCCCTGGGGACCCCAGCCATATCGGACGGTTGCCAAGCAAACACGTCTGCGTTAGACTGGAGGAAGGAGACGAGCGCGCCTTCCTATTTGGCGCTGAGAGAGGCGCCCACCCGAACGGTCTTCGCCGGGTCTGAGTCGCTCAGGGAGACCGCCTTAACCTCCGCGGAGGAACCGGGGGAGGCACGGGTCTTCGCCGGAGGAGCTCCCAGAGTCGAAGCCTCGGCCTTCTGGGCACCGATCGCCCCCGCCAAAGCGAGAGCGTCCTTGTCGCAGCGGAGCGCCTCCGGGCGGTCCACTTTCAAGGCGATGGGGCCAGCTGGCCCCGGGATCTTCACCACCATGTAGGCATAGTGGCAAGCCGCCATGAACTTGGTCAGCGCCGGCCGATCCAGTATGGCGTTGTAGGGGAGGTCGAAGTCCGCCACCTCGAACTCGAGCATCTCGGTGCGGAAATTGTCGGAGCCTCCGAAGGTTACCGGGAGATTGATGCGCCCCAGAGGGACGGACTCAGCCCCCGGCGTAATGCCGAAGAACGGGAGCGTCGGGCGAAGCTCCTGCGGCTGGATCTGGAGCGCCTTGGCGGCCCGGGCGGACAGGAGGTTGAGGGAACTCCCTCCGTCTACCAGCACCCGCCCTAGCTTCACATTCCGGACCGTGGGCGCAACCACGATCGGGAGATGCCCAGGGCCGGCGGTACTGGCTGGGTGATCGGCCTGACTGAACGCGATCGGCTGCTCCGACCACGCCAGCTGCCTTGCTGACCCAAAGCCGGGCACGGCGGCGCACACTTCCCTCATCGCACGCTTAAAGCTAGCGTGGGACGGATAGGTGGCCGATCCGCCGTGGATGACGGCAACTTCGCGCTCCGCCTGCTGGAAGCCAAGCGAAGCCGCTTCCTTGCCCTTGCCGCTGCTGGACGCTTGCTGCTGCTCGTGGACGCGCTTGTCCACCATCTTGTTAATGACATGGCAATCCGCCAAGTCATGGGAATTGTTGCGGTGAATGGGGCAGTAAGGCCCCCCGCTCCACTCGCGGGGACGGCGGTCTCGCCCGCCGTCGCGGCCACGGGGGCCGCCATAATCGCGGCGGTCGCTTCGCCGCCCTGCGGGACCGTTCTGCCGCCGCCCGTCGCGCCGCGGCGGCCTCCACCAGCTGCTTGCTCTCTTCAGCCCGCGCGCGCTGCGCCATGTGCCGGTCGCCGTCTTCGTCGTCGTCGTCGTCGCGCTCGGCGGCCATGACCTGCCCGGTCTCGGCCACCTTGCGCTTCTTCTTGTCCTTGTTGCCAGGATTTTTCGAGGTCCCGGCCTCGCCGCCCGTAGCTGCGCCCGCCCGTGCAGCCGGACGGACACGAGCCTCCGCCTGAAGGGCGCACTTGTGCGCCAGGGTGAAGAGCTCTTCCGTCGTCTTGATCTTGCGGGTGGCCATCTTCTCCTTGACCCTAGGGTCTCGGGCGCATCACCTGAATGCCGTGACAACGGCGTCGATGGAGATGTCAGGGATGGTGTTGCGGACCTGACTGAAGCGCCGGATGTAGTCGCGCAGCGACTCTCCCTTCTTCTGCTCCACGTTGTGGAGGTCGTCTTCGACTCCGGGCTGCTCGAACGTGCCCTGGAAGTTGGTGATGAAGAGCTCCGAGAGCTCCTTCCACGACCCCACGGACTCCGGGGGCAGGTTCATGAGCCAAGAGCGGGCTCCGCCGGTGAGGACTGCAGGGAAGCAGTTCGCCAGGACCTTCCCCGACCCTCCAGCCGGCTGCATCACCGTAGTGTAGATCTGCAAGAATTCGTCAGGGTTGGTGGAGCCGTCGTACTTCTCGATGGGGGTGGGCCGGAACCTCTCCGGCCACTGGACTTGGCGCAGCTCCTTTGAAAAGGCGCGGCACCCAACGTCGGGAGCCTCCTGCTCCTGGACGCGGGCCGCGTCCCGCCGCCCCCGCCGTCCGGACGGCGCTGAAGAGGCGTCGCCCTCTTTGACGGAAGCGGCACCGCGGGAGTCTTCTCGCTGGTCCCCGCAAACGACAGCTTCGGCGCGATCGCGCGCTCGGTCGTGCTGCCTGCGGAGCTTGTCGCGCAAGTCTTCTCCGCGTCGTAGATGGCGATCCTCCAAGTGGGATCGGAGATCTCGCCCACTGGTATGCCTGCCGGGCCGAACCCCCGTAGGAGTCGCCCGGCTCCTGTTGTCCTGGCCCCGCTCCCTCCCGCCAGGAGATCTGCGAGAGGTATGCGAGGGCAGGAGAGAACGAGAGGAAGCGGAAACACCGGTTCCCGTCCCTCCCGAAACTTGCACCACCGCCGCGGCGGCGTCAACGTAGCGAGTCAGACTGGCCAACCACGGAGCCGCCGGGGAGTCCGGGGTCACCGGAACCGGTGGGTTGTCCAGCAGGGCCCTGGCCGCATGGAGGTTCTGTGCCGGAGTGCACTCCTCCAAGGCCAGGCGCCGCCTAGCTTGGCCGGGACGGCTACCGACCAGCTGATTCATCGCCATTGCCGTGGCCGACGCTGCGGCCGCGGCTCTAGCGGCCGCCTCCTGATCCATCGCGGACTGCTGATCCGCCATTGTCGCCTGAAGAGAGGTCAAAGAACTCGAACCGAAGCTAGCGCACCCCTACCTGGCACGCCTCTGACGGCGTGCTCACCGCTCAACCACTGCGGATCACACCCCTGGTCAGATTTTTGTGTAGCTAGTCAATCGGCCGAGCTCAGTTCCATTGAGCGCTGGACGCAGCAAGGAGCAGCACACGGGGATTACCCAGGTTCGGACCCCCTTTGCGGGTAATAGCCCTACTCCAGCTGAGCCTTAGCTCTTTCTTGGTTGTGGTTGAATGGAATGTGTTTTACAGAGAGTTTCCAATGCACGAATGCGAGTGCAACGTAACGCCTCCCCTCTCCTCTCTCTCTCCACCCCTTTTATACAAGCTTTGAACTGGCGGAGAGAGCCGAGGGGTAGGCAGTACAGTACCCTTGGTACACTAACAAGACACGACAGAAGAGGCAGCGTGCGGCGCCCACGCCCGGCAGGGCGCCGCCTCGCGTGCCGCAGTGGCCTCGACCCGCCTGATCCACCGGTGAGTGCGGGTGGGGCCCCTACTGCCTCCCGACGCTGGCGGCCTCCTCAAGCAAACCTTCTCCTGCCGGTCAATTCTTTCTGCGCCATAAATGATGGCCGCCGGACACGCAAAGGTCATCAGAAGCGTAATCATCTCCTCGGTGTCTATCCGCGTGAGGTCTCATTAAGCAACGCGTCGTCGCCCGCGAAGAGGGAGAGCCTTCGTCCCAAGACTCCTTTTGTAACGCCACTGCTGCGTGGGCTCCACAGCGCGTGGGGCCCTCGCGCCGCCGCCGAGGGGGCTCGCCACGCACCACTTTGGCGCGGGGCCCCTCGCCTCGCCAGAGGGGCTCGCCACGCACCCGCCTAGCGCATGGGGCCCTCGCCTGCGCCAGAGGGGCTTGCCCACGCTACTGGGCCTTGCTCGCCCGCCGACGCGTGGGACCCGCTTGATGTGCCGTGGGGCTCGCCCACACGCTGGGTCCGACCGCCCGCTGGCGTGTGGGGCCCTCGCCTGGCATACTGAGGGCTCGCGCCCTTGCTGGGCCTTGCTTTCGCTCACCGACGCGTGGGACCCGCTTGATCTTCTCAGGACTCTTTGTACCCCAGTATTTATTACACCGACAACATCGACACATATTTAGAAGCTGGCCACCGCTATTTCGAGCCCATATACAGCCATATCATTGCAAAACACTAAATAAACGATAAATACAATCATTTTATCGCGAAACATCGATCCACACATATTTACAAGTCATATGTTGTCACTAAAGTATAAATAGAGTCGCACAAAGTTCGAATATATAGAGAGTATGCGAAGAATGGAATGAAGAACCTAACTACATCTCGTGCGGACCGCCGCCACTCAAGTCATAGTCAGGATTTAGTATATTGGTGACAAACTGCTCTAGCGGAGACCCCGTACCCGCCGACATCCCCTGTGAAGCAATCATCGCCTTGCACTGCATTCGAGCCGGACGCCTGCAAAAGAGGATGAAATATCATATTTGTATAAATTAGAGGCATTGCATTATTTGGATCAAACGACATGGTCGCGAACTTACCCCCGGTGAAGGTCTCGGTGCAGGTGGAAAGTACGCCATCGGGAATTGCGGTGGTGGCACGAAAGCAGGAGCAAAGGTAGGGGCAAACTGTGTGGCTGGGGCCCCCTGCGTCTGCGTCATCACCGCAGGCATCTGTGGGTGGCTGGAGGTGCTGGTCCCCGCCTGCTGGAACCCATGCTGATCAATAGGACATGTTAGCAAATTAGCTTAGCTGGAAGGAATAATTTGCGAGCAACGCATGTGTAAATACCTGTTGGTACAGCCGCAGGAGGAGCAGATTCTGTTCTTGGACGGCCTTCAGATTTTCCATGGCCGCATGCCGCTCCCTTCGCGCCTCCTCTCGCTCCTTTCGCTCCTGCTCTCGCTCCGCATCTCGCTGCGCCTTCTCCTCTCGATGCTGCCGGTTCTGTTCTTTCAATTCAGCGATGTGCTTGTTACGAGCATGGAGCCCGTCGCCGACGTCATCGACCTCGGCTTATGCAGCGTCGGGCGGCACGACGGCGTTCATACCGCCGTACCTGCCTTGAGCCCGTCCGCCAAACTGGTCGTACAGGAGCACAGGGTCAACGGGCATCTCCTCGGGGTTAACTTCTGCCCCGTGCTTCTCCCTCAAGGCCTCAGTGTATGTATCCTGCCAAAAATTGAGATGTGTGATATTTGTTACAGAACGACGGTTATCTAAAGAATTGAAATAATAAGTTTGAAGAACTTACAATCATCTCTGACGGTAGCGCCGCATCGGTGGCTGGAACCCGTCTGCCGCTGCAGGCGTGTGTGCAGCCCTCCAAACCACGAATCCCGAGGGTTCAACCCCCGTCTGAAACTCCTGCGTGGAATTAAATAATGACCTAATTAGATATAGTTATGAAATATAATTGATTGTAGGGGTTAAAAGATAGGTGTGCTTACTAGGTCTCGTGCCACGTGACCCATGCCGAGGCCTCCCATGTAGGTGTTGCACAAACCTGCGCCGGCGTCCCTGTTTTCCCGGTTTCTCTTAGACATGTCGATCCACTCCTGGGACGCCCACATGCTACATAGGTCCCTCCAAGCACGTTGACACATATCCATCCAGTCTGGACGCCATGGGAGGTACTGGTCTGCAGTGAGGTACTCCCGACCTGCTGCTGTCCTAGTCATTTTTCTGCCCCTCTTGCGGTAGTGCTTCATCACCGCATCTACACGGGCAAGCCTGAGGGCCTCCTTCGCGAGCTTGGTAGCCATCCTGTCGATGACTACCCGAGCCCGGGCATAGTCCTCGCCAGGAGGAAGCTGGTACCTCGTCTGAAACAAAATAGACACATGATTAGATAAATGCATGCATGTGTAAAGATATAAACACGGAACGTCGACAGTAATAAAAGAAATTTGGCATTTTACCTGAACAAATCGACGATCGCCTCGGCGACAGTTCCTCCATCCTCGTACCCCATGAGCTCGTAGTTGGCCCAACTTAGCGTGGGGCGTTTATTCCCGCTCTCGCCAACTCGCCCGGGGTAGAGTTTCTTGATAAGCACACCAAGCTGCTTTCCCGGCTCAGGCGCAGCCCCCTTGTTTTCACAAACCATCCCACTACATATAGAATATATTGAAATGAAATGCATCGAAATAAAATACATCGAAACGAAAGATTTCTGGTTAGCACACATACCTATCACCCATTGTAATATGTACGATGGCCCTCTCTTCTAGGGAATTGGGGGCTTTCGACAATTTGTTCCGGTCCCGAACTCTCTTGGAGCTAGAGGACTCCGCTCCAGAGTGGAGAGCCTCCCACTCATCCTCGGCCACCTCCTCGTCGCCCCCCTCCTCCTCCTGCAACGCCCGCCAGTCCAGCTCCTTGTCGGTCTCCGAACCCGACTCCTCCAGCCCACTCCCCTCCAAACTTGTCTCATCCTCGTAGTTCTCTGGCAAACCCGCATTGTCGTCATCGGGCACCAGAACGAGGGGCCTCCTCCGGCTAGTGCCTGATGTGGGCACCTCCGCACTCTCCTGCTGTGAGGCGGTGGCCGACACCTCGTCAAGCTCGGTGTGGGCGGGCGGCCACCTCAGCAAGCTCCTCCTGCTTTGTGGGTCGGCGGCCGCCACCTCGGCGAGCTCCTCTGTTGTCGACTCCTCGTGCCACTCCTCCCGAAGATTTTTTCCGCCCGCCCTCACCTTCGCCAAAGCTTTAGCCATAGGACTGTCATCCCGCAAATGTCAAAGATATAAATGTATTAGACTCTTAGTTAAAGTAAATAACATATATAAATATACAACACCAGATATTGAATGCCTTAAAAATCTTCTGCTTCATGTTCCTCCTCCTCCTCCTCCTCCTCCTCTTCCTCTTCCTCATTGTCCTCTTCGGTTTCTCCCTCTTCTTTTTGCTCTTCCTCTTCATTTCCTTGTACTTCCTCATCTGGTTCTACTAGCACATCCCCAATATCAACGTGCAACTCCCCTAATAATTCTTGTTCTTGGAATGGTTCGACGTCTAGGTTTGGCTCGTAGTCTTCTTCCGTGAGGTCATGCAATCCACCAACTGGATGACATTTATGGACAATCCACCAATTTTTGTATTTGGGGTGGGCGTACGGCAGATAGAACACTAGCTCAACTTGTTCAAGGAGAATGAACACGTCGGGCCTTTGATAAAGGTGATTATGGTTAATTTCAACTAGTCCTAGTTCCGGTGTACGCCGCACCCCACTCTCCGGATCGAACCATCTGCATCGAAACAACACGAGCGAAAGTTGGTTGTTGCCTTCATAACTTATTTCGAGGATCTCCTCAATAACCCCATAGTACTCTACGCCGGACCACCAAGGCGTCTGCGACATAACTCACGATGCCGCTTATTCACCGTGGGTTGCATTTGGGCGGCTGACTCGGCCGCTTCGAACCGATATCGATATCCATGGCAATCATAGCATCTATGAACCTTAATTCTACGACTGCATCCACGTGACATTTGTCGGAGATCATTGTGCACGCTAGAGTATCTTTGACACTGCAGGACAAGCATGTACAAAAGATTCATTAAAACAGGTACTGTTGGGTTAGGTAATTAGACGGTATGTTTAAGAAAAACTTACGTGGTAAAAGAACCATGTAAGAAAGTTAGGATGGTCTGGTCCACGCCCTCGTCGTTTGAGGTTGTCAATTTATTTCCCCGAGGGCTGACCTGGTTTTTTCCATTCTTCTTGAATAAATTGACTACAAGTGTAGGTGTTTAATTAGTTAATTTGAGAAATATAACTATGCGTTTAAAACTTAATTGAGAAATATTTTCACTTACTCAATGTACACGTTCATTTCATCCATATTGTCGTACACATACAGCTGGATCATAATTTTTTCATCTTCACCCAATTGACGTGTTGTGCTTTTGCCAACGTTACGTCCAACTTAATCATTGAACACATCAAGATCGGAATTACTTATACGTTGTGCATGGACCTTGTTCTTTGTCGCAAAGTACTTATCCGTAAAATATGCGATTTCCTGGGTTATCCAAGCTTCGGCAATACTTCCTTCAACTCGTGCTTTGTTCTTCACTTTCAATCTAAGATTTTTCATCATCCGTTCAATAGGATACATCCACCTGTACTGTGCCGGTCCCCCTATTTTTGCCTCTAATGGCAAGTGCACCAATACATGTTGCATGCAGTTGAAAAAACCAGGAACATATAGCTTCTCGAGTTTTGTGACAATAACAACGATTTCCTTCTCCAATTCCTCCATTCTCGAGGCGGATATCTCTTTGGCACACAGCTCTCTATAGAAAAAGCTCAGCTCCGACATAGTTCTCCAAATAGCGTCGTCAACATATCCACGCCATACGGCGGGGAATAAACGCTCTATGAAAACTTTGTAGTCGTGGGCCTTCATTCCATTTAACTTGCATTGGTCCATACTAACGGCATGACGAAGGCTCGTCGCATAACCATCTGGAAATTTTAACTTTTCCTTCATCCACACTAGAATCTCTCTTACTTGGGCACGTGTCAGACAGTATTTTGCCCTAGGTCTCATCCCATTGTCATTGAGATTCATCTCTGGTCGATCGCATATCACAGCACAGTCCAACCGAGCTTTTGTGTTATCTCTAGTTTTATGTTGGATGTCCCAGTTCGTGTTGACTAAGGCCTCACAGACATTCTTCTCCTGATGCATCAGGTCAAGGTTGTGCGGCTGCTTCAGATCTTTTGCGTAAGGAAGGTTATAGATGCTGCACTTATGAGACCAATGGTGCACCTTCCCATAGTCTTCGTCATCGTAACACTTCTTTGCCAAACCTTCATGCCATTTAATAATATCCTCCATTTCGAACCGTAGTGGTGGTTGTTGGTTCCTAATACTCTTGCCTTTACGAAAAGCTTTTCTTTCCCTCCTAAATGGATGATTGAGCGGAAGAAATCGACGGTGACAGTCGAACCAACAAGCCTTGCCCCCCTTTTTCAATTTGAATGCATCAGTGTTACACAAGCATTTTGGGCACGATAAAATTCCATGTGTGCTCCAACCCGAAAACATACCATAGGCCGGAAAATCGTGAATTGACCACAGGTAGGCGGCTCGCATCCTAAAGTTCTAGCCCTTGTAGCTATCATGTGTCAAGACCCCTTTAGTCCACAGGTCACTCAGCTCTTCTATAAGTGGTTGCATGAATAGGTCTAAATTTTTTCCAGGAGACTTGGGCACAGGTATGATATGTAAAGAAACATGTACTCTTGCTTCATGCAAAGTTGAGGTGGAAGGTTATGCGGGATGGCAAATCTTGGCAAAGCAAGAATACGGGTGCGAGGTCATATTGAATGGTGTGAACCCATCGTGGATAGACCAATGCGCACATTTCTGGGATCGGCTGCAAATTCAGGATGTTGCTGGTCAAAATGCTCTCGAGCTTACGCATCGGCGGATGAATCATCACGCCTTCCTTTCTACGTTTGCGTCTTTGTGCCACCTCATGTGCCTAGCCGTGGACTTGGACATGTCTGAGGCGTTGCGGCGTTGAGAGATGGGAAAGAAACGGAAGGTTTTACGAGCAACCGTTATCCGTCTGCTCTACATCATCTCGTCCTTTAACTAGCACGCCGACTTTCGCGGAATGCTTGCAATGAGTCAGCCGTAATCGGTCTTCGGTAAAGCATGTAGAATTTTGGACAAGAGTCTATTCTCTGCATACGGCATGCCTAACACGCTAAGAAGCTTTTTCGACTCATACAAATTTGGAGTCATCTTGTGTCCAACCGGAAGTAGGGTGTCCAACAGTTTACACAGGTCGTTGAAACAATTGGCTGAGAGGTTGTATTTTGTCTTAACGGCCATTAGACGCGATACCGCCGACAGCACGGTAACATCGGTTCGCTCATGGAGCGGCTCTTTGGCAGACTCAAGGAGTTCTTCGAATTTCTGTGCAAGTGGCTCGGACTCTTCCTCGGGAGAGAGATCGAATGCCCTACCCACATCATTCGTTAGCTCGTCCAGTCTGTCGACCTCAACTTCATCGTAGCCCTCCCCAAAATCCACAGGGCTAGACACCGGCGCCGGACGTTTCCTCTCTCCATGATATACCCATACAAAGTAGTTTGCCTTGAAGCCTTGCCTACAGATATGCTCGCTAATTTCCCTCTTTGACCTCTTCTCCGTGTTCGAGCAAATCGCGCAAGGACAAGGCACTTTTGCTAAGTTAGGGTTGGGGAATCTTCGAAAAGCCTCTTCGACGAATGCTTCTGCCTTATCGAACCACTCGTCTGTGTGCTGCCTAGACCTCATCCATCCATCGTACATCCACCGTCGGTCTTCCATCTCTTAATCACTATATGTACATTCATACAAGTTTTTAAATTCTAGGTCTATACATTTATTGAACAATTACAGCAAGTCAAAAATGGTTTATCCACCACACCAAACAAACGTTCCATGTCTAGCTACATAGGAGGGCTTACCCACCCACGGATATTGGTATGAGTATGGGGTAGTGGCCATGGGAGGTGCACGGGTCGGAATTCCGGCAGCATAACCCCGCAGTCCTCCCAGTGCAACGACGGGTACGGCGTACCGCTTATGTTATGCACTAGGAGGACGACAGGGTTACGCCGTCGGAATCCCGGCCCGTACACCTCCCATGGCCACTATCCCATACTCATACCAACATCCATGGGCTGTCCAAAACGTGGACAGCTCGGGAGCACAACTGTCGACGGTTGAGATATCGATCTCAAGTCGCTAAGGTTCTTTAAGATTGAGATAGGAGACACGCCGAACAACCACGAACAACAAATGAGCAGGAGACAGTAGTTTTATCCTGGTTCAGCCTCTCGGGAGATAATAGCCCCACGTCCAGCCTTTCTTATATATCAGAGATGAATACAAGAGGTGGCTCGGCGAGACGAACAAGTCTCGGCGAGATTATGCGATAATACAAAGGTGCTAGGCCTTCGGTCCCCTCTACATGCCGTAGGGGCCTTGTTTATATAGTGCTGAGCAAACCGACCTACCGAGGGAATATCGGGCCGGGCTAACCACGAGATCGTAACGAACTCAGTGCGTGCCAAATACGTCCCGAGGCAGATAAGGCATACTCCTAGTCTTGAGGATCACGACTTCTATTCCAATTCGGGAAACCACGTCCGGGTCTTCACGTAGCCGTGCAGAACTCCTGTTCGAGACGGACTCAAACACGATTCCTTGGCCGTTACGCATCACGCCAGCCAGGAAGCTGTTCGGCAAGATGCATATGGGCCAGATAGAACCTTCCAGGGAGCTGGGCCCTGATAGGCTGTTTGATCGGGCCGTCAGGGAGTGGGCCATGGCAATGGGCCGTAATTTTATCCCCGACAGCTAGCCCCCGAGACTCAAGTGGAAGGACTCACTAGAGTGGGGTCTTCCTCTTGAGACTCCAAGTCACGAAGAGGGAAATTATGCTGCTATAAAGACGTACAACAGGCGACCGAACAGGTTATAGTTCACCGAACAATACTTGTTCGGGACCGAACAAACCCGCCCGGCGCCGAAAGCAACTCGCTTGCGTCGAGCGTGGAACGACATCTCGTCCGAAAGCGAGTACCCAGCCCTCGATACAAAAATCGGAAGAAGTGAGGTGAATCATCTCCTTGAGGCTGAACGTCATCAAGGAGGGATTGGATTCTTAGTAGTGAAGAGCATACCACCGCATCCGGTAAGATCAGATCTTCCGGGAGAATGAACATAGCAAGTCGCGAGACGGACTCGTGCTGCTGCATCCAGGCATTCAGATGCCTAGGAAAAGATAGGGGAACCACCTCTCGGGTTAGAGCTTGCCCGAGGAAATAAAGACTGCGCTCTCGAGCGAATGTCGCGCTCAGGAGCGAAGGTGATGTGCCCCAGACGTAGATCGTGTGCTAGGAGCAGACAATGCATACGAAAGGGAAAAGTGACCCAGTCCCAGAGCGTAGAGCTTGTTGAAGGAACCAGGTAAAGAGATCTAGTCCCCGAAGCATGGAGCTCGTTAAAGGAACCAGAAAGTACGACCAGGCGAAGACGTGCCGGTAGAACTGCGCTCGCCAAGAGCTGCCGGCGAGGTGATCCAACCCCCGAGCACGGAGCTCGTCGCGGGGACCAGATGCGCGCTCCGGACGAAGAGCTGCCCGGTGCGAGGTGAATCACAACCTGTTGCAGTCAGAGCCGCAAGAGAACGTGTGAAATCAACGCTTTACCCATGACGTATTCCTTGCGGCGAAGATTAGCGTTGTCTTGGCAAGTCGAACCGACGCTTGAGTGCCCGTTGCGATGAGAATCGGCTTACGATGGGCTTGCCCGTTGCTATGAGAATCGGCTTACGGTGGGCAGGACTCCGTTGGTGGCGCACTACCTTGACTTAGCCGAACTGCGGAAAGTCGATGCGGGCAAAGACGAAATCATCTACGGTAAAGTTAATCGGTCCACAGGCATGCGCGAACAAACCGGGAAGAGAGGGATGCAGACATCGGTTTTGGTAGGGAAGCCTGGAACCTCGTCACGACCATCACCGGAGTCTGATGTTCCCCGTTCCTGTATTTCCTGCAAAAGATAAACAAGAAACAAGCCAGCAAGGGGAAAAAGAGAGCAAGAAAAGGCTCTAAGAAGAGCAAAGCAAGTTTTGAAAAACACGCAAAAGACGACCTACCCGCACAAGACATAATTTTTTCCAGGTACGTCCTCCGATAGCGTTAGTGTCACCTCGGCGAATGCGGAACCGACGCAAGGAGTGCCCGTTGCGATGAGAATTGGCTTACGGTGGGCAGGACTCCGTTGGTGGTGCATTGCTCTGGATTACCGTGCCAGGAAGGACGGAGCATGGATAAAAAAGACGTGTGCGGGCAAGTGCAGCCCCGCTGTGGCTAAGATCGCTAACCAGAGAAGGCGATCGGGACCTTAGCCGCAGGCAAAACGTGCGAGGCGAAATCTTATCCAGGCATGGATCCGTGCAGCGTTGGTGTCGCTTCGGCGGGTGAGGAACCAGCGCTAGGAGTGCCCGTTGCGATGAGAATCGGCTTACGGTGGGCATGCCCGTTGCGATGAGAATCGGCTTACGGTGGGCAGAACTCCATCGGTGGTGCACCGCCGTTAACCGGAGCCGTCTGGTCGTCGCCAAATAAAAGACATGCTCAAGCGCGGGGGCGCCACGGAGCGAAGACCAACGAGGTTTTGGAAAACCAACGCTAAGGAAAGGAACTGAAAAACTGAAAACGTACCGGGGTTGCCGAAATTCAGCTCAAGTCCCAACTGACCGAGGAGAGGCAGTCCTCCGAGGAGCTGGCCGAGCAGCTCAAGACCACCGAGCAACGCTTGAATCAGAGCGAGAGTCTGACCGAGCAGCTTTTCCTGCAAAAAAGAGCAGCAAAAGACAAGGACGAACAGGAAACCAAGAGCAAGGCGAACAACGCTAGAAAGTTTTAAGAAAAACCGGTAGAACGCTTAGCCTAACTCCCAGCCCCGCCAGTGCGGTGCCGAGGACTGAGTTTGCGAACTCGAACAGTGCACAAGAGAAAGAGCGACGCCTAGCCCCGGTGACGGACGATGCTTGAAAACCTGAGTTTGCGAATTCAAGGACGTGCGTAGAGAGGTAGAGCGACACCCGTATCCTGATCGACTCGTTCCAGGAACTGCTCGTTAACGTAAGTTAGGCGATTCCGAAGGTAACCGAACAAGGAAAGTGCCTCTGCCGCGGAGGGCTTACGAGAGCAGGCTTTGCCAAGTGGTCGTGCTGTGAGCGGTAAGTGCCTCTGCCGCGGAGGGCTTACGAGAGCAGGCTTAGCCGCAAGGCTGGATGCCGTGTTACGCAACTCTGAGTTTAGGAACTTGTTGAAACCAGATACGGGCAGGGAAAACCCTTAAGATTGCGGAGCCAAGAGTTCGCAAGACCGGGCAGCCATCAAGTGTTACCAGAGAGAAAGAGTAGTCTGAGAAGACAAGTGGTGAGGAGGACCGCAGGGGGCCGCGAGCATTCACCGTTCAATTGGTTGAACTTTACATGGCAGCCCGAGAGACTTAGACGAACTAAGGCACGAAGTTTGAGAAAAAGCGCGAAGCTAGGAAACGAAAGACCTACACGAGGAACTTACGAAGCTGGTCGATGTTCCAAGTGCTGGTCAGCTCTCTCCCGTCATCCATCGCCAGCGTAACAGCCGGGATCGGAAGGAGTCTTGATCCGGTCCCGAGCACGGAGCTCATCACGGGACAGACACGAGCCCCGGCGAAGAGCTGCCCGGCGAAGAGATCCAGCCCCCGAGCACGGAGCTCGTCGCGGGGACCAGACGCGCGCTCCGGGCGAAGAGCTGCCCGGTGCGAAGCTAGGAAACAAAAGACCTACACGAGGAACTTACGAAACTGGTCGATGTTCCAAGTGCTGGTCAGCTCTCTCCCGTCATCCACTGCCAGGCGAACAGCCCCGGGATCCGGAAGGAGTCTTGATCCAGTCCCCGAGCACGGAGCTCATCACGGGGACCAGACACGAGCCCCGGGCGAAGAGCTGCCCGGCGCGAAGAGATCCAGCCCCCGAGCACGGAGCTCGTCGCGGGGACCAGACGCGCGCTCCGGGCGAAGAGCTGCCCGGTGCGAAGAGATCTAGCCCCCGAGCGCGGAGCTCGTCGCGGGGACCAGACGCGCGCTCCGGGCGAAGAGCTGCCCGGTGCGAAGAGATCTAGCCCCCGAGCGCGGAGCTGGGAACCAGATCTGGAAGGCGATCAAGATCGAAGGGATCGATCCGATCTGGCAGGGGAAGAGACATCCTGCCCTTCTGAGTCGTAGTCTTCAGGGAGAATCTCCTGGTCGTTGATAGAGTTCGACATGTTCGATCTGCGGATCCCCACGGACGGCGCCAGCTGTCGACGGTTGAGATATCGATCTCAAGTCGCTAAGGTTCTTTAAGATTGAGATAGGAGACACGCCGAACAACCACGAACAACAAATGAACAGGAGAGCGAGTTTTTATCCTGGTTCAGCCTCTCGAGAGATAATAGCCCCACGCCCGGCCTTTCTTATATATCGAGATGAATACAAGAGGTGGCTCGGCGAGACGAACAAGTCTCGGCGAGATTATCGATAATACAAAGGTGCTAGGCCTTCGTCCCCTCTACATGCCGTAGGGGCCTTGTTTATATAGTCTTTGAGCAAACCGACCTCATCGAGGGAATATCGGGCGGGCTAACCACGAGATCGTAACGAACTCGTATGTGCCAAATACGTCCCGAGGCAGATAAGGCATACTCCTAGTCTTGAGGATCACGACTTCTATTCCAATCCGGGAAACCACGTCCGGGTCTTCACGTAGCCGTGCAGAACTCCTGTTCGAGACGGACTCAAACACGATTCCTTGGCCCTAGTAGGCTGTTCGATTGGGCCGTCAGGGAGTGGGCCATTGCATCTTGCCGAACAGCTTCTTGGCTGGCACGGTGCGTAATGGCCTAGGATTCCAGTTTGAGTTCTACTCGAACAAGAGTTCTGCACGGCTACGTGAAGACCGTAATTTTATCCCCGACAACAACATTTTCGTAAATGGAACACAACGAATCACCGTCCGCATTCCGTACGAAAATTTGTTGCGCCCCCGAACGGGTTTGACTATGGTTCCGTATATGCTACGACCTCAACATATATTAATAAGCACTAATCAACAAAAATTGCGTCTAACTGTAGTTTTACTTAACTAATTAAAAGTACTAATGTCGTCGGCCCAAAAAATACCGACGACATAGCTACCACAATCAAAAAAAAAGAACGGGATTACCTCGGGTTGGGTGTGAGGCCAGGCAATGAGGAAGGAGGGTTTGAGGCGGCGGTGGGGACGGCGAGAAAGGCGGCCGAGGAGGAGAGAGGAGGAAAAGGAGGGAAAGGGAGGGAAGGGCGGCGTGGTGGGGGGGGGCGCCGAGCGGGAGACGGCGGCGGCGGGCGGCGAGGAAGACGGCACGGCGACGGCGACGGCGGCGCTGGCGGCAAGCGGCAAAGGCGGCAGTAAGCAGCAGCGGCGCTGGGCAGGCAAAGCGGTGCCGGGAGGCGGCGGCGCAGGAGGCAACGGCAAAGCGGCAAAGGGCGGCGGCTGGTTGCTGTGGCTCGTGCTCTAAGTGCTAGGGCACTTAGCGCACGGGCCACTTCTTTTATATAAAAGAAGATCAATGTCGGCAGCCTAGACCCCGGACATAGGTTAAAAAAACCGCCGACACTGACTAAATTAAGAGCTCTTTAATTTGTGGGGCCATTTCGTCAGTGACATAAAGAAATGTCGGGGGTCTTCATTGTTACCGCCGATAGAGACTATTAATGTCGGCGGCTAACACTATACCGACCATATAGATACACCAGTGTCGGCGGCTAGTGCTCCAGCCGACGACACAGTTCCCCCCCCCCCCAAGCCCGCTATCTCTCCCAGCCCTCTTTAGGCCCACGTAGTCTTCGGTACGTGCAAAGTGGCTTCCTATGTCATGCTATTAGCATGAGGCCTCATTGCACCGGGGAGTGCCGTCACGGGTCGACCTCTACCGCGAGTTCCTTTGGAACCGTAAGCCGATCGAGCCCCGAAAGCTGATACGACGTTAGGGTTCCAAAGGATCTTGCCGTAGCGCTCAAGCCGAGCCGGGCCTACCTCATACAATGAGGCCTAATGCCAATATCATGACCTATGAAGGCACTTGGCACATAGCCTAGCCCCTCATGGGCCCGGGGGAGAGCCGGAGAGAAGGTGGGCTTGAGGGAGGAGGATCTGTGTCGGCGGCTAACACTCTGACCGCCGATATAGGTCCACTAGTGTCGGCGGTAATTCTAAAGGCCGCCAACATAGAGTTAATTTATGTCGGCGGCTAAATATTTGACCGCCGACATATAACCTCCCCCTCAAGCCTAACATCTTCCCACCATGCATCTCCGGCTTTCCCCCGGGCCCACGGGGTCTAGGCTAGGTGCCAAGTGGCTCGAGCTACAGGAAACGATATCACGTGGGCGGCGGGAAGCTCGTCGTGGCATGCCAGATATCGTTTACACGTAGCTCGAGCTCTACGGCGATTTTCATTGTAACCTTAACGATACGTGGGCGGCCAGATATCGTTTCCACGTAGCTCGAGCTCTACGGCGATTTACTTTGTAACCTTAACGTCGTATCGGCTTTCGGGCTCGATCGGCTAATGGTTCCAAAGGAAGTCGCCATAGAGGTCGACCCGAGACGGGACTCCATATATATGGTCCAATGAGGACTCATGGCAAAAGCATGACGTAGGAAGCCACCTGGCGCCTAGGCTACACCCCGTGAGCCCGGGGGTGCCGGAGAGAAGGCGGGCTCAAGGCGGGCTCACTGTCTTGCCGCCGACACAGGCCATCCACCGTCCAGCCCATGCTCTCTCCATGCCCTCCCCCGGGCCCACGGCGGTCTTTGCTAGCTGCAAGATGCCTTCCTAGGTCACGAAATTGGCATGATACCTCGTTGCCCTAGGGAGTGCCGTCTCGGCTCGAGCTGTAAGGCGTATTCCTTTCAAACCCTCACGACGTGCAGTGATGGCTTCCGTGCTAGAGCGGTTTACGGTCCCAAAGAAAGTCGTCATAGAGGTCGACCCAACACGGCACTCCCTCGGCCAAGGAGTCCTAATGCCAACAGCATGACCTAGGAAGCCACTTGCCACCTAGCCTAGACCCGTGGGCTTAGGTGAGGGCAAGAGAGAGGGCGGCTTGGGGGAGGATCTATTTCGGCGGCCCATTTATATACCGCCGACACTGATGTATCTATATCGGCGGCAGAGAAAAACACCGCCGACACAGAGCCTGCAGGCAAATGTACAAAACAATGTGGAGCCTCGGTCTGTTGAATAAATTACTTTGCTCACTTGGCTATCAGCGCGCGGCGCGGCATGTGCTCCCTGCAGGTCGTGGGTTCGAGCACCGCCGCGCCCCCTGATTTTATTTATTTTATCTGTGTCGGCGGCTGTAGTAATGCCGCCGACACACATGCCTCCCCTGCTTACGGTTTGGGCCCGTGACTGGCACGTGGGCCCGGGTGAGGGTAAGAGCGAAGGTGGATTGGGGAGGGCTATGTCGGCGGCCCTGTTAAATACGGCCGACACCAATTGGACTATATCGGCGGCAATAAAAGGACCGCCGAGAAAACCTCTCCAGAATGCATACAAAAAAATGTGGTGCCTCAGTTTGTTGAATAAGCAACTTTGATCACTTGGCTATCAGCGCGCGGCGTGGCGTGTGCTCCCCACAGGTCGTGGGTTCGAGCACCGCCGCGCCCCCTGGTTTTATTTATTTTATCTATGTCGGCGGCTATGTTTATGCCGCCGACACACATGCCTCCCCTGTCTACGGTTTGGGCCCGCTTGTTAGCGACCTCGCCTGACTGGCACGTGGGTCCACATAAACGTCCACCGTTATCGGACCGTCTCTGGAGGGAACAATGTCGGCGGTTATTATTATGCCGCCGAAATAGAATATTTGGCGGGAGGAAAATTTTAAAATTCATCCGGCGGGCGTGAGGTGACTGAGGAGTGTCGGCGGCTTATGTTTTGCCGCCGAAACTGATTCTCTCTGTTTCGGCGGTGGTTTTTGAGCCCCTGACATTGATCTGTCGGCGGTGTTTAGCCGCCGACACTGAATTTTCCGGCCGCCCACACTGAGGACGTTTCCTGTAGTGCTTATATAGATGGAGTAATATATTTCTTCATGTTCAACAAATTGTGAATGGTGTCATTTACCCGTAGGTATGTAATTTGCCAAAATAAGTGGAGATATATATTTATGTCAATATAGCTGTGTGTGTAGACAAATTTCTACACTATCATTTTTATCGTTTCACTACTAGGGAAAGCGCCTTTAGTCCCAGTTGTTAGCTGGCCTTAGTCTCGGTTACCACAGAACTTTAGTCGCGTTTCCCCCAACCGGGACACAACCTGCCCACGGTGTAGAAAATATCTAAAAAATATGGCTAACCCAATACTCGAACCAACCCACCCAACCACGCATATTTACTAGACTATGATATGCATTTCTTTTAAAGTATGCTGGAACGAGGTTTTCCGAGACAGAAGCCTTACCTTCAGTCTCGGTTGAAGTAATGAACCGGGACTAAAGTGTGTCCTTGCCAGCAGGCATGTACCCGTCTGCCAAAGTGTGCTTGTGTCTCCGTTCGTGACACGAACCAGGACTAACATGGGCAAAAAATCATGCTTTTGGCCAAGACGCCATGAATCGAGACTGCTGCCACTATTAGCCCTGGTTCGTGGCTAACTGGGACTGATGAGCCGGTATGATAGGTTGTTTCCGAAGTAGTGTTTGAATTGTCTCGATATATTAGTCATATCGTGATTTGTAGGTATTATCTTGATGGATTTTACGATACATGCTGGTTTAGATATGATATCACTACTACAGATAAGCATAGCATTACCTGTTTCAAACACACTATTCTACCGGTTTCAAAACTGGTAGTGGTCAATCCGTAGTGATCTACCAGTTTACCCATCGCTAGACACTACTTGTGGCCATAGATTTTAAGCGACGCACCACTACCGGTTGGTGTCGCCAACCGGTAGTGCGGCAGTGGAGTGTTTGTTGCCTGTACAGCGCCGCAGGGCACTATTGTGATATACACTTAGCTAGATCAATTACAATTAAAAAATAGGTAAAGAACAGTTAATTAATTATTCACAGAACTTAATTAATGAACAACTTATTATAGATATATTTACAAGTTCATTAATTCATAAAGACCTCATTGTTTGTAACATGATTTATATAACATATTAATTACAAAATATACATTGTTGAGAGCTTTTGGAGTCTACAAGCAGATCAAACAAAAACTAATTATTTCATTATTTTAGTTCATCCTTTCCATGCATCGCTCTTGGTAATCGTAGATGAACCCATCGGTGCAACGAGAACATGGCATCAGTTTCCTCTGATTTCTGGACCTATCATCAATTTGGTGAATCAATTAATCCTTTAAATTGTACAAAGTGTGAGGACTTCATATATTAATTATATATTTAGTTACTGTCGACAAGTGTAATCTTGGGAGTAGTTGTCGGCATAGAATTTATGCAGGTTGCGTTAGATATTAAGCCAAATGGTAACACAAGCCAGATATCCCGCCAACTGGTTCGTTTGATCATTCCTATAATATGAAAGGAGATTGTAAAGAACTCAAAAGACCTTAATGTTAGAATTCGAGAGCAATACCCTACTCGGCAATACCGAGACTTCGGCAATCGGCCTATTTATGAGGCACGCCACTCTGCTTTTAATGGTTTATTCCATTGATCCGGCTGCTCTACACCCATTTTAATCTTGTGAAAATAGTAATCAGCCCATCATGCGGTGTACCATTAGCTGTGCAATAGTAGTACTTGTCTTGCGGTATACTATGTTTAGCATATAGAAAGATAAGCAGCATCAAACGCCTGATCATGTCTTGCAGAAATCAGCACTTGTCCCTACATGGAGAAAGGATCAGCTGGCGACCCTCTTGAGCGTGTACTGTTTGGACAAAGTTTGGCCAAGAGGCATTTTGTATCCAGGCTGCAGTATACAACTGGCGACCCATGAGGGGCATACCTCCGAAACAATATCCAAGCCTCATCCACACCCAACCTTGAACATGCAAAGTTGGCTAGTGACACAACATGGGGTATGCCATGAGACATTTTTAATCGACGGTGCTTCCGGTCATATGTCCTTATTGGGTGTACCGAGGCCAAATTAGTCTCGATGTCAACAACGCATCATCACTGTTTGAGACGTATTGTCGAGAAAGCCTGTTAAGGAGACCGCCCTTCGCTTAAATGGATTTGGCCCAAGCCCATTAAGGAATGCGAAGAGCCTTCGCGCCCTCTCAGTCAAGCCGAAGCGTCAACACACACCCACCCCAGTCCCATCATCATGATGGCTTTACTGTATTTAAATGGGTATGGAGCTGTGTCTTTTCGCATTCTCCATGTATAAAAACCCGAAGCAGCACATGGAACCACATCCAGCCTCCAAGTAGTCCTTTTCTCTTGCAAAGTACTCATTCTCCCCCTTCTCCCTCCATGGAGAACCAAGGAAGAGTACTTGACTGATTGGAGATCACTAGTGCCGAGCGGGTCACCGCCATCGCCGCCGCTCATGCGGCCTCATAAGCGCAGTGGCAGAAATGGTGATGGGAATAGGAGGAACACCACGCCTAGGAGGACATGCGCCTGCTAGTTCGCGGCTGCCCGCAGCTTTTCCCGGTGTGCACCGCTTTGAAGGACGCACTGGTTGTTTCCATCCTCGATGTGAAGTGGTCTTAGGATAGTTCTTCGCTTTTCCTTCTTTTGGTTCTTTGCAAGCCAGTGACGTGCCCTAGCTCATTGTTCTGCGCTGCAGAATCTTTTGTATCTAGCCTGAGAGCTGTATATTATATTAATGAAAATCCTTGTGGCTTTTCAAATCCTAGCCAATTTTGCCTAAATTCAACTGAGTTAAATCAATTCAGATCCAACTTGAAAACGACAGTCGGCACATCCGGGTGATTTTTTGCTTCCCGGCGATCGACATAGCTTGCACTTCAGCACGGGTTAAAGCCCACCCCAAAATATGTTATATGGCCTTTAAGTTTGGAGATAAGGAGAACAAACCGCTGTACCCCGCCCATTTTTCGCAAACGTTGTACCACTCGCTCCAATGAACTCTGCCGCTAGGGTTTCCCTTCATCACACATTCCGCCACCACCAATCTTGATCTGCTCATGGCTCTGCAATCTCCTGCCGTCGCAAAGGCGATCAAAAGTGTGACAGCCCAGCTGTCATTTTCGATTAAACATGCATACTATCCTTGAGTTCATTTGGTTTTTCTATGGTTCTTTAAAACTTTTCATTGATATGCATTCATCCATCGGGCTATATGGAAGGGACATAGGACTTTGAACTAAAACCATTACAATACCAGGCATACAAGCCACCAGAATGGTGAGGTAGATATTGACCGAGCTTTGGCGGGCAACTATATAGCCCGCCTGGCACGTTCTTTAGCTGGCCGAGCTGGAAAACACCCCACCGAGCTAGCCCGAGTGATCCATTAACCAAGCCGAGTTTCCTCGACCAGGCCCGAGTGGCGGGCGAGCAGGGCACGTGGTAGCCCGGCGAGCAGTCGGGCGACCACTCCCGACTGAACCTTACCGGGCAATACCCAGCCCGGGAGAGATTTAACCGAGTGGGGAGAAGCCCGAGCAGAGCTAGGAGGGCACCTGTTATATTAAAAGCTGTTGAAGTAGCCCGGACCTGTTTAGTTCCTTATTCTTTTTGTCCCAGACAAGGACCCAGCGACCCTTCCCTCATTGGAGGAAACGGCGGTGCATCAGATAGAAGGCCACGCGCCCCAAGCCATCTGCGCTCCACGACATCAAGTGGCGGGTGACGGCGCAGAGTGAAGTCAAGTGTTGTAGAATGTCGTACAGCCAGAGCACCCTCACTTTTCTCACCATTTCCCTTACCCAAAACCTCTCATTTACAGGTGGGACCTTGCCCCACCTGTCACCCACACCTAGCAGCCCTATTTAAGGCCCCAACCAGCCTTTTTCCACCTCTCTACACCCTCATTTCTGCTTCCTTCTCCTGCTACTCGAGCTGAGAAGAACAACAGCAGTTCATCCATTCTTCACCCTCAAATCCACCCAAATACTTGGTGAGAGCTTGCGCATGTCAAGATCCAAGCTCTCCAGCACCTGAGCTCCCCACCCCTTCGACGATATTCGCATACACGAAGGATTCGGTGAGTTCTGTTTTCGTCACCACCCAAGTTCTGAACTTATAGCAGCAAGAACTCATCTAGTTCCTCTTCTTGCTGCCATTTCTTGTGTTCCCAAGCCTAGGGGAGTGTATGGGAAGCTTCTCCACCATCTAGAGGAGTAGAGCACCAGTAGGAGACGCACCAAGAAGGAAGGAGAAGACAGCAGCAAGCAACGGAGGAGAGGACCACGACCGAGCTTCGTCCCTTTCGATCTCTTCATCCTCGGGACGTCCAATCCTAAGCAAGGCACCCCTTGCATGGCAAGAACCTTAGAAATCCTTTTCTCCATTCCTTATATCATCTAGGCCCCATTCATGAGTTCATCTTTGAGCTAAACCGAGCCCAGATCGAGAAGTGTTCTACATGAAAGTTGTTCGCCAGGAAATTCTCTACAACTTTCATGTTGACCCCGGGCTTGGCCGAGCTTGTCCTCTACCTCAAAAATAGCCTGCACCGAGAGGTATACCTGCTGAGTGACTTACCCGAGCTAAACCTATTAGAGCCCGACCAAGACCTTGCTTAGCGAGCTAACATAAGCCACATCTGACCTATGTTAACCCTTATTTGACAAGAGGACAACCTCTCCTGGCAAGTAGGCTCAGTTCCGAGCTACCTTGAGCATCCCCGAGCTTTCTATTCCTAGCCAGGGCTACCCATATCACCCAGACTTCAAATGGTCATACCTCCCTCATCCAAGCTCGGATTTTAGTGATTCTTTTTGCAAAACCTGCATTAGCTCATGAACTTTCTAAAATATTATGTTGTTTCATGATTCTCTGTGTTTTGGTATTTTATTTGGATTTTATTTGATGTGCTTGTTACCGAAACGGTAGGAAACGACGTTCTGGAGGAGCCCGGACTTGAGCCAGCAGCTCTCCCTTTCGACGACCAGCAACAAGGCACTTATTACTCCCCTCATTTGACTCAATCATATTGAACTCTATTTACTTGCATTGCTTTACTTATGTTCTATACTGGATGCATGCTAGTTTTACTATGTTATTTCACTGGTAGAAATAGTTATGTCCTATTAGTGGTCGGTTCAATATATATATATATATATATATATATATATATATATATATATATATATGTGTGTGTGTGTGTGTATATGGGTTTGACACCTCCTTCTTTGATAGCCTAAGTATTGATCCATGGTTTATGGTAATGATTTGGTATGTTGGATTGATGCTGGACCGAAACGGGTGATAGGGATATGACAGGAGAAGCTCCTGGTCATGTAGCCCCGTTTAGGCAATTAAGGACCGCGCTTTGGTCCCGTATCTCAAGTTACTATACGTACGACCACACGTGTCACGATGGGAACACTTGGCTAACTCCTTGCACATGCATGAACCATGGGGTACCATACGGCGCAATTGTATGTTTTCTTGTGGGTGGGGCGACAGGGTGGCTCGTCCATGGTGCGTCCCTGTGCTTGGGTGTGATGGGCCTTGGACAAATCCATTGCAACTGTTAACCCCGACTCCTGTAATCGCGGATTGGGGCAGTCGGCAAGTTAACTGGGTGATCCCAAGAGCATGGATATGCTTTGAGAGGCTTCGGCATGGCTTGCTGTGTCATGTGGGTAAAGTGGTACACCTCTGCAGAGTTATGAATTGTTCGAACAGCTGCGTCCTGGGGTTTGGGATGAATACTTGAGTTGACCCACCGCTGCTAGTACATGGGATTCTAGGTTGGTTATGGTGATGGTTGAGTTATGTTTCCGAGCACAGGGTTGCTCGTGGTGGTTTTGCCGAGCGGTTTAATCTTGATGGAATTGATGATGAGAATGCACATGAGGATATGCTTACATATCTTAATGTTGGTCAATAGTTTTCTAACATGTTTATGCAAATGTTGTTTACAATCTATTTATAGTTACGTCTTGCAAATGCTCTTTATGCTTAAATTGTCATGCTAGCCAGTCTCTTGATATTTATATTCCATGGACGAGGCTATAAGTACCTCCTAGTATTGAGTACCATCTGTACTCAATCCTCAGTGATATTGTTTCAGGTGATAGTGATCCCGGGCTTGAGTACTACTATCAAGCGGGGAATAGCAACGCTAGCGAGCACGATGCGGGTTTCTGACTTCCAGTCGGTTGCCCTTGGGTCATGAGGCACACCTAGCTGGTCTTTGTTGTTTATTTATTGAGGTTCCGCTGCCACTTTTAATCAAACAATATTAGTACTTCCACTGTGAGAAAAACTCTGATCTGTATGTTAAAATTATTGTATGGACAGCCGTCCATACCCTTTTGTAATATTAAGTCGTGACCATTTGCTTATGTGTTGTGTTATCGATCCAAATGAGGATATGTGTGTAAAGGTAGCTAATCTTGGGAGCCGTTACTGAAGCACATATCCGGCACCCGAGTTCACCTTCGTTTCAATGTTGATTACTCGCTCTTCATATTGCAGCCCGGGCAGAGAGTTAACATACTTGGTGTGCCCGCGGGCCACTCGTATGTTAATTTCTAGACATATCGGACTGCAAGTAAGTATTATCTCCATTGAGCCGAGCGTGAAAATGGGGGTACTACAAGGGTTGGTATCAAAGCACAGGCTGGCTGCAGGTTAGAACTTAGCATGGCGCTAGCTAGGTAGAGGAAGTTTTGAGTCCAAAATATTTTAACTATCAAATGAACTTGGAAAGGTGACTTGCTGGTTTTTCTCCTCATCTATCTTGATCTTATTCCCATCCCTACTTTCATTTGATTTACGAACTTGGATTTCTCTAATACCCCTCTCCTTTCAACATTTTTAGATGACTCGGGGGGAATTCATTTAGGCTACCCGGGCTGATGGAGTGGAAGGTTACCCAACTCTTCTTCGAGAACTTCTTTGGAGGGCCAACTACACCTATGTTCCGGAGTACGTCATCTACGTCAGCCATCAAGGGCCGGGCATGGAAGACTACGTCGCCATGGTGGATATCGTAGCGAGGAACGTGCCGAGTAGTGTGTCCCATAAGTTCCAGGCTAGGGGTACCACCATTCCTATGGCTGTTCAATTGGTGGCACGTGTTTCCATGTGCTATCTACGTGGTGAGCATCGGGAACTTGCCCGAGCGCCATATACTTTCTTTCCATAGCTAGACACCCACACCAACACCAACTATGTGGTAGAACCCGGATCCAAGGATACATCCACTGTTCACTCTCTGACTGGTTTGGTTCGCACCCTGAATCATGCTCATGGTTGTCTTTTACATGAGCTTTGGACCACTCGGGCTTGCCTTGGAGCGGCTCGAGAGCACCTTCACCGCCTAGTTTAGATGGGACTTGCATCCCGAGAGGTATTAGGTCCCTCTGATCCTTCTCTTTATGGACCTACTCCACCTCAGTTTCAGTTTCCACATATGGATGTCATTCAGCGTCGTGCACCGGGTGACTATGGAGGCCTACCTATCCTCCTAGGTCCTCCTCGTCGTCTCGTTAATCCACATGATTCTAATGACTCTGGTTCCCCGAGCTATCATCTCCTAGACGAGTTCCCCGAGGGTTTTGATAGAACTCTTGGGTATGTTCCAGCCGACTGGTGATGGTGTAGGTCGTTGCCTAAAAGGGTAGTTCACAAGTATGTAATAGGTTAGTACTGGAACCTATGTATCTTAACGGTCGTGACTATTTTGTTTCAAAAACCTTATTGCCAGCTTGCGGGCTTTGTACTTGTGTACCTTAATAGGATACTACTATTTGCTTTTCAAAGGGACGTCTTGTGGTTTCCTTGGTTTCGTTCCTGTTTGCTTGGCATTCGGTGCTATTTTTGTGTGATGCATACATATAGAATTAAGGATCTATTCTTAGTAGATTCCTATTTATCTATTCTTATGATAGCAGCTACCATCATCCTAGTTGCTGAAAGTTGCTATTCTGGCAGCAGGATGGCTGGAGCCAAAACCTGATCCCGAGCTCAGCAAGGAGGTAAATCTACCTCCCAGAACCCTACACCTGCTGCTCTTACTGCTCCGGACGAGGCCTCGAGTAATCCCGACCAACCCCCACCTCCGCCTCAGCCCCATCCAGAGGGAGATCTGCCGCCACCACCAACTATGGCACAGGTTCTTGCTCTCATTGAGCAAAACCGCCAGGCTCGGACCGAACTGCTACAACAAATCGTCGAGAACACTGCACCAGGTCGTGCCCCGGCTGAGAGAGTAGTTGCCCAGCCCGCAGCAGGAGGACTCGCGAAATTCAGTTGCACTAACCCACCAATCTTTAGCCACTCAGATGAACCCCTCGAAGCAAATGATTGGCTCCGCACCATCAAGCGCAAGCTCACTCTCGCTCGTGTCCCTGATAACGAGAAGGTTTCCCTTGCCTCCCACCAACTGGAAGGAGCAGCTTGTGCTTGGTACGACAATTTCCTAGCCATACAGCCAGAAAACCATGTTGTCACTTGGGAGGAGTTTTGTACCTCCTTCCGAGCAGCTCATGTCCCAGCCAGCATCAAGGAAATCAAGGGAAGGGAATTCCTAGCTTTACTGCAAGGCCGCAAGACCGTCATGGACTATCTTCACGAATTCAACTACTTGGCTCGGTATGCTCCCGACGATGTTTCCACTGATGGTCGAAAGAAGGACCGATTCATCAACGGTCTCACGGATGAGTTACATTTGGAGTTAGCTGCCAATGACTACGCTGACTTCCAGCATGTGGTCAACAAGGCCATTCTGGTCAAGGAGAAGTGGAAGAAGTTAGAGTCACGCAAGCGTAAGCGGGCTGCCCAGATCGCAACCAACAACCCGCAAGTGCAGCGTGCTTGGCAACCCCGGCCTCCTCAATTCCAAGCTCCAATGCACCCAAGGCCCCAAGCTTATGCTCCCCGACCTCCCCAGCCAAGGCTCCTACCTCCCGCTACTGCAAATCAGCAAGAGGGCAATGTCCGAGTTCACCCGAACACCATCTGTTTTTAGTGTGGTCAGCTCGGACACTTTGCCAATCAGTGCCCAAGGAGAGGGTCGAATGCTGCGGCCACAAGACCACTCGGACGTGCAGCACAACCTCAGGGCAATGCCCGGCGACCTCCCCAAGCACCACAGCAAACCCGCATCAACCATGTCAAGGCGGAGGAAGCCGTGGATGCACCCGATGTAGTCTTGGGTACGCTCCCTATCAACTCGTGCCCGGCTGCTGTTCTATTTGATTCTGGTGCATCTCATTCTTTCATCAACGAGAAGTTTGCTGCACACCATAAGTTTTCCATCCAAACCATGCATCCACCACTTCGCATTCATGCCCCAGGAGCAAGGTTTAGAGCTGACCAGATCTGTCGGGAAGCAACCGTTGGGATCAATGGGGTAGAGTTCTTGGCCAATCTTGTCCTCATTGACATAGGAGATATTTATGTTATCCTTGGTATGGATTGGTTGTCCAAGAACCAAGGGCAAATCAATTGTGCCCAAAAATCCATCTCTCTTACTAACTCGGCCGGCGAACAAGTTGAGTTTACATCCTACCCCACTACATCTCATCTCTATGCCTTAAAAAGTGATATGTCCCCTAGAGTTAGTACTGTACCAGTTGTATGTGATTACCCAGACGTCTTTCCTGAAGAGCTTCCTGGGATGCCACCTGACCGGGAAGTTGAATTTGTCATTGATTTATTGCTCGGAATAGCCCCGATTTCCATGAGACCTTAGAGAATGCCTTCTAATGAGTTGGCTGAGCTGAAGAAGCAGCTCAAAGAGCTGCAAGACAAAGGATTCATTCGCCCGAGCTCCTCACCCTGGGGATGCCCGGCGCTATTCGTGCAGAAGAAAGATAAGAGTTTGCGGATGTGTGTTGATTACCGTCCGCTAAACGCTGTCACAGTAAAGAATAAGTATCCCCTTCCTAGAATAGATGATCTTTTCGATCAGATGTTCGGAGCCCGTATATTCTCCAAGATTGATCTCAGGCTAGGATATCATCAAATCAATATCAGATCCGAGGACATCCCAAAGACTGCATTCTCTACACGGTATGGCTTGTACGAGTATACCGTCATGTCCTTCGGGCTCACCAATGCACCGGCGTACTTTATGAATCTCATGAACGCCGTCTTCATGGAGTACCTTGACAAGTTTGTTGTCGTCTTCCTTGATGACATTCTTATCTACTCCAAGACCGAAGAAGAGCATGAGGAGCATCTTCGGCTTGTGTTGGAAAAGTTTTGCGAGCACCGTTTTTATGTCAAATTCAGCAAGTGTGAATTTTGGTTAAAGGAGGTTGCATTCCTTGGTCATATCAAATCTGAAGGTGGTGTGGCTGTAGACCCGAGCAAAGTACAAGATGTACTGAATTGGAATCCACCCACCAATGTCACCGAAATCCGGAGTTTCCTTGGTCTCGCCGGGTACTACCGGCGCTTCATTGAAAATTTCTCTAAAATTGCCAAGCCAATGACTGAACTCCTGAAGAAGGATAAGAAGTTTGAGTGGTCGGCAGAGTGTGAAAAGAGCCTCCGAACATTGAAGGACCGTCTGACCACTGCTCCTATCCTTGTCCTACCTGATATTCGCAAGAGCTTTGACATCTATTACGATGCATCTCACCTTGGCCTTGGCTGTGTTCTCATGCAAGAAGGCAAGGTCGTAGCCTATGCATATAGGCAATTGAGGCCGCATGAGCTAAACTATCCCACCCATGATCTCGAGCTTGCAGCCGTTGTGCATGCTCTCAAGATATGGCGCCATTTCCTGATCGGTAAGCGCTGTGAAATCTATACGGATCACAAGAGCCTCAAGTACATCTTTACCCAATCGGATCTGAATGGAAGACAAAGGAGATGGCTCGAGTTGATCAAGGATTACGATCTCGGACTACATTATCACCCGGGCAAAGCCAATGTGGTTGCCGACACTTTGAGTCGGAAATCACAATGCAATTGCATTGTGGCTAAGCCTAATTCGGATATGCTTTGTTCCGAGCTTCAAAGGCTCAATTTGGAGATAGTTCCACAAGGATATCTTGCTGCCCTAGAAGTCAAACCCGACCTTATTGACCAAATCAAGAGTGCCCAAAAGGCGGATAAGGGCATAGCATTCATCCGGGCTAACATGAAGGAGGACAAGACCAAATGTTTCTCGGAGGATGCACAAGGTGTCCTCTGGTTTGGAAATCGATTGGTAGTGCCCAATAACGAGAAGTTAAAAGCATCCATCCTTAGTGAGGCTCATCACTCCCCAATATCTATCCATCCCGGAGGAACCAAAATGTACCAAGACCTGAAGCAAAGGTTCTGGTGGACTCGTATGAAGCGGGAAGTTGCACGGTATGTTGTTGAGTGTGACATATGTCAACGGGTAAAAGCTGATCATCTTCGGACAGCTGGAGTGGAAATAGGATGAAGTAGGTATGGATTTCATCGTTGGACTGCCTACCACGCAGAAGGGTTTTGATTCCATTTGGGTGGTCGTCGATCGACTCACCAAGTCTGCTCATTTCCTTCCAGTCAAAGCCAGATATCAAGTGAGCACTCTGGCAGAACTATATCTGTCCCGTATCATATCTCTCCATGGTGTTCCCAAAAGGAATATCTCAGATCGAGGCCCGCAATTCACCTCGCACTTTTGGGAGTGCCTTCACCGGGCAATGGGAACACAACTATCCTTCAGTACTGCTTATCACCCACAAACCGGTGGCCAGACCGAGAGGACCAACCAAATATTGGAAGATATGCTCCGAGCCTGTGCCCTTTCTTATGGCAAGAATTGGGAGAAGTGCTTGCTATTCGTTGAATTCTCCTATAATAATAGCTACCAATCCAGCCTTCAAATGTCTCCATTTGAAGCTCTTTATGGGAGAAAGTGTAGGACACCCTTGAACTGGTCCGAGACCGAAGAACGCCTGTTCTATGGTCCGGACATAGTCGCTGAAGCAGAAAAGCAAGTCAGATTAATTCAAGAACGACTACGGGCTGCACAATCACGCCAGAAGAGCTATGCTGATCGTCGTCGCTGCGAGCTTATCTTAAGGTGACTCCATTGAAGGGTACATATCGCTTCCAAGTCAAAGGGAAGTTAGCGTCTCGCTACATTGGTCCTTTCCAAATCACCACTAAGCGAGGAGCCGTAGCTTATGAGCTTAATCTTCCCTCTTCACTTTCGGATGTACACAACGTCTTTCATGTTTCCCAACTCAAGAAGTGTCTGCGAGTTCCAACTGAGTCGGCCAAGTTGGAACATCTTGATCTCCTACCTGATCTTTCTTATCCGGAGCACCCGATTCGTATCCTTGATGAGAAGGAACGAACAACTAGAAGCAAGACAGTGAAGTTTCTAAAGGTGCAATGGAGCAACCACACGGAAGATGAAGCCACCTGGGAGCGTGAAGACCAACTTCGAGCGACCTATCCTCACCACTTCACCGAGCTAACTGAATCTCGGGGACGAGATTCTTTTTAGGGGGGAGGTTTGTAACAGCCCGAATGTCATTTTCAATTAAACATGCATACTATCGTTGAGTTCATTTGGTTTTTCTATACTTCTTTAAAACTTTGAACATTCTTTCTATATGCATTCATCCATCGGACTATATGGATGTGGGACATAGGACTTTGAACTAAAACCATTAGAATACCAGGCATCCAAGCCACTAGAATGGTGAGGTAGATATTGACCGAGCTTTGGCGGGCAACTATATAGCCCGCTGGGCACGTTCATTAGCTGGCCGAGCTGGAAAACACCCCACCGAGCTAGCCCGAGTGATCCATTAACCAAGCCGAGCTTCCCCGACCAGGCCCGAGTGGCAATCGAGCAGAGCACGTGGTAGCCCGGCGAGCAGTCGAGCGACCACTCCCGACTGAACCTTACCGGGCAATACCTAGCCCAGGGGAGATTTAACCGAGTGGGGAGAAGCTCGAGTAGAGCTAGGAGGGCACCTGTTATATTAAAAGCTGCTGAAGTAGCCCGGACCCATTTAGTTCCTTATTCTTTTTGTCCCAGACAAGGACCCAGCGACCCTTCCCTCATTGGAGGAAAATGGGCGGTGCTTCAGACAGAAGGCCACGCGCCCCAAGCCATCTGCGCTCCACGACCAAGTGGCGGGCGACGACGCAGGGTGAAGCCAAGTGTTGTAGAATTTCGTACAGCTGCAGTACCCTCACTTTTCTCACCATTTCCCTTACCCAAAACCCTTCATTTACAGGTTGGACCTAGCCCCATTTGTCACCCACACCTAGCAGCCCTATTTAAGGCCCCAACCAGCCTTTTTTCACCTCTCTACACCCTCATTTCTGCTTCCTTCGCCTGCTACTCGAGCTGAGAAGAACAGCAGCAGTTCATCCATTCTTCACCCTCAAATCCACCCAAATACTTGGTGAGAGCTTGCGCATGTCAAGATCCAAGCTCTCCAGCACCTGAGCTCCCCACCCCTTCGACGGCATTCGCATGCACGAAGGATTCGGAGAGTTCTGTTTTCGTCACCACCCAAGTTCTAAACTTATAGCAGCAAGAACTCATCTAGTTCCTCTTCTTGCTGCCATTTCTTGTGTACCCAAGCCTAGGGGAGTGTACGGGAAGCTTCTCCACCATCTAGAGGAGTAGAGCACCAGTAGGAGACGCACCAAGAAGGAAGGAGAAGACAGCAGCAAGCAACGGGGAAGAGGACCACGACCGAGCTTCTTCCCCTCCGATCTCTTCATCCTTAGGACGTCCAATCCAAAGCAGGGCACCCCTTGCTTGGTAAGAACCTTAGAAAGCCTTTTCTCCATTCCTTATATCATCTATGCCCCATTCATGAGTTCATCTTTGAGCTAAACCGAGCCTAAGTGCAGCAGTCTCAAACCTATTCAGTTTCAGTCCGTATCCAGAAATAGCCACTCAGTAAATAATTTCTATAAAATCAACCGTAGCCCGGATCGAGAAGTGTTCTACATGAAAGTTGTTCGCCACGAAAGTCTCTACAACTTTCATGTTGACCCCTGGCTTGGCCGAGCTTTTCCTCTACCTCAAATAAAGCCCGTACTGTGAGGTATACCTGCTGGGTGACTTACCCGAGCTAAACCTATTAGAGCCCGACCAAGACCTTGCTTGGCGAGCTAATATAAGCCACATCCAACCTATGTTAACCCTTAATTGACAAGAGGACAACCTCCCCTGGCAAGTAGGCTCAGTTCTGAGCAACCTTGAGCATTCCCGAGCTTCCTATTCCTAGCCCGAGCTACCCATATCACCTGGACTTCAAATGGTCATATCTCCCTCATCCAAGCTCGGATTTCAGTTATTCTTTTTGCAAAACCTGCATTAGCTCATGAACTATCTAAAATATTATGTTGTTCATGATTCTCTATGTTTTGGTATTTTATTTGGATTTTATTTGATGTGTTTGTTACCAAAACGGTAGGAAACGACGTTCCAGAGGAGCCCGGACTTGAGCCAGCAGCTCTCCCTTTCAACGTCCAGCAACAAGGCACTTATTACTCCCCTCATTTGACTCAATCATATTGAACTCTATTTACTTGCATTGCTTTACTTATGTTCTATACTGGATGCATGCTAGTTTACCTATGTTATTTCACAGGTAGAAATAGTTATGTCCTGTTAGTGGTCAGTTCAATATATATATAGGTTTGACACCTCCTTATTTGATAGCCTAAGTGGGTACTAGTAATTATGGTCGCGTCACGTATGCTTAGCAATGCTTAGAGTCCGCGAGGTACCATGGATTACTCAGTTATGATTTGTTCTCAGTTCGGATGGATTGATTCATGATTTATGGTGATGATTTGGTATGTTGGATATGACAGGAAGAGCTCCTGGTCATGTAGCTCTGTTTAGGCAATTAAAAACCGCGCTTTGGTCCCGTCTCTCAAGTTACTATACATATGACCACACGTGTCATCATGGGGACACTTAGCTAACTCCTTGCACATGCATGAACCATGGGTACCATACGGCGCAATTGTATGTTTTCTTGTGGGTGGGGCGACAGGGTGGCTCGTCCATGGTGCGTCCCTGTGCTTAGGTGTGATGGGCCTTGGACAAATCCATTGCAACTGTTAACCCGACTCCTGCAATCGCGGATTGGGGCAGTCGGCAAGTTAACTGGGTGATCCCATGAGCATGCATGTGCTTTGAGAGGCTTCGGCATGGCTTGTTGTGTCGTGTGGGTGAAGTCGTACACCTCTGCAGAGTTATGAACTGTTCGAACAGCCGCGTCCCGAGGTAAGGGATGAATACTTGAGTTGACCCACCGCTGCTAGTACTTGGGATTCTGGGTTGGTTATGGTGATGGTTGAGTTATATTTCCGAGCACAAGGTTGCTCGTGGTGGTTTTGCCGAGTGGTTTAATCCTGATGGAATTGATGATGAGAATACACATGAGGAAATGCTTACATATATTACTGTTGGTCAATAGTTTTCTAACTTGTTTATGCAAATGCTGTTTACAATCTATTTACATTTACGTCTTGCAAATGCTCTTTATGCTGAAATTGTCTTGCTAGCCAGTCTCTTGATATTTATATTGCATGGACGAGGTTGTAAGTACCTCCTAGTGTTGAGTACTATCTGTACTCAATCCTCAGTGCTATTGTTTCAGGTGATAGTGATCCCGGGCTTGAGTACTACTATCAAGCGGGGAATAGCAATGCTAGCGAGCACGATGCGGGTGTCTGACTTCCAGTCGGTTGCCCTTGGGTGTTGAGGCACACCTAGCTGGTCTTTGTTGTTTATTTATTGACGTTCCGCTGCCACTTTTAATCAAACAATATTAGTACTTCCACTGTGAGAAAAACTCTGATCTGTATGTTAAAATTATTGTATGGACAGTCGTCCATACCCTTTTGTAATATTAAGTCGTGACCATTTGCTTATGTGTTGTGTTATCGATCCAAATGAGGATATCTGTGTAACGGTAGCTGATCTTGGGAGCGGTTACTGAAGCACATATCCGGTACCCGGGTTCACCTTCGTTTCAATGGAGATTGCTCGCTCTTCATATTGCAGCCCGGGCTGAGAGTTAACATACTTGGTGTGCCCGCGGGCTACTCGTATGTTAATTTCTAGACATACCGGACTGCAAGTAAGCATTATTTCCATTGAGCCGAGCGTGTAAATGGGGGTACCACACAAGGCAGATCCAAAGATCCAAAATTCCATGAAAGTTTTTAGTGTACAATGGAAAAAAGTAGTCATAACATATAAAATCCAAAATTCAATGGAAGTTTTTAGTGTACAATGAAAAACGGTAGTCATAACATATAAAAATCCTCAGGCATCATTTGAGAGATGGCAAACCACTGAATCCAGAAGTTTCAATAGAAATAGTTTGCCAGCTTAAAGTGCTTCTTCCCTTTCCAATCTTATTTTTCCTTTCATCTCTTTCCATATTTGATGGAATAAAACAGCATCTGAAATGAGAGCATATAATTCTGTATTAATGAACACTTACAATAACACTGACAATGCATTTAAACAGTGATACAAATCACAAATTACTCATTGCATAAGGCATTGCTTAGAGGCAATTTATCATATTCATAAAGAATATATTAATAAGTTTTTCAATCCATATGACGTAGGCCACAACCTGACAATTGCCTCAAAGGAAATACGGTCATACTAAAGCGATAAACAGAATAGTTACATTACGATGCAAGGATCGATCTCTTTTATGAACGAACTGAATTTTTTTGGCAAAAAACACCCCTTTCGATGGTCAAACCATATACCTGAATACTTCTAGGACTTTAGCAGTAGCGATGACAGTATAAAATGGCGGGCGGCGGAGGCGGGCGCAGCGTCGGCGACGGCGGAGGTGGCGGGCGCAGCGGCGTCGACGGGCGGAGGTGGCAGGCATGCACGGGGAGAGGACAGAGGAGTTCGTCAGGGGAGAGGACGTGCGCGGGGGAGGGCGTGCATGAGCGGGGAGCTGGATCGTGATTCGTGGCCTCGTGGGCGGCTGTGGTTCGCTTGGAACTGCTCCACGCGCGAGGATCGATTTGACGCCCAGATCCAATTTGTGATTTCATCCTTCAGATTGAAAATGAACGGTTGAAATTAGTTGTGTCGATCAGGCTCATTTGAGAACTTGTTCTTTTAAAGGAGTACAGATAGAGATAAATTTACATGCCTACAACATTTTACTAAATGAGAAAATAGAGAGTAATAAAGCATTACAAGGGTCTACGGAGCTTTATAAAATTTTATTATTCAATGGAAATAGAATTCATGCAATATTCTAAGCACAAAACATGATTAAAGGGCTATTCTAATATTACAGGTATATAAAAAATAGTGCAACAGGAAAAATTATTTTTAATAACTACCGACAAAATTATTTTTCCTAGGTTCCAGATGGCATATAATAACTACCATACAAATTTTCATATTTTCAAGAAGTCAGCAACTTTTTTAATAAACAAGCATGAAATTGTAGGTTAATCTATTCATGGAAAATGACTAAAAAATGCTACAACAATAGCAAGTAGTCAAAACATACAAGATTATAATTTACATAAAATAATGCTGCAGCAATAGCTAGCAGTCAAACATCTAGTATTTACAATAATTTTCACATAGTTTTTTACAAATCATCCTACTATTTATAATAATTTGAAAGCACTTACATACAATAAATAATTTTAGAAAAGCTGGAATTTCACTGTGAACAGGGATGGGCTGAACTGGAGCCCATGGAGAGGAGGCACGTGGCCAAAACGGCTTGCGTAGAAGGCGCATTTTAGAATTGCGCCTCTACTTAAAATGAAATGCAGGACCATGGGCCCACATGTCAGCCACATGGGGCGAAATCGACGGGATGAGGGGCTGCGCAGCGATGGTGGGTCCTGGAAAAATGATGTCACCGTGCGCGGACCATCGGGCATACTCTGACGAGCTCCCAGCAGTGCTACATGGCATGATTTTGTCTTTCTCGGGCTAAAATAGTTCGTTGAGTTGGCATGCATGTGATAGGGTCATTGGCATCGCCGGAAGTGGTCGGGGTGAAGGTTCCATGTGTGGTGGCGGTGCTGAGCTCGTGTTCCAAAGTGCAATGGAGTTTCAAGCCGTCCGGTGCTGAACCATGATGTACAAGAGCAAGGCGGGGGTACGTGGAACTTTATCGAGGTGTTTGCGTCTCTCCGGCTTGGCGAGATCTAGCACATGGAGGCCATGCGGCGGTCTGAACAAGCGATGTGGCATCCCGTGTAACATCCCAATTTGGGGGCAATTTCAATTTTTTGCTAAGATTCAAATATTTGTTTGAATTTTGATGCCAAGTGTGCGCACTCTCTCTCTACTCCTTCCCACGCATGCCCGCCCCGGCGTGCTCTATTTCTCTGCTCGCCGCCGTACTGGTCGTGCTACCATGTCGTGTGCACCTCGCCGTCGCGTCATGTCCGTACCTTGCCTCCCCATGCACAGTATGCCCCGGTGTCGAGCTTTGATTGGACTTGCCTCGCCAACAACCGGTCCATTGGTAAGGACAGCCGGACTTTGGCCAAGAACCGCTGGCCATTGTCCAGCAAATCCCGTTGGCGATTCGCTTTGCTCAGAAACATCAGCAGTGTGCGCCCCCAAGTCAAAAGGCTAAGTTCCCTAGCCGTCCGCCGTGCACTGCCACCCGTCGCGCCAAGCCGTACGCCGTCCAGCATGTCCACCCCCCGTCACGTAGACCTCACCGTTCAGCTGCACATCTCCCTGCTTGTGGGCCCAACCAGACGCCAAGCCATGCCTTAAACTGAGCCCGAGGCCCCCTCTAGCTCCGCCTCCCCATTTTCCCCCAAATTCTCCGCGCCGGCTCCAGAGATGATCTGGCCGATCGCGTGAGCCATAGGCCGATTCCTTCCGCCCAAAGCTTCTGGAACAACTCCCAAACCTTTCCCCTCACCTAATTGCAGTGCTGCTGCCGGAGGAGTCGTGCCTGCGAAGCCCCTGTTTCAGTCGCCGTCGAGCTCCTCGTTGCTAGACATCTCCTCTTCGTGCTATGCTCGGTCGTGCGTTCGGTGAGCATGCCCTACACCCCCTCTCGCTCTCCGCTTACATCCATAGACTGTAGATCTGTATAGCGGCTCGGTATCTCCGGCGAGCTTTCGTCTCCGCCGCCGTCCGTCGCGCCACTGCATCTGGCTGCCTTCAGCCCTGGCGCGAGCAACCCTAGGACCACTAAGTGCCATAGGTGTCGTAGCTCGAACGCTATTGGCCGGAGGGTGGTTGTAGCGCCGACGCGACGCATGCTGCCGTCAATGGCCACATCACAGTCTAGAGGTAGACGAAATCCAGGAGCCGTTGGATTTGCGCTGAGATTCGTGCGGACCGATGCTTATTGAGTCGCTGTCATGTGGGCCCCAGTTTCCAGAAAACCCTTCGCGCCCGGGGTCAAAGCGGAGACACCTGTGTCACTGCCAGTGGGCCCATGGCCCACCGGGTAGTATAGGTGGACACGCCCATGGCAACGGCGAGGAGGGCGGCGGCGCCCGCTACAAGGAGGGCGGCGCCAGCGGCAGCGGCTGCGATGGCGGAGCCCGCGGCAAGGGCGGGGAGGGTAGCGGCAGCGGCAGCGGCGAGGAGGAGGGTGGTGCTTGTGGCAGCGGCAGGTAGGCCATGGTCGTGGCGCGCCTCTCGGCTCCTCCTCACAGCCTCCTCGTCTCTGTGTCATGAAACAGGGAGGCGGAGATGAAACGAACATAGCTGCACGATAGAAGGAGAAATTGCATTTTTTAGAAAACCCCCTGTGGTCAAAGAAATGTCCAGATGGTCCATACAGGGCAAAAATACCAAGACACAACAACTTTGTGCAAAAATATAAAGGCACATCAACTCTGGGGCAAAAATTTAATTTCCTCCGCTCGGCGCCCTCCTCCGTGAGGACTACCTCGAGTGCCTACACCACTCCAAGGAAGTGCCTTTCCTCTCCTCTGGGGTTCCTTGTCTACATTTTGCTCCCAGAATTTTGTTAATCAAGCTGAGGGATTTTCAAAACAAACCTTTATATTCTCCTGTATCTGGTGATACAGGAGAATATCACCGAGAGGAACGAGTGGTACCTCTCGGCCGTGCTGGAGAAGCCCATGACATGACATAATTGTTGCACACCACATCGATCCTGCTGCTACTTCTGGGATTAGCACATTTGTTACGACAAGAACAGTATGAGATTCAGCAGTACAAACTGATCGCTACGTACCCTTTGTTATTTCATTCCTCATGTACTGCTGCTTTCAAGAAAAGTTACAGGTCTCAAACTCACCATCAAATTCAGCTCATCACGTGCTCCACTCCACACAAATCGATGATTTAATCAATCATAGCATCAGATATTCGCATGCATCCTTGTTTCTACTGTTGGTGATTGCTAGCGCTACTGATGGTCCGGTAGATCAGCACGAGTCTATATTTGCATAACATGTGCACAAGAATATTAAGCTTAACATTAGCCTTGCTCATGTGCACAACGGAGTAGCGTCAGCTCTACTCACACATCAGCCAAAAAAAGGACTGGTTTCACACGTCAACCACCAGTACCAGTGAAATGCTATTCCACCACTAAAGAAATAAAGGACAAGGTCCAATGATACCCTAGTTTTTAAAGTGAACTTTGGTGAACTAAGCACTGTAGCAATGAATAGTAGAGAGGAAAGGCTGATGAATAGTGCTGAATCGCACTAAGTTCATCTTGTTGGACATTTTGACCATTGGCTAATTATTGCCAGACCGAGACATAATGGTAATTAATCCCCTTAATCACGTTTGACTAACCGTTGTCAGACTAGGTCTTAAAGAGTAATTAATCTCCTAATTACGGCCATTTATCGTCTCCACTAATTAAGCACCTCGATCGGGGCTCCTCAACATTTTGGTTGCGGCCCTTTCACCTGCGCTATATATATAAATGTGAGCACCGGCAGCCTCGAGTAGCTAACGCCACGGGTTTTTCCTCCGCTCCGGACACTCCCGATCTGAAGACCTTTGTGGTGAAGGAAGGCCGCCCACAAGGAGTTCGTCTCCTTGCATCCTCTCTGGTCCTGCGTCGGCTCGCCAACAAGCGAGGCCCCTACGGCCTAAGTTTCTCCTTTGCGTCAATGGCATCATCAAGCTCGATAACATCTCCTAATGAACTCGGTTTAGTGGTTCGGTATTAGGCTAATCTTGTTCCTAATCGCTTCCGCATTACAACTTAGATCTAACATTTGGTATCGAGCAATTTGGTCTTAATCCGAACCCTAATACTATTGGTTAATGACTAATGAACTTGTTGATGTCACGGCTAATTGTAATTAGCATCTAATTTTGTTTCAATTAGCCTCTTTTGTTATTTAGTCTTTCGGTTAGAATCTGGTCATTCGTCTGGGCCACGGGCAGTAAGGAGAAGGAGGGAATACTGTAGATCAAGAACCCTAAGTTAAAATCCCCATTTTTCCCTAATGCGAAACCTTAAAATTGCGATTTTGGGAACTCAAGTCAAATCCCAGCTTGAATCTTGTCTAGAAAGAATTAGAAGACCCGGATTGCATCACGAAATTCTCAGATTAGAAAAGCCCCAAATATTATGAAACCCTAATCCCAAAATAGATGGGCAACCCGCATACCTTTTGAATCGGGCTGCGGTGGGCCACTCAGTTCACCGGCGAGCCGTAGTCGCCAACGCCGCCGTGATCTCGCCTCCGCCGCCATGTTTCCCGTCGGCTCCTCCGCCTCGTCGTCGCCGCGCGCGCGACGCTGCGGAGCGGCTCGACGGAGCCGCGCTGCGTGGAATGCAGCGCCGGTGCCGGCGAGAGGCTCCGCCCGCGCCGCCTGTTGCGCCGCCGAGCCGCCTGTTGTGCCGCGGCACCGCCCTAAATTCCGCCGCCGTCTCGGCTGGGCGCCGCCGCTTTCCCCGTGTTTTTCGATCGGGAGAGTTTCCTGCTCAGTTTTTGTTTAAGACAGCGTACATATCGGCTGTTCGATTTCATCCGACGGCCATTACTGAGCTAGGCTGCTAAGCACTGATATTTTCTGTACCGAGCGTGGGCCTGAGCTGCATTGTGAAATATAATCCATTTAATGGGCCATGCTCTTTAGGCCAACCTGGGCATAAGT
Organism: Raddia guianensis; assembly: GCA_036346415.1. NCBI lineage: Eukaryota > Viridiplantae > Streptophyta > Magnoliopsida > Poales > Poaceae > Raddia > Raddia guianensis. Next base: position 8,544,774 of record CM070537.1, read on the forward strand.
AACTTCTTAAGTGGCAATTAACAGGTAAAATGAGAGCATCATGCATGGTTGATGAGCCGTGCCGAGCTAAATTTTCGTCCTCATGGATTCTAAGTAACGTGCTTAGATGTGTATGTACATGGCTTTTATCGTGTACAATTCCTCTTATGATTAACGCTTTAAAAAAAATGTGTAGTTAGCACTATAATAATTATTCTTATGGGTCCAATAATTATTTGTGCATTTTATTAAATTTCCTTTTTAGTGGCACAATTATTTCTGTTTTTTCCTTGAATTTTCATGCAAATTAATGTTCGTGCTTCTAATTAAAATTGCACCAACGTGAAATTTTGATTAGAAATTATGTTAAAATTCTTGGAATAATAAATTTATATGCATAATTGTAATTCTGACCAACGTTGATTTACAATTATGTTTATTATTGTGTTGTCTTGTTTTTCTGCCCAACGGTGATGCGATACAATACAATATCTAATGTCTGTGTTTTAATATTTTGCATATATTTAATGTACCAACGTAGGTTAAATTCATGCCTCAAGTTATTGTGCCATTTATAGCTGGGCAATTCCTTAAAGATTAAGTTCTAATATTTTTTCCAATGCACCTCATAAACATAATCGATGCATTGGAATGATGTATTATGATTGATGCCCGTTGCTCCTAAGTGAAAAATGATCTTAAGTTTATTTCTATGAAATTTTTTAGATTACAGAAATTAGGAAATGGCTCATGTATATAATTCTGACCCACTTAGATGTATTTCATGTGCCATATTATGGTGATATTATTTCTTATCACTTCTGCCCAACGGTGATGTGATCTGAAATAATTATTTTGAGTGCATGTGTTAATCATAGCAACGTGGATTAATTCATGCTAAATCTATATATTGTTGTATCCTTTGGCACCATTTATGTTATGTGCACCATATAACGTTATTGGTTGTCAGGCTAATATTATTAATGACATAACTATTAAGTGTTTTACTGAATTTATTTGTTGACGTTTTACTTAATTTAATTCAGTAAATCATTTCACTGTTGTTTGAGATAATTACTTCCGCTTCATTATGTTTTGTCTCTAATTGAAATAGTACCAATGGGAAATTTTGATTAGAGATTTAATATATCTTAAGATTTTGCATTGGCTCATGGTTATATACTGACCAACGTTGTTTATATCCATGTGTTCCATTAATGAGAATATTTGATGCCGCTTTCAATTATTGAAGTTCACATGTACCAAATTTAGCCTTGGATCTAAGATGGCGAAACTTTTGTTAATTTCGTGGTTCATTATTGTGATCTGGCGTAAGCTGATTGTGATTATGAGCTATTGAAATTTAACCTTTCGCTACTAAGAGAATTGGTTTTGGTGTTCCTTGCTGTAATGTGGCCAACGCTCTTTATGACAATGGTTCATTGAAACTCGATTTAACTTATGATATGCTAGTCTAGTCATATTCTTTTTTCGTTTTCTACCCAACGGTGATACGACTTGAGATATGCTACTAGCATGATTACAAGAAACATCTTGATGTTTTCATAGATTATTAGTGTGATTATTAGAGATTCTCGTGTTGAAATTGTGGCACTATCGTTTAGGCCACATTTCGAGGGGGAGAGTGGAGTGTCTCATTAAGGCCTAAACGATACTCTGCCACTCATGATTTAATATATAGATTAAGAAAGATGCCACACTTAGCATGGGACTTTTGAGGTCCTTTCCTTGTGGCGTCATAGCTAAGTATGACTTCCACCATATTTACTATGGGTTAATCTTTCCAATTCGTGATAGATTTGAATCCTTAAGAATAGCTTAGGAGCTGAAGTAAAATTCGGCTCAACCTAAAGATTAAGGTAGTATGGTCTGATTGAGGGGGAGAATACAATGGGTTGCATGTCCTTTATGGGCACACTCCTAGTCCCTTCGCTAAGTTCCTTTAAGAAAAATAGCATTCTAGCCTAAATGGTTAGGCTAACGAAGAAATCTTACCTTCATGGTATGTTTAGCCACTCCAGTTTATGAGTTAATCTATGGATAGAATCCTTGAAGAAAGTTGTCTCTCATTTTTAATAGGATCACTAGTAGATTAGTCTCTAAAAATCAGTGGGGAGAAACTAAGCTATTTACGTATGGGAATTGTTCTATCCACATATTGTGATATTAGATCCTAAGATAATTAGTTGCAAGACATGTTGTGTTCTTAGAGAATGTTGAAATTAGTGGGAGCTTGGAGCCTAAGAAAGTAGATCTTGAGGAGATGCGGGATTCCATTCCGTTGCCTGTGATTCAAGAATCTATTTTTCCTATGGCCCAGGAGATAGCACCTCCAGTCGAAAACACTGTAGCTGCACCTCCTGTTGAGGACTCTGATAATATTAATGTTACACCTTATGTTTCTCCAAAAGTTAATGTTGAACCTCAACAGCCCCCCTTTACTCCTATTGTATCCTTAAGAAAATCACAATGATAAAGAAGAGCCATTGGCTCTTGTGGCTCTTGATGTTTTGGAGTTACATCAAATAGACATTAGACCTACATTTCTTAATAGTGACTTGATGACGATGTGTACATGGTTTAACCGAAAGGTTTTGTTGTGTAAGGCAAAGAACATATATGATGCAGATAATAAATAAATTTATGGCTTAAAACAAACGTTTAGATAAGCATCTTATGTTTGATGAAGTTATGAGAAAATTTTGTTCTTTAAATAAAACGAAGTGGACAATTATATTTATATACTAAATTTAAGGGAAGTAAATATTCCATCTTAGTTATTCATGAGAATGACATTTTATTGGCCATCAGCAATAAGTGTATGCTGTTTAAAACCAAGAGATTTTTATTCTCTATTTTTTATGTGAGAAATCTTGGTGAAGCCTTATATTTTGGGCATTACGAGATAAGTCCAAAAGAATATTACGATGTTTTTCTTAAAGATGCCTACATAGATAGAGTACTTCAAAGATTTGGTATAAATAAGTATTCATCTAACTGCACTTATTGTTAAAGGGCAATAAGTTTGCGACATTAAAATGTCCAAGGAATCTGTTTGAATCGGCGGATGAAGTCGATTCCTTTGCTTATTGTCGAAGTATTATGTAAGTTTAATATTTACGTGCCTAACTTAGTTTTATGGTGGGATACTTGGCAAATATTAGTTAAATCCAGATTTGGACCTCTCGGAGAACTCTTAAGAGAGTCTTGCGTTCTTCAGGCTCTAAGGATTACATGCTCACATATAAGAAATCGATGACTTTTGAGTTTTGGTTATTCAGTTTAAGTTTTGCGGTGTGAATACTAAGAAATCCACATAAGTTTACATATTCACCATTGCGATGGGAGCTAAATTGTGGAAAAGCTCCCTAAGTACACTTATGATATCATCTACGATGCAAACTAAGCTTGTGGCATGTTATTAGGCAGGTTGTATGGCTTGAGTTTTTATCCCATGACTAAAGAGTTGTAGACAGCATCTTTAACCACTCGTAGTTTTATATTCGAGTAACAACATGTCAAGTGTTACTGCCAAACATATTGACCTTGGTGCCATGTTGTGAAAGAAGAAATCCAGAATCAAATATTTATTTATAAATATGTTTGTACTAAGTTTATGCTAGCACGCTTCTTTAATGGTTTCCAACCCATATATTATATCATCATGTTGCCGGCATGGGTTATTGGAAGGCCTAAGATTCTGGATATAAGGGCCATAAAGCAAACCACTCCCATAAGAATAAGTTTATACCAATCGAGATGAAATTAGTATGCTGTGGGTATAGAAACCTCAATTATCGCTTAAAGATTTTTGTGGTGCTTGCCTCGGTATGCTGTTTTGTTAAGAAAGGACTTATGTTGTTAGCCTTACGATCAAGTGGGAGAATGTTGGACATTTTGACCGTTGGCTAATTATTGCCAGACCGAGACATAATGGTAATTAATCCCCTTAATCACGTTTGACTAACCGTTGTCAGACTAGGTCTTAAAGAGTAATTAATCTCCTAATTACGGTCATTTACTATCTCCACTAATTAAGCACCACGATCGGGCGCTCCTCAACATTTTGGTTGCGGCCCTTTCACCTGCGCTATATATATAAATGTGAGCACCGGCAGCCTCGAGTAGCTAACGCCACGGGTTTTTCCTCTGCTCCGGACACTCCCGATCTGTAAAGAGCGCTGTGGTGAAGGAAGGCCGCCGCCCACAAGGAGTTCGTCTCCTTGCATCCTCTACGGGTCCTGCGTCGGCTCGCCAACAAGCAGGCCCCTACGGCCTAAGTTTCTCCACTGCGTCAATGGCATCATCAAGCTCCAGTAAGATCTCCTAATGAACTCAGTTTAGTGGTTCGGTATTAGGCTAATCTTGTTCCTAATCGCTTCCGCATTAGAACTTAGATCTAACACATCTAAGTTAAAAGTACCATTGGAGTGCAATGTAGTGAAAGGCAGAGCTAACAGGCAATCATAAAAGAAAGATGTTTGCAGTAGCATAATATAATTTATGCTGCTACGGACCAACTAGTGTCCACATGCTTTTACACCACGTAGAAACAGCAAACTGCATTCTTCATGGGCAAGACCATAATGTTTTTTAAGAAACTAAAACAGGGACCAACATGCCGAATAAAATGTCAATAAGCAGGATCAATTCTGTTGACTGAAAAAGGATGACATTATAGCTACCAAGTAGACCAGCAAATGTGTAGAAGCTTTCGCGCCATGATCTTGGCCGACCTCATGTAAAGACTGTCCACAACCTTTCCAAAGTTCGAAATTGTCTCCAGTGTGGCAGGGAAGATTTCCTCTGCCTTGGGATCCTCAAAGATAATGAGGCAACCAGCACCTTGATCAAGAATGCTTACAGGAAATTGTTAGTTGCTGTTCAAGGTTGGTAGATGGATAGATCAAGTGAAGGAGCCCACTGTTTCTGAAATTAATGAGGTAAAAATTAAACACTTTCTCGATTTCATTTTGTTTGTTATTTTCTCAATCCCTTTTCCTTTTTCATTATTGTAAGGTTAAATAGCCATCAAAGTAGAGCTTCTTTTGTATGCTATTGATCATCTGTTGGTTTTGTCAGTAAATCTATTAGGATTTGCGTCGATGCAAGATCACGAATGACACCAGTAGACACAATGTTTGGTAACGCAGTTCAGCTTTCGCCTACATCTGCGGTGCACTGATTATGGGCGCTCGAGTCCTATAATACCGCAACACACCGGTTAATCTGGTCACGACTAGATACCGATCACTGACCTTCTCTTGCCTATGTTAATATTATGAAGTCGTTCACCTGGTTACACCCGGGCTGCCTCCCTTTGTATAGTAAAGGCTTGGATAGTGTCCGATTCTAACTCTAAACCAACCCTTAACACATAGTCCATTTAACCTACTTGTACACATATTTGACATAAAACCTAACAAAATGTTATGCCTAAGATAATTCTCTTCGTTGAGATAGTCCCAAAGCAATCAATGTTAATTTTGTTTTCTAGCTGAAAGCAACGCTCTTGGTATCAGTTTCTGGTTTTAGAACTTTAATGCACGTCTTACTACTTGTTGGCAATTGGCTAGCTACATTCTATCACTCCATGTTCATGGACATGCCTAGTTCAGTTGCTTATCAATGGAGTACAAGACATGCACTTGCACATCATTTTAATTTTGTTTTCTAGCTGAAAGCAACGCTTGTTTTGGTATCAGTTTATGGTTTTAGAACTTTAATGCATATTTTACTACTTTCGAAAGGTTGATCTAAATGTTCAGCATAGTTCACATGATGAAGTGCCCATTTCTCTGTAAAGTGTTCCATGGAAAATACAGGCCAAGCCCAGGACAGATATAGCAATGGTGAAGTTATGTGATGCATTACCTGGCTAGCTACTGCATGCGTGGGATGATTAGATCATTTCAATTCACTTGACCATATTGTTAGCACAATGACCATTACGTGTTTTTCAACATATAATGTAATTGAACATAGCATGGATCATGATGAGTGTTTTTTTTATTTGTGGTGATTGCCCTCCTGTGACAAGTGATTTTCATGATCTCTATTAACATTTCTGCCGGATGGTTGAGCTATGGTTGAGACTTGAGGCTAATTTATTTTCATTCAAGTGACATGAGCGCTGTGAAATACTAGTCTTATATTCTAGCCTTTTTATATGCAAGATTTGTCGGTTGTCTTGAGAATTGTGATAATCTTTTTGTCAAGACAAATCGCTGGCTACATTGAATGTCGAATTTTGAATAGCATATTGTATTTTGAATCTTGAATTTTGCCATTTGAAATACTCAAATTTGGGCATTGCTTTGTGGTGTAAATCTATGTGTAATTTTTGTGTTTAATTTACATGTAAAATCTAGAAGCGTTGTATCGCAGTGAGGCTGTTTAATTTGGTCGGTTTGTTGTGTGGCTAGCAGTTGTTTTACCCGGAGCAGTGTCATTGCAGCGTTGCATGACCATGGTTTGCATTACATCTGGAAGCATTTACCATGGCAAGAGAGCACTACATCCATCCAGACCTGACCAGCATGCCTTGCGCTGAATACTAGCCAGGAGCCTAGGACAAACTTGTGCTGAATGGATAAAACCAACCAAACAAAACCACTATGATTGATCCATCCCTCATGGCCTTGACCCATGCCAAAACTCATGCTGGATGATGATGGTTGGTATAATCAAACACACCCATAGCCTATGTGGCAAAGCTATTCATGTGGACATACACATGGCAATACCGCCGGGAAAACCTCTTTAAAAAGATGTTTCTTGAAGGGCGACCTTATCCTTATTACACCTAGCATTTAGTGGGCGGGTATACGGGTCAAATGCACTGGAAAAAATACGTTTTGGGTGGAATATATATGGTTTTGCAGGTCAGGAGCTATGTGTGCTTATAGTTTAGGGGGTCATAAAAACTTTTTTCTATATAATATGATGACAACAATGTTTAGTGTATGCTTTTCTTTTGTGAACAGAGACGTCTAACAAATGCCACTTGATTTTTGTCACGTCACATAGTGGAAAATCAATTTCCATCATGTTTTGACAAGAAAATTGAAAATCACACCCATTATATCATTAATTAAATTAATGTTTCTTCAATGGCCGGACGACCAATCAAAAGACAAATTTCACTAGGTTTTCCACCTTGCTATGACCTATCCAGGGAAACCGTTATTGTCACGTAGCTTAGCTTTCAAGTCATAAAGGAGATATTTTTCACCCCACCTCCATTTGCCCACATAATCTTTAATTAGTGGAGAATCCATTTTACACAGTTGCTGCTCTATTTTACAAACTTAAAATATCAGGACATCCACTTTTGGTGCCTATAAGTAGCTTATATCAAATCACATTCTGTTCAACGAAACCAAGTTGCAAGAAAACCACTTGGTTCAACCAATTTACAAGAACTCGAGTCAGTAAGTACTCTCACTTTAATTTGTTCGTATATACACATACGGCTATATATCTATATATTGTTCCAGTTATATTTCCATTTTTTTTTTGTCTTTCATGATTCGAAGACAGAATGAAGCTCAGCACATTCGTTATTGTCGGGTTGATTTTTGTCAACTTGTCTACCTGCATGGCAACGAACGCAGCTAAGGATGCTTCTTACAGCTCAACTGTGCTACAGAAGGTAGCACGGAATGTGATGACTGGTACTGATGGGAGGAATGGGCCTCCTAGCATTGATCACCAATGCCCACTTGGAACCTACCCCAATTGTCAAAGCATTGATCACCATTGCCCACTTGGAACCTACCGCAATTGTCAAGGAACGTCTCAGAGCACTCGAGGAACGCCACAAGCTGTTGGAGGAAACTAAAAGTCCAGAGCCCTATGTAATCATAATTAATGGTGCGTTAATTAAACTGCCAGTAATCTTTACCAGCTATCTTGATATGTGGAAGAAGGTTTTTTGGCATGTTAAGAAAAGGGAGTATTGCATGCCAAAGCTGGAAATATTCAATATAGGACATATCGATGACTACAACATATATATATATATATATATATATATATATATATATATATAGTAATCCATATGTAGATGGAGTAATACATTTCTTCATGTTCAACAAACTGTAAATGGTGTCATTTACCGGTAGGTTTGTAATTTGCCAAAATAAGCGGAGATATATATTTATGTCATTATAGCTGTGTGTGCAGAGAAATTTCTATATTATCGTTTTGATAGTTTCACTAATAGGGAAAGAGCCTTTAGTCCCAACCATGCCTACGGTGTAGAAAATATCTAAAAAATATGGCCAACCCAATACTCGAACCTAGAGCCTTGTATACACACGGTGTAGAAAATATCTAAAAAATATGGCCAACCCAATACTCGAAGCTGGAACCTCCTACGACCACGGGACTCTCCACTCAATCTTCTAACCAACCCACCCAGCCATGCATATATACTAGACTATGATATGCATTTCTTTTGCAGTATGCTGGAACGAGGCGATACGAGACAGAAGCCTTACCTTCAGTCTCGCGGTTGAAGTTATGAACCAGGACTAAAGTGTGTCCTTGATAGCAGGCATGTACCCGTCTGCCAAAGTGCGCTTGTGTCTCCGTTCGTGACACAAACTAGGACTAATATGGGCGAAAAATCATGCTTTTGGCCAAGAAGCCATGAATCGAGACTGCTGCAACTATCAGTCCAAATTCGTGGCTAATAGGGACTGGTGGGCCGATATGATAGGTTGTTTCCGGAGTAGTGTTTGAATTGTCTTGATATATTAGTCATATCGTGATTTATAGGTATTGTCTTGATGGATTTTATGATACATGCTAGATTGGATATGATGTCACTACTACAGATTTGCATAGCATTACCTGTTTCAAACGCACTATCGTACCGGTTTCAGAACAGGTGGTGGTCAATCCGAAGTGATACCCTTGGATGTCACTACCAGTTTACCCATAGCTAGACACTACCTGTGGCCATAGATTCTAAGGGACGCACCACTACCGATTGGTGTCTCCAACCGGTAGTGAAGTGTTTATTGCCTGTATAGCGCCGCATGGCACTATTGTCATGTGCATATAGCTATATCAATCACAATTAAAAAGTAGATAAAGAACATTTAATTTATTATTCTCATAACTTTATTAATGAACAACTTAATATAGATATATTTACAAGTTCATTAATTCATAAAGATCTCATTGTTTGTAACATGATTTATATAACATATTAATTACAAAATATACATTGTTGAGAGCTTTTGAAGCCTACAAGCAGATCAAACAAAAACTAATTATTTCATTATTTTAGTTCTTCTTTTCCATGCATCGCTCTTGGTAACCGTAGATGAACCCATCGCTGCAACGAGAGCATGGCACCAGTTTCCTCTGATTTCTGGACCTATCATCAATTTGGTGAATCAATTAATCCTTTAAATTGTACAAAGTGTGAGGACTACATATATTAATTATATATATTTACTTACTGTCGACGAGTGTAAGATCTTAAGCCAGATGGTAACATAAGATAGAAAAACATTTTAGACAGGTCCAGGCCCTCGTTGATGAGGTAATACCCTAATCCCTTGTTCTTGGGATTATATGAATACCTCGATTACATCGAAGGTCTCGAGATCGTCTGTTGTGGAGAAAATTAGATGATGAGATGATCTACAGCCCCTACCACTCCCTTTATATAGTGCAGTGGCGATAAGGTTACACGTTCATATCCAGTTGATTCTATCTGCAGAGCATCCAACACGTATACGCACCAGTATTTACAGATACGGATCTCTTAATCAAACGGGATCAAACTCTATCCTGAACTATCTTTAGCATCCAAGTTAAATATAGTCCGAGTGATATTCCTCCTTTCCCAATCGGCTCGGGCCGCCCCTGTTTGCTACTTTATAGGCCTTCTGTGAAGACAGCCGAGGCCCATTCTATCCATAGTAGTCCCGAGTGGCCTTAGGATAGTTATTCACTTTTCCTTCTTTTGGTTCTTTGCAAGCCAACGACGATTCAAGCTCATTGTGCTGCGCTGCAAAATCTTTTGTATCTAGCCAAAGAGTTGTATATTATATTAATGGAAAACCTTGTGGCTTTTCAAATCCTGACCGATTTTGCCTCAATTCAACTGAGTTAAATCAATTCGGCTCCAACTTATTAACGGCAGTTGGCACATCCAAGTGATTTTTTGCTTCCTGGCGATCGACATAGCTTGCACTTCAGTCCAGATTAAAGCCCGCCCCAAAATATGTTCTGTGGGCTTTAAATTTGGGGACAAGGAGAACAAACTGCTCTACCCCGCCCATTTTTCGCATACGCTGTTCCAGTCGCTGCAGTGAACTCCGCCCATTTTTCGCATACACTGTTCCGACGAGGTAGTAGTATACATGTCCTTCTTCCTTCGCTGTCTCGGTATCCCATGCTCCTCCTTCCTTAGAGGCATTTTGCATTTTTACGGGATTGAGTTAACTCACCTAAACCCTAATTCCATTTTCCAAATCGCCATCTTCGTTCATCTCTGTGAGGCTTATCTAGGGATATCGCCCCACTTTGATCTCTTCTGAACTCTCTCTCTCCTCAAACCACAGCCCCCAAGGCCGTTGGGGGCGCCGGCTTACAACTACGAGAAGGGGCCAATAAGTTTTATCCAAATTTCCCCATGAAGACTACGAACAAGGGCTGGCATGCTGAATGGTTCTACTATGCTAGTCTCCCTCTAGTCCTTCCCTTTTTCACCAGAAACTGTCCTGTAGTTCTTCCTTCCTGGTCATCCCCTCTTGTCGAGAGCTAAAGCGACCAAGTCAAGGAACTGCTCCCCTTGGGGATTTAAAAGAAAGGGGGGCTGACCGGCGTCGGAGCTGTAATAAACTACAACCTCCATTGCGTACAACCCTTAAAGGAACGTGTCCACCTCGGGTTCGAATATTTAGGATCCAAAGACACCACTCGGAAAGGAGAGGAAAGGATCCCAAAAAGGTCCTGCTTACCAGAATTTCTGATATCTTCGCCCAAAGCACGTTTATCGAGAACTCCGGTTGCTCGGATCCTTATAGGCTATCAAAGCCACCCCTACCAGTAAGCAAATAATTTCTTCTCCACCAACTCTACTTGATATCTTGAAACCCGTTACGTCTTCTAACCCGGCTTATACCTTTTACAGGATCGCCCGACATTCTTCTCCATTCATCCAGTCCCTGAAATCCCTGGCCATAAAGCTGCGCCACATAAGCACCCCAAAAAGGACTCGGCTGATACTTGCCCAGCCAAAAATGGCAAAGGACTTGTCCTTACGGACTCGGATGAGGAGGAGGAGGAAGCTGACACAGCACTTCTGTATCGGTGCCACCGGGGTCCAAAAGCAAATATTTCTCCCACCACGCAAACTCCAAGTCCTCCGCCGTCACCACTCGCGAATCCGGAACCTGCGTCAGCGCCAGGAGGTCCCTCTGGCTCAGCCCCGAGTGGTCACGCCACTCGGAAAGACGTGGGCCTTAAGATAAAAGTGTCACTGAGGTTCATCCTTATAACACTTTCCTCCTTTAGCCATTTCATTAGAATTGCATCTTTAACATCTTCCCTCATCCACAACAAACAAAATATTGATGTTCTCGTAGACACTTCAAGTGCTAAAGCACCGGCCACCACGCTATTACTCCTCCACCACCAAGCTCTCGAGCTGATCCAGCCCCTACGCAGGACTCGGCCCATCATCCCACACCTCCGTTGACTGCTTCGTCGCAAAAAGGCACTCCTCCGGCATCCAAGGTTAAGGGCCCAATCCCAGCTCCGGCACCGGAAAGCTCAGAACTAGAAGTCAAGGAAATCCCTCGACCTACAGCGCCTACCTATACTCCTCCCCTTCATGACAAATGGAGAAAAGAAATGAAAGACTATGAGGTTAATGATACCGAAGAGACGGTGCAGTGGGAAATGATGTGAAACATGATAGAGTATGGCGCCAAGGTGCTTGAGGTAAACCATCTTCGAACCTTAGCCCCCTGATCGTCCAAACATTTCTGAATGCTTCTTTTGTCCATATCCTTCCAGAACCTGGGCAGGCAATCAGCACAAAAGTCCCAGTGTCTCCAGAAAGCCGTTGAGCAACTAAAGTCGACAGATGAATTTGACAACGTGCTTTATGCACAGAAGTAAAAATATCGCGGCAAAATTGAAGAACTCCGCAAGGACGTTGCCGAGTAATGTGGTGGGTTCCCTTGTGTAATGATGAATATATGTGACGGGTTTGAATTTGATGTGATTTTGAACTATTTTGAGTTGCATTTGTGAAACGGACTTCTTTTTGTTTTTGGAGCTTTGCATATTATGCTTTTGAGTTTACGCTTTACAAGATGTCGAGACTATTCACATTTCAGCTAGTGCTACCTCGTTCAATTGGTGTCTAGTTAAAAAATGACTTTGATTTTGGTTTTTAAAAACTTTGATGTGGCATCAGATTTTCACTTTCTGAATATTGTTTCTTGATGAGGCGTTTGCAGTTTTCTTTCAGTCATACTTGCAACTTTGTGAAATCTTTTTTTGGCCAAATCTTTCGAACCTTAGCCCCTTGATCGTCCCTGCTCCTTGATCGTCCAAGCAGGAGCAACTGTAGGAAAAGGAGGAGGCCCTGAAGAAACTCGTGGAAGATCCCAAGGATGAGGGTGACCAAGTTCACCTCTTCGCCAAAGTGAATAAAGCAATAGCTCTCAAGCTAACTGAAGCCAAAAACCGACTCCAAGTGAAGGAATCCGAGCGAAAGGCAAGGGAGAAGCAGCTTAGCGAGGCTAGTGTTAAAGTTAAGGAAGAACCTGGTGAGAAAAGGAAGAGGATTGATATATCAAAAGATGTGGAGATCATGGAGGCCGTCGAGACCGAAGATGAGGAGGATCCCGAGGAACTTGACTTGACCCCTGAAGACTAGGCCTAGGGATAAGGCGTACTACTACTAGTAATGAATAAATGCATGAATCCTATCGGCTCTATGTGATAGGACTATGTTGTGTGGGATGCTTGTTTAAACTTGGTTACCTTTTATGATGAATTTGGTTTAAATAAATCTTATATTATGTTTAGGATTTGTCACTAGGATCACTCTAGTTATGCTTATTCTTTACCTTATCAGGATGGTCAGGGGAAGAGGTCGTGGTCGGGCTGCTGCACCGCAAGGTAGAGGCCGAGGCATGGGTCGCGGCAAGGGTCGTGGGATAGCAATACATCAACCTAATTTTGATGAGGTGGCCAACGAAGACCTTCCTCCAGTTCCTCCTGCTCCCTAGCAATACCACCACAAGTATCTCAACCTCCACCCGCTACCCCTGAGCAACCCTGTTCCTCAAGCGCCACCTGCACTTTATGCCGTTGTGCCTCCTCCTCCGCCGCAGGAGCAACCCAACTTGAATCAGATGATGCAAATGGTCCTGGCACTAGTCCACAATATGAATCAGCAGCAAGTTAATGCCCAAGCCCAAGCTCAAGCTTTCGTACAACCCCCACCTCAATATCAACCCCAATCCAAGTTCAAAGAATTCATGAGTACCAAGCCACCTACTTACTCAGGAGAAGGAGAGCCCCTGGACGCTGATGATTGGATAAAGACAGTTGAGAAAAAACTCTACATCGCGCAGTGTGATGATTATCAGAGCGCCACCTGTGCTACTCACCAGTTAACCGGAAGTGTTGCAAATTGGTGGGAGAACTATTGCGCTGCTCACGCCGACCCTGACTCCATTGGTTGGGATGAATTTGTGGAAGCCTTCAGCGAAGCACATATCCCGAACGGGGTTATGGAAATGAAAAAGAGCGAGTTTTCAAATCTAAAACAGGGAAGGATGACAGCGAACAAGTATTTAAACAGATTTAATCACTTGGCTCGGTATGCCCCGAAGCTAGTGGCTAATGAGAGAATCAAGATGTGGAAGTTTCCGGAAGGATTAAACTCCAATTTAAAAGTCCATCTGGTGGGGAACAATACGACAACTTCCTAAAAGGATCGCTATGCCGCCTAGAGGGGGGGTGAATAGGCGAATAAAACGAAATTGCGGAATTAATAAACTTGAACAGTAACCAGTCGGTCGGATGTTCCGATGCAGCGTCGGATGTTCCGACGTGGTACAGTACACCCTCCGTCGGATGTTCTGATCCTGGGTCGGATGTTCCGATGGCCGTCGGATGTTCCGATTCGGGGTGTTCTGGAATTTGTCGAAAACCTGTAGAAAAACTGATTTCTCGCAAAACCAAGGTTAGATCTATTCAAGAATACTCAGAACAAGTCAATACCAATGGTTTACACACCAGATCAAGACCAAGACAAAAAAACACAGCGATTTTTGTTTACCGATGTTCGGATCTTTGAAGGGAGATCCTACTCACCGTTAGGGAAGACACAAAGCCCGGATCACCAAGACCCTAATCCCTTTTACCAGCGAAGCACAAAGCACTCACCGGCGATCACTAGTTGAATCCTTTTCCTTGCGGAGGTAGATTCGCACCTTCACAAACTCCGGAGGCACGCCACACAAAGATCGGCGACTCACCGGCGACACCTAGCCGTCTAGGAGCCCTTCAAGCCTCCAAGAGTAACAAATGCGATGAAGAAATTAGGAATCGCTAAGTGCTCAAGAATAGAACTCTAATCCGTGGAGCACTTGGGTGCCTTGATCTCTCTAGATCTAGATCTCACAAGATGAACAAGAGAGAGTAAGGCTAGGGTTTTGAGATAGATGATGAACAGTACGAATTAGGCTCAAATCAGGTTGTAAACAGTGTCAGCAGCCTTTGGAAGGTATTAGAGACGGCTTTAAATAGAGAATCCCGAAAACTAGCCGTTGTGCAGTTAATCCCGCATCGGATGTTCTGATCCCCCGTCGGATGTTCCGACCCGCGTCGGATGTTCCGATGGAAGTTCCGATGGACACTTTACTGGATAGCTCTGAAAACTGGTAGGCTGGCTCACCATCGGATGTTCCGACCCTCGTCGGATGTTCTGATGGCATAGGTTCTGTATAGGGTATATTTTGAGTGGAAAACTCACACGAACTTCGAGATACCTATTTTTGAGCACTTAGAAACCTTTATAAGCTTCTCCATTTCATCCCTCTTTATAGTACGGCATCCCTAGGACTCAATAAATTAAGATTTACAAATAAATACTAGTCTTGATGCCTTCTTGCAATATATCCACTTTTGAGGGGTACCACATCACATGTAAACATGTACCTCATGGAATTAACCTGTATAACATCTGTGCGCAATTCTCCAATAGAAATATTAGCTCTATAATTGTTACTCATTAATCACCAAAATCACTTAGGGCCTAGATGCACTTTCAATCTCCCCCTTTTTGGTGTATTGATGACAACAATTATAGCTCACAAAGACATTAATAAAGAATATAACCGGAAGCTCCCCCTGAAACTATGGCAATAATAACAACAAGAGCTCCCCCTATATCCTTGGCAAAGTTTGAATCTAGATGCACTATGACAGGATATATCACATAATTGCGAAAAACTTAAATAACTAGCAATTCACCATTACATCATCATCACATAATAATAAAGTCTTACAGCCACAGCGTACCACATAAACATCGAGCATCAAGTTTAGAACATAGTTTTTCACACACTTAAGCATTCAAGTTTCAAACATAGGAAACTAAGAGTAGAATAAAGATAAAGATAATCTTCTCCACCTTAACTACTCCCCCTTTGGCATCAAGACGCCAAAAACTGAAAAACTGAAAGTGGACTACTCAATCCACTCTGGATCGCTGCTGCTGCTGCTGCCTCCCTGACCACCAGTACCACCACCACCACCACCAGTGACCTCATCATCATCGTCGTTGTTGTTGCCGCCACCAGAAGGAGGAATCCCGAATAGTCCTCGAGTATAGGTGTCAATGGTAGAGTAGGAGGACACAGAATCATCCGAAGAAAGAGGCATACCAAGATGCTTCTTGATGTCTTGAATTTGCTTTCGATTGTCGCGAAGACGCACAATGGATTCTTGAACCCGATCATTTGTCTTGCGGCACATGCAGAAAATAGATTTCAGCATCTTCTTGATAGAGCCTCCAAAAGATGACGGACTGGACCGAGCTGACGATGGGCCCGCGCTATCACGAGGAGCAGAAGAAGGCCCCGCGCTATCACGAGTAGCCGATCCCCTCCTGGGTGGAGTCACAGAAGTCCCGCCAGGAGAAGCTAGTCCACGGGTGGTGACAAGGTAGGGAGTATGCTTCACATCCAGTACAAACTTGAGACCAGTAACATGCATGATCATGCTCATCAGATAGGGAGCATAAGGGCAGCTCCTCTTTGGATCACAAGCACTGATCTTGATCTCACACCAGATGAAGTCTAGAATATCAAAGGGACGCTCACGCAGACCAATCTTCATCAAAAGGTTGCGAGAATAGGAGAGAACACGAGAAGCGTCGCCTTCTTTGGGACAAAGAGTCTTGCGAAGGATGCGGTTGAGCACTTGATAGAAAGGCTTCATGGTGTCAGTAGCTCCAGCCTTAGTGGGAATAGGCCCATCATACAAGAACTTCAAATCTTGATTCTTCAGGGCATCCACATCATGGAGCTCCTCCATGTTGCCTCTAGTGGACAGCTTCAGGTGCTGGCCAAACTCCCTCTTGGAGAAGTTATACCAAACTCCGTCGCACATGAACCAAAAGAAGTCGCCAGCGGCACCCCCAGCAAAGTACAATGAAGCAAAGAACTGACAAATGACTTCATCGTTCCAATCATGCTGAAAGCTCAAGATGCCAGTCAATCCTATGGTGTCACAAGCAGAGATGACCTCATTGATGACTGGGTTGTTTGACAGTGTCATGCCTTCCCAATCAATGAATTGCATGCGCATGCCAGGATTCTTCTTTTTCACAAAGGCGACATCATAGAAGTTTTGATGAAAGAAATTCCAGAATCTTTCATCGGTCCCTTCTTCCTTCTCATACTTCAAAGGGTCCTCAACTCTGGTGTGTTGGATCTCCTTAACATCCGCAACATAATAGTCGAGGATCTTCGGAGTGACATTATGAGCAAATGTCCTGGATGTCTTCTTGATCATCAAAGGACCAATGGGATCACGGATATTGGCCCGCTTCCACTGAGCCAAACGCTCATGGAACAACGAAGGATCCTCATTAGGCTCGGCTGAGGGACGAGCGACAGTTGAACTTGAGGTTCTTTGCCGCTTGGAAGAAGACATCTGCAAGATATGTATGATGGAATCAAGAATTGAGAGAATTGAACGAGAATGCGCAAAATCCAACTAGGTCAGTGAGTACCCCGTCGGAACATCCGACCGGGGGTCGGAACATCCGACGGTGTACAGCACGTGCCCTAAATGGGATCTTGCACATCTCGCATCAAAACGACGAATCCGAGGCAGCAATAGGTAGGGAAAGCTTCTATGAACAATATAGAAGTATATTCAGCTTCGAAATCGAATCAAAACGACGCACATTGCACGTTCTAGAAGGTTTCAAGATTTGGGAGCTTTTACCTTCAATGGAGGAGGAGGGAGACGAGCAGGGAGGAGAAGGAGGCAGTGGGGAGGCGCACGGGACGCAAGGACCGCTGCCGTACGGAGCTCCGCCGCCGGAAGATCCGCCGCCGCCGGAAGATCCGAGCTCCCTGTGCATTCGCCGCCCAAGAGGAGAGAGAGAGAGAGGAGGTAAAAGCTGAGGGTAAAACCGTGGGGTAAAAGGAAGAGGACCCGCGCGGTTAAAAGAGGAGACAGGCTGGGTCGCGTCGGAACATCTGACGGAAGTTCCGACGGAACATCCAACGGACCCCCTGCTGGACGCCACCGGAAGTTCCGACGCCGGTCGGAACATCCGACGGTACCCTCACTAGATGCCATCGGAAGTTCCGATGCCGAGCGGAACATCCGATCCCCCTCTTGCTGGATTTGAAAGTTTTGGACTCCAGACTCCTTGAGAATAGATAAGATTGCTCCGGGAGGATAGAGGGGAGTTCTAAGAATTGAATTTACCCATGAATGACCCGTAAGCATATCAATCAATCAAACTAAGGTCATCCGTGAATAAATAGGATATGAATATCCGAAGAGCCAAATCACTCAATTTATGTATATAATCCTATATAGCTATAGTAAAATAGATAACAAGATAAAGAAAACCTTTTCAATCACCAAACAATGTGTGCAATAGGTCAAGCAACATTCCGAGAGTCGAGGATATTCAATTCACTCCGCAACTCACAGAATTTCCTCTCATCAAGTGGTTTGGTGAAAATATCAGCTACTTGGTTTTCGGTTCTCACATGGGTAATATCGATATCACCTTTGGTTGAATGGTCTCTTAAGAAGTGGTGGCGAATATCGATATGTTTAGTTCGAGAGTGTTGAATAGGATTGTTGGCTATTTTTATGGCACTCTCATTGTCACACAAAAGTGGGATGTGGTTGAGGTTAAGGCCATAATCTCTCAGGGTTTGCCTCATCCAAAGTAGTTGGGCACAACAATGTCATGCGGCAATGTATTCAGCTTCGGCTGTAGATAGGGCAACAGAATGTTGTTTCTTGGACGCCCACGAAACGAGCGACCTTCCAAGGAATTGGCAAGTACCGGAGGTACTCTTCCTATCCACTTTACAACCGGCATAATCCGCATCCGAATAGCCGATTAGATCAAAGTTTGACCCTCTAGGATACCAAAGGCCAAAGTTGGGAGTGTGTATCAAATATCTCAAGATTCTCTTGGCTGCCACTAAGTGACAATCCTTGGGTGCAGCTTGAAATCTTACACACATGCACACACTAAGCATAATATCAGGCCTAGATGCACAAAGATAAAGCAGAGAGCCAATGATAGAACGATATACCTTTTGATCGACGTCCTTACCATTTACGTTTAAATCAAGGTGACCATTTGTTGGCATAGGAGTCTTGATTGGTTTGGCGTCGCTCATATCAAAATTTTTAAGCATATCTTTCACGTACTTTGATTGGCTAATGAAAGTTCCTTCCTTCATTTGTTTCACTTGTAGTCCAAGAAAGAACTTCAGCTCTCCCATCATAGACATCTCAAAGCGTTTAGTCATTAAACTACTAAACTCCTCGCAAAAACACTCATTAGTAGATCCAAATATAATATCATCAATATAAACTTGACAAACAAAGATATCACCATCTACTAGTTTAGTAAAGAGTGTAGGATCATATTTACCCATTTCAAAACCTTTCCTCACCAAGAAATCCTTCAGGCACTCATACCATGCACGAGGTGCTTGTTTCAACCCATAGAGTGCCTTGTTGAGTTTGTAGACATAATTTGGATACTTTGTGTCTTCAAAACCTGGTGGTTGCTCAACGTAGACAAGCTCGGAAAGTGGACCGTTAAGAAACGCGCTCTTGACATCCATTTGCCACAACTTAAAGCCATGGTGAGTAGCAAAAGCATTTAAAATTCTAATAGCATCTACTCTTGCTACGGGAGCGTAAGTCTCACCACAATCCAAACCTTCGATTTGCGTGAAGCCTTGTGCAACCAACCATGCTTTGTTTCTTGTTACTATACCATGTTCGTCTTGTTTGTTGCAAAAGACCCATTTCGTACCAATGATATTTTGCTTCGGTCTTTCCACCAACTCCCATACTTCATTCCTAGTGAAGTTGTTCAACTCCTCTTGCATTGCGATAATCCAATCGGGATCCTTGATTGCTTCATCTATATTTAGTGGCTCAAGAGAGGAGACAAACGAGTAAAATGCACAAAAATTTGAAAGACGAGATCTAGTAGTTACTCCCTTGTTTATATCACCAATGATACTTTCGACGGGATGATCTCGTTGAACACTTTGACGAACTCTTGGATGTGCATTTGGTGGGTTAGGATCTTCATCATCACCTTCACTTGACTTATCATCCTCCTCTTCTTGAATAATCGTTGGAGGTTCGATTTGAATTGATGAAGGAGGTAAGTCATCGTCTTCAACACCTTCTTGTGGTTTGACATCACCGATGGCCATTTTCTTTATAGCCTCATTAGGTGGTTCTTCTTGATCTAGCACACATTGATCAACTTGCTCTACTTGAGAGCCGTTAGTCTCATCAAATGTCACGTCATGCAAGATTTCAACCACACCGGAGGTATTGTTGAAAACTCGATACACATAGGCATTTGATCCATAACCAAGCATAAAACCTTCATCAACCTTAGGAGCAAACTTAGAGCTTCTAGATTTCTTATTCAAAATATAACACTTACTGCCGAAAACTCTGAAGTAGGAAATATTTGGCTTGTTACCGGTAAGTAGCTCATACGAAGTTTTCTTCAGTAACTTGTGTAGATAAAGTCGATTGATGGCATGACAGGCGGTATTCACAGCTTCCGCCCAATATATATCTGAAACCTTGTATTCATTCAACATGGTTCTCGCCATCTCGATGAGGGTACGATTCTTTCTCTCGACCACCCCGTTTTGTTGAGGGGAGTAGGGGGCCGAGAATTCGTGCTTGATTCCTTCCTCATCAAGGTACTCTTCAACATCGGTGTTTTTGAATTCCGTTCCATTATCACTTCGAATCTTCTTAATCTTCACTTCAAACTCGTTTTGAGATCTTCTCATGAACTTCTTTAAAAATCCCTTTGCCTCTGTCCTATCATGCAAAAAGAATACCCACGTGAAGCGTGAAAAGTCATCAACAATAACAAGACCATATTTGTTACCTCCTATACTTATGTATGCAATAGGTCCAAAGAGGTCCATATGTAGTAGTTGTAGAGGTCTTGTCGTAGTCATTACATTCTTCGAAGGATGAGATGCTCCAACTTGTTTTCCCGCTTGACATGCGCTACAAGGCCTGTCTTTCTCAAACTTCACATTTGTTAGTCCAATGATGTGATTCCCTTTCGATAGTTTGTGAAGGTTTCTCATACCAACATGGGCTAGTCGGCGATGCCAAAGCCAACCCATGCTAGATTTAGCCAGTAGGCATATCCCAGGGCTTGGCCTATCCGTGGAGAAATCCACAAGATAAAGCTTTCCCTTTCGATGACCTTTAAAGGCTATTAAACCATCACTCCTTCGAACGACATTTACACCATCACAAGAAAATATACAATCATAACCGGTAGCACAAAATTGTTGTACCGATAATAGATTGTATTTCAATGAATCAACAAGTAACACATTTGTAAGAAAAAGATTTTCAGAAATTACGATCTTACCAAGACCTAGTACATCACCTTTACTATCATCTCCAAATGTGATGCTCTCACTTGGTTGATTGTAGCAATTAATTTGTGAGAACATTTCCTTCTCCCCGGTCATATGATGAGTACAACCGCTGTCGAGTACCCAACTAGGGCCACCGGAGAGATATTCCTACAAAGTTTAAGCTTTGGTCTTAGGTACCCAAATTTGATTGGGTCCTTTGAGGTTAGTCACAAGAGCTTTTGGGACCCAAATGGATCTCACCAAAGGTGCATTAGTACGCTTCAGTCCAACATTATAAGCAAGCACTCTACCAAAATTATTTCTTTTGAGAATGTAAGAGGCATTAAAAGTAGAGTGAGAAATATGAGCCTTTGAGCCTTGCTCTCTCACAAACTGAATTGGCTTAGTGACCGGAGTCACCACAACATGCGCTTTCTTGTCCTTCGGTGGAACATAGCCAAGTCCGGCCTTCTTGAAGTTTCCTCTTCTCTTGTCTAGGATCTCATCAAGTCCCTTACTCGACTTGTAAGATCTTTGAATACCATCTTCAAGTAGACCTTTCAACTTCTCATTCTCACTAGCAAGATCTTGCAAAGTTGTAAAATTTGTTGCACAAGCATTCACATCCACATTGTAGCACCTTGCACAACCATTGCTCGTGGAAGGAGGTGAGTCACAAGTTACATTTGAAAGAGTAGAGGTGATCTTCAAAAGATCATCAAACTTCACCTTAAGAGTCTCATGTGCTTCCTTTGCACCAATGAGTTATTCTTTAAGTGAAGCATTGTTGATCTCAAGAGAGCTTGCTTTAGATGTGACCTTAGAGAATTCTTTGGTCATCTCCTCAACCCTCTTCTTTTCCAATGCAAGTTCCTTCTCAAGTTGGAGGTTTCTCTCCTTTTCAAGGATGAGCAAGTCTTCTCCTTTCTCAAGAAGATCCTCTTGTTGTTCAACTCTCTCCATGAGCTCGGTCAACTTACCCATATCAAAATTTCTCATCATCTTGACCAAGCTAGCATGACTCATATCATCCTCATCATCACTAGAGTTGTTAGTATAAGAATTGACTAGAGATTTAGAGGATCTTGATGATACCTTAGGGCCCTTGGCCATAAAGCACATAGATGGTTCATCATCATCCGTCAATTCGCCAAATAAAGATGAGGTCGTTTTTGGAATAGCCATTCCAAGACATGATACACTCTCATCATCGGACTCGGAGTCGGATTCGGAGTTGGATTCGGAGTCCCACTCCTCACCAATGTGAGCTTCACCTCTTGAACTTCTTTTGTGTCTCTTGCTCTTTTCTTTGTCCTTCTTGTAACTCTTTTCTTTCTTCTTGTCTTCCTTATTCTTATCCTTCTTATGTGGACAATCGGCAATGAAATGTCCGGTTTCACCACATTCATAACACTTTCTTCTTGAACTTCTTGAAGAGTTGGATTTGCCGGAATCCTTCTTGCCTTTGCTATTGTAGCCATTCTTCTTGAGAAATTTGTTGAATCTTCTCACAAAGAACGCCATCTCTTCCATGTTCATTTGCCCATCTTCATTACTGCTTGAGTTATCATCCTTTGTCTTTGACACTTTACTACCTTTCAATGCAATGCTCTTCTTCTTGCTTGATTGAGCCATCTCTTTGATATTTGACGCTTCTTGATCCATCAACTCATCACTAAGGATTCTTCCAAGCACTTCGTGTGGAGTGATAGAGTGGTAATTGTCTCTATCTTGGATCATTTGCACTAAGTGGCGATTGGTTAGAGTGATAGCCCGGAGTAGAATCTTGACCACCTCATGATCAGTAAGAGACTTGCAACCAAGCCCCTTTGCTTCATTTACTAACACCATGAGTCGATCAAACATCGTTTTGTAGTCTTCACCTTCCTCTAAGATGAACCTTCCTAGCTTGCCATTGATAAGCTCGATCTTGGTTTCCCTCACACTTGATGTGCCTTCGTGAACAACCTTGAGGGTATCCCAAATTGTTTTAGCTTCTTCAAGTCCGTCAACCCTATTGAACTCACTTGGGCTCAAAGCTCCAAACAATGCATTCACGGCTTGATCGTTGCGGAAGGAGTCTCTTTCCTCATCGGTAGTGAGATTTTCCGGTTCCTTGGGCTTGAAACCTGTTTCTACAATTCTCCAAATAGAAGGATGAATAGACATTAGATGCATCTTCATCTTATGTCTCCATTGTGGGTAGTATGTGCCATCGAAGTGAGGCGCACGCCCAGTAGGAACAGATACATGAGATGAGGATGTTGAATCAGGATAAACATAAGGAATGGTGGCCTTTTTGTTGCCTTCGCTTGAAGTCTCGATCACTGTATCGTCTTTGTTGTTAGGCATGATTCTCCAAGCTGTTAAGCTCAAAACAGGAGGTTAGGCTCTGATACCAATTGAAAGGATCGCTATGCCGCCTAGAGGGGGGTGAATAGGCGAATAAAACGAAATTGCGGAATTAATAAACTTGAACAGTAACCAGTCGGTCGGATGTTCCGATGCAGCGTCGGATGTTCCGACGTGGTACAGTATACCCTCCGTCGGATGTTCTGATCCTGGGTCGGATGTTCCGATGGCCGTCGGATGTTCCGATTCGGGGTGTTCTGGAATTTGTCGAAAACCTGTAGAAAAACTGATTTCTCGCAAAACCAAGGTTAGATCTATTCAAGAATACTCAGAACAAGTCAATACCAATGGTTTAAACACCAGATCAAGACCAAGACAAAAAACACAGCGATTTTTGTTTACCGATGTTCGGATCTTTGAAGGGAGATCCTACTCACCGTTAGGGAAGGCACAAAGCCCGGATCACCAAGACCCTAATCCCCTTTACCAGCGAAGCACAAAGCACTCACCGGCGATCACTAGTTGAATCCTTTTCCTTGCGGAGGTAGATTCGCACCTTCACAAACTCCGGAGGCACGCCACACAAAGATCGGCGACTCACCGGCGACACCAAGCCGTCTAGGAGCCCTTCAAGCCTCCAAGAGTAACAAATGCGATGAAGAAATTTGGAATCGCTAAGTGCTGAAGAATAGAACTCTAATCCGTGGAGCACTTGGGTGCCTTGATCTCTCTAGATCTAGATCTCACAAGATGAACAAGAGAGAGAAAGGCTAGGGTTTTGAGAGAGATGATGAACAGTACGAATTAGGCTCAAATCAGGTTGTAAACAGTGTCAGCAACCTTTGGAAGGTATTAGAGACGGCTTTAAATAGAGAATCCCGAAAACTAGCCGTTGTGCAGTTAATCCCGCATTGGATGTTCTGATCCCCCGTCGAATGTTCCGACCCGCGTCGGATGTTCCGATGGAAGTTCCGATGGACACTTTACTGGATAGCTCTGAAAACTGGCAGGCTGGCTGTAAGGATCCTAGGCCGAGAGGGGGGGGTGAATCGGCACTTTTCAAGTTTTACTTCTCTTGATTCGCTTGATTTACTTAGTCAAATTAAGAGCCCAAGCTATCGATTGACCTAGAGTCTAGTTTCGGAAGTGATCACAATAATGTACAAGCGACTACTAGGAGGCTCGATGGCACTCACATGCAAGCGATCAAGACAATATGCGTAATTAAACAAGTGAGATGAGGAGACGCAAACCGAGGTGTTTACCGAAGTTCGGTGCTCAACACATGAGCACCTACGTCTCCGTTGAGAAAACTTCTCACACAGAGAAGTCGGGACTCTCTCGTCCCTAGTCCTCAATCCACTCGCGGTAGCTCTTCACCAACACATGGTAGGCGAGCTCCAAACCTTCACCTGAGGCGAGTTCTCTCTGGCGAGAGCACTCACACCCACCGCACCGACACACGGCACCGACCACCGACACCGACACACGGTGGGTTTCGTCTCAACACATGAGACACCCCCAACACATGGAGGATTTGGCTCAGACACACGGAAACCGTGGCACCCCGACACGGAGATGGCCGCCGACACACGGCGGACTTGTGCCTCAACGGATGGAGCGAATGTAGTCGACGGTTGTGAAGCCCGTGGCGTGACTAGACGATCTCTTCGGCGGCGAAGTCCCAAGAGCACAAGATCAAGATCGTCTCTCACCACTACCCCTTCTCTCTCCCCATGAAAACTAGGGCAAAAACACCATGGGAGATGGGGGAAACCTTGGAGATGATGGGAGGAGGTAGGGATCACCTTCTTCTTCTCCTTCCTTTCTTCTTCTCCCTCTCAATCTCTCAAGCACATGGAACCCTAGGTGGAGGTGGGTGCCATGGGAGGAGCTCTCATGGGTGGCTAAGGCAAGGGGTGGCTGCTAATGATGGCTCTCTCATTTTTCTCCCGTACACCAAGCCCCTATTTATAGCCCCAAGGCGAAACCCTAGAAATGGACGGTCCAGATTAAATCGCGAGATTCAGATCGCCCGATCGGACGCCGTCCGGTCGCCGTCGGACGCCGTCCGGCGAAGGTCGAGCCATTTTGTGCCGTCGGACGCCGTCCGTAGCTGATCGGACGCGCGTCCGGCGAAGCTACGCTGCAGCGTGAACGAAGCGCCCGCCAAGTGTTGATTGCGGGTTTAGCCGTCATCAGACGCGTCCGGTGCTGGTCGGACGCCGTCCGGCAGTGTAAATGGCGGCCGTCGGGCGCTTCGCCGACGCCGTCCGATGCTTCTCGCCGTCGATTTTCTACTTCACCGGACGCCGTCCGGTCCTGATCGGACGCCGTCCGACAGGGACGGTTCGTTTGAGACTTAGCCATTTTCGAGCTCGCTCTTTTGGGAATCCCTCGCTGTCGGACGCCGTCCGGTGACGGTCGGACGCCGTCCGGCAGAGGCGGTGTTTCCGGGACTTAACCAAATTTTGGCTTGGGCTCACCGGACGCCGTCCGATGGCGATCGGACGCTGTCCGACAGAGGCTAAATTTACCGACTCGCCTCACTCGCCCTCTCTCATCACCACGCTTCGGGTCAAGGGACAATTTGTCGATTTGTGGACACAGCGGGAGGTTCAAATCATTTGGGCGGGAGGTTTCGCGCCTAAACAGATTATTTGGCTTGGGAACTTGGCGGCTACGAAACCCTGAACAGCTGTCACTCCCCCGAACTCTCCCGAACTCTCTCGAACCTAGACAGGTGGACTCGCTCTAGATGATTCGCTAAAGGCTAATACCTGGCACTCTAGAAACCCCTATGACCTGTGCTCAGTGGGACCCTGCAACCAGAGAGATGTAGTTGAGCTAAAGACGCACACAAGGAAAATAGAAGAACTATTAAACAAAGATCCTTATCCTTGGCGTTCCAGCTGTACGGCCTAGTTGCCATCAATTACCAAAATCAATTAGCCCATGGGAGGCTTGATCTTACAATCTCCCCCTTTTTGGTAATTGATGACAACACCTGCAAATCCAGCATGACAAGGCACAAATACAATCTCTGGTGCAATGGGTTAGCTCAGAAACATTGCACGCCATTCAACACATACAAGATACTAGGCCAATTAATAGAGTGTAATGTATGTGAGACTAGAGCTCCCCCTAAATTAATGCATACCACTTGAAAATTCATCACATTTCATGGAGCAAAGCATCTCCATCCAAGTCTCTATCCTAGGAGCAAAGCATCTCCATCCAAGTCTCTATCCTAGGAGCAACGCATCTCCTAAACCTACCACTTGTAACCAAAATCAATTCAATTCTCCCCAATCATCGAAAACATGTACATGGATTTGCTATTATTTCTCCCCCTTTGTCATCAATGACCAGAAAGTAGCAAAACAAGGGAGTGAGAACTAATTAAGCGCTTTCGAAGTTATACTAGTGCAATCACGCCAATAAGTTCATCACACTCAAAAACTAGCCATCTCAAGGTCACAATGTCACAAGATCAATTAGAGCCAAATTGGTATATGTGTAATTCAAGTTATTATGACCTAGAGCAAATATAAGATGAACAATAGCTAGAAGTATCATGAGTTGCTCCAAAATTCAAAGAAAGACACATGATGCACCATAGCACTAGAAGATGCACTCCAAGCTACACTGTCTATCACAAAGCGTATTTGAGACTAAAACATTTTGGTTGAACTCATTCTGAAATATTTCACATTTTTGCATTTTGAATATTCTCAAATTTTCCATGTCTCAGACAATAGGCGACGCCACCCAGCATGACACTGAAGATGAACGTCTCGGTCATCCAAAGCTCCCCCTAAGTTCATGCCTAGTGCAATGGCGAGCTATCTCATCGAGGAGACATTGGTGAGACATGTATGACCACTTGTGGCCTTATTCACTTTTAGCATATTTTGCAAATTCGGCTCAACATTTTCTCAAAATTGCTCAACTCAGCGAAGTATAGACATGTGCAAAATGAAAGAACACAATCTAGGCTTAGACGCACATGGTCAACCAAAGAGTTTCGAGCAATCAAATGAAACTAGAAGCTATAGCCCTTCTAACACATGCTCGTGGCTTCCAATTATATATTGAGTTAGACACGGTTGAGCTAGTGACAAAGTAAACATATGCTATAGCTATCAATTTCATGTGATGAACATATAGGCAATAAACAACATCCAGTATAACAAGCAAAGCACCTAAATGTTCACACATGCTTCAAAAGATTTGCAACGAATAACAAAGCCACACGACCAACTCAGGCAATGTTTGACTTGTCTAAGACGTTCAATTCATTTCTCAATTTGCAGAATCGTGTCTCATCAAGTGGCTTGGTGAATATGTCGGCAAGCTGATCCTCTGTCCGCACGTGCTCAAGCACAATGTCGCCCTTCGCCACATGATCCCGAAGGAAATGGTGACGGACGTCAATATGCTTGGTCCGTGAGTGTTGGACCGGGTTGCACGCTATCTTCACCGCGCTCTCGTTGTCGCATAGGAGAGGCACGTGATCAAGTTTGAGCCCAAAGTCAAACAACGACTGTGTCAAGTAAAGAAGTTGTGCACAGCAACTCCCTGCCGCTATATACTCAGCCTCAGCAGTAGATAGCGCCACGGAGTTCTGTTTCTTTGACGCCCATGACACAAGACACCTACCCAGAAAGTGACACGCCCCGGAAGTGCTTTTGCGATCGATCTTGCACCCGGCATAATCTGAGTCAGAATAGCCTAGGAGCTCAAACGCGCACCCTCGGGAACCAAATTCCTATGCTAGGTGTGTGTTTTAGATATCGAAGGATTCTTTTCAGCGATCATATGTATTTCTCTAGGGGAGGCTTGAAATCTAGCGCACATACACACACTAAACATGATGTCCGGCCTAGATGCAGTCAAGTATAACAAAGCACCAATCATGGAACGATAAAGCTTTTGGTCGACATGTTTACCTTCTTGATTGAGGTCGAGGTGGCGATTCGTTCCCATTGGTGTTCGAATTGGCTTGCAATCCTCCATGTTGAAGCGCTTGAGCGGTCGTGGATGTACTTCTCTTGACACATGAATGTCCGGTCTTGAGTTGCTTGATTTGAAATCCCAAGAAGAAGTTCAATTCTCCCATCATTGACATATCGAACTCCTTTCTCATCATGTTCTTTGAACTCGTTGACCAAGGACTCATTTGTGCTGCCGAAGATGATATCATCCACGTAGACCTGGCACAAGAACAGATCTCCATCCACCACCTTAGTGAATAGAGTCGTGTCAACCCTTCCGACTGTGAATCCCTTGCCGATCAGAAAGTCCCTTAGCCTCTCGTACCATGCCCTGGGAGCTTGCTTGAGACCATATAAAGCCTTCGACAGTTTGAACACATGGTCAGGGTAATGAGGATCTTCAAACCCCGGAGGCTGCTCCACATACACTAGCTCTCCAATGTACCCGTTGAGGAAGGCACTCTTCACATCCATTTGTTTGAGGATGATGTTGTGACATGTAGAGAATGCCACAAGCATTCTAATAGCCTCCAGACGAGCCACAGGAGCATAGGTGTCACCACAGTCAACTCCCTCAATCTGTGTGAAACCCTGGGCGACCAATCTAGCCTTGTTGCGCACCACCACTCCAAGTTCATCTTGCTTATTCTTGAAAACCCACTTGGTGCCAATCACGTTGCAATCGCTTGGTCTTTCCACTAAGATCCAGACTTTGTTCCTCTCAAAGTTGTTCAGCTCCTCGTGCATAGCATTGATCCAGTCATGGTCACTAAGAGCCTCTTCCACTTTCTTTGGCTCAAGCTCAGACACAAACGCCGTGTGCTCACAGAAGCTTGCCAAAACACTGACCTCACTGACGCTAGCTGTCCTTGACCTTGTTTGCACACCTTGAGTCAATTCCCCAATCACTTGATCATTTGGATGATCACGAGCTATGGTGTGATGGGTCTTGATCAAGCTGAGGTGGTAGCTCGGTGACTCTGATCCGCTCACAAGGTATGTCCGCCTCTGAACTGCTCCACACTTGAGTGTTCGGGCGGCTCCACACTTGAGCTGTCTTGAGGCAATGCTCCCCGAGTCAGCATTGGTTCGGGGTGAGAGGTGATGGAACTGTCTCGGTCTCCCTCTGAACCTCTCATGGCCTCACATCACCAAGCAGCATCTCCTCCACCGCTCTTGCCAAGCTGCCACCGTCCACATCATCCAAGTTCTCATGCTCTCCTTGGCTCCCATTGGATTAAATCGAACTTCACATCGCAGTCTCCTCAATCGACCGCCGCTCTCGTTGTACACCCGAAGGAAGACCCTCTGGTGAGTACCCAGGAAGACTCCGTGTCCACTCGCCTGGAACTTGCCCAAGTGCTCCGCTTCTTCTTGATGTAGACCTTGCACCAAAAACCACAAGTAGGAGACATTGGGTCGTCTTCCTACTAGCGGCTCGTGGGGCGTCTTCTTGAGAGCTTGTGAAGGTCTGACTGTTGATGCGATGACATTTGTGTTGATCGCTTGACCCGAGCAGATGTGAAGTCTTGTACTCATCCAACATTGTCCTCGCCATCTCGATGAGCGCCCTGTTCTTCCTCTCAACCACCCCATTTCTTTGCCGGGGTGTAGGTAGTGAGAACCGATGATCAATCCCTAACTCATCACAGAAGATCTCAACGAAGTGTTAGTGAACTCCGTCCCATTGTCACTTCTCACCTTCTTGAGGTACAATCAAACGCATTTTGGGCTTTCTTTATAAACTTTTGAAAACATCTCCGGTTGGAGTTTTGTCGTAGAAAGAAGACCTGTGTATCGGGAGAAGTCATCAACAATGACCAAGCAATAGAGATTTCCCCCGATACTCACATAGGTAGTTGGCCCAAAAAGATCCATGTGTAAAAGCTCAAGAGGTCGAGATGTAGACATGACATTCTTGGCAGGATGTGAGCTTGCCACTTGCTTGCCGGCCTGACAGGCACTGCATAGCTTGTCTTTCTCGAATGTCACATCTTGCACACCAAGAATCAACTCGTTTTTGAAAAGTTTCTTCAAATTTGCCATGCCGACATGCCCAAGGCGTCTATGCCAAAGCCAACCAAGAGAGACTTTGGCGACAAGACAAGTCGAGACAGATCTGCAGAGCTCATTAAAGTTCACAAGAAACAAGTTTTCAAAACGAAAGCCTTTGAACACAAGTTTTTCATTTTTGTCCAAAACCAACAAACCCTCAGGTGAGAAATTGCAATGGAACCCCAAATCACATATTTGGGCAACAGAGAGGAGGTTATAGCTCAAAGTTTTCACAAGTAGCACATTATCAATTGAAAGATCTGAAGAAATTGCTACCTTCCCAGCTCCAAGAACCTTGCTCTTGCTTCCATCTCCAAAAGTGACCTTGGGGGGAATCTTGCCTTCCTCCCCTAATGAGGTGAACAACCGGGGGTTGCCGGTCATGTGTTGGGTGCACCCACTGTCAATGATCCAATGGCACCCTCCACTCCCTAGTTCACTGTC
Source organism: Raddia guianensis (assembly GCA_036346415.1). Lineage (NCBI taxonomy): Eukaryota > Viridiplantae > Streptophyta > Magnoliopsida > Poales > Poaceae > Raddia > Raddia guianensis. The sequence goes on from CM070537.1 coordinate 8,575,810, forward strand.
ATGAGAGAAGATCACTTATGTGACTCAGGGACTCACACAGGAGGTCCCCGAGGGTTAGCCTTCATACCAGAAGCAACACGAGCAAAGCGATCAATCAATGACTTAGGCACCCAAACATGTGCCTTGTGCTCATTCTCAGACTTGAGCCCAACAAATCTAGCAGTCATCCTACCCTGATCATTTTTCTTGAGCAAGTATTGATCATACAACTTCGGTATGTGCTCTAGGAATCTTGGTTGTGTGTGAATGAGAGTGTTGCGGTTTTGGTTCCTAGGTGGATGTGTCCTACCAATGTTGTGCCTAGGAGGTCCATTCCAGAAGTTTTGCCTAGGTGATTGCCAAGTGTTGTGATACCTAGGACCTTGCCAGTTGTTATAAGATCTAGGACCATATTGCCAAGCACTATTGTTTCTTTGCTGCCATGTGAAGTTATAGTGCCTAGGTGGTCCTTGCCAAGTGTTGTGCCCATTGTGCATTCTAGAAACATTGTTGCTAGTGTGCAAGTTGTTACCATGCCTCTTCTTGGGATGAGCCTGATAGTAACCTTGCCTATGGGTAGATGCTCGAGTAACACTTGATTTCTTCCTCCCCTTTGGCTTCTCAGGGGTAAAACCCAAGCCACCCTTTTGGGAAGGTTTTCTTTGTTCCTTGAGCATCTTATCCAAGGCTAGGCTACCCTCATAGCACTTCCCAAGCCCCTTATCAAATTTCTCAAGTTTAGACTTCAACTCAGCATTTTCAATAGCAAGCTCACTAGCAGCTAGTGCAAATTTACAATTATCAGGTGTACACACTAGTGCATTGCTAGAAGAACCGCTAGAAGTGGAAGCCAATACAGTGCAATCATGGACAACCTCAGGGCAAGCAAGAGTCAAATCAATAACAGGTGCAATAGCAACAGAAGTAGCAGGCATGGCACAAGCAGCATCCAAAGCATCAACAGGTGTATCAACTAATTGAGCAAGAGGCAAAGCAACCAACTCATCATTCTTAGCCAGAAGTGTCTCATGGTTCTCCCTAAGTGCATGATAAGTAGTCATGAGATCATCTAGGGATTCATTCAAAGCATCGCGCTCTTGTTCTAGCACATTGCACTTGGACGACAGATTTTTGTTAGAGCCTAGCAGAGTGTCATGCTCAGATTCTAAGCTATCACATCTAGTGGCAAGACTTTTACACTTAGTTTGCAAAGCAATCAAAGTTTTACCAAGCTCTAGGTTCTTTAGTGTCTCATGTTTATAGCGCTCACAAGCTTCCCTAAGACAATCACGCATGCCTTCAACATCCTCATCAGAGTCAGAACCAGAGTCGCTCACCTTGCCACTAGGTCGAGCCATCAGGCACTTGGAGGTGCCAGAAGGAATCGGTGAAGCCTTTGCCGATGTAGAGGAAGTAGTGGAAGAAGATCCATCATCATCAGAATACCACTCTCGAGGCTCAGCAACCACCGTGAGGCATCTCGGAGACAAAACAGGATGAGGCGGCACGGACTCAGCTATCGCCATGGTGACCAGCTCCTGATCAGCTGATTCCTCATCTCCTGAAGCTGATGTATCGCTGGAGCTGTCATCAGTCACCCATTCTCCCACAAAAGCTAGCCTCTTGCCTTGCGAAGAGCGACCCTTGAACCCTGACTTCTGGGGATTCTTCTTCTTGTTGTCATTGTGCCTCGGCCTCTCGCCATCACCCTTCTCCTTTCCTTTGTCCTTGTACTTGGTGTTTCCCTTCTGGGGACACATTGAAGCGATGTGCCCCTTCTCCTGACACTCATAGCATCGATATGACGCATGAGTGTTTCGGCTCATCCTCTTCTTGCCTCCATAGCCATTTTCGCTCATGAGGCGGCCGGCTTGCTTCATGAGCAGGGCGAAGTGTTGGAAGCCCTCCTCGAGCTCATTCCAAGTCATCTCTCCACCATCCTCGGCTTGACTTGACTTGAGCCACTCTGATTGGATCCACGGCCTTGAGGCGATCGCTTGATTCTTTGCGAGCGGGAGAGTCCTCACGATCATTGAGGAGCATCATCTCGTCTTGTGGTGATCTTCTTGAGCAAAGGCTGTGGGTGCCGGCTTCTCCACATCACATTGTTGGTGAGATAAGTGATGATGTCGGTAGTCCTTCTTTGGGAGGATCCATGACATCTTCCGCACACTTCATCATTCGCAAGCAGTGTGACCGAGCCCTTAAGCTCGTTAAGGATGGGGTTAAGCCGAGTAAACATAGCATTGACATTTTCATTTGGAAGCATTCAGGCCGATCATAACGCTCCTTGACAACCACTAGTCGCCCTCCTTAACAAACTGAAGTGCCCTCGTGAATCTCAATAAGTGTGATCCATATGTCGTGTGCACTAGTGAGATTGCTAACCCTATCAAAGACCTCCATGCTTAAACCACAAAACAAAGCGTTCATGGCCTTATCATCGGTCTCTAGGAGTTTGTTTTGAGCGGGTGTGGCAGGTATATTGTTGGTGAGTGTGACCCCATGAGGAGACTCTACAACCCTCCAAACATCCATTCCCATTGCCTGGAGAAATACTTTCATTCGCAACTTCCAAAAACTGAAATTAGTGCCACTAAACAGAGGAATCCTATTGGCGGCTACACTACCCCCGTCGGCCATCTCTATGCGGTTAAGCAACTAGAGACCCGTGCTCTGATACCACTTGTAAGGATCCTAGGCCGAGAGGGGGGGGTGAATCGGCACTTTTCAAGTTTTACTTCTCTTGATTCGCTTGATTTACTTAGTCAAATTAAGAGCCCAAGCTATCGATTGACCTAGAGTCTAGTTTCGGAAGTGATCACAATAATGTACAAGCGACTACTAGGAGGCTCGATGGCACTCACATGCAAGCGATCAAGACAATATGCGTAATTAAACAAGTGAGATGAGGAGACGCAAACCGAGGTGTTTACCGAAGTTCGGTGCTCAACACATGAGCACCTACGTCTCCGTTGAGAAAACTTCTCACAGAGAAGTCGGGACTCTCTCGCCCCTAGCCCTCAATCCACTCATGTAGCTCTTCACCAACACATGGTGGCGAGCTCCAAACCTTCACAGAGGCGAGTTCTCTCTGCGAGAGCACTCACACCCACCGCACCGACACACGGCACCGACCACCGACACACGGTGGGTTTTGTCTCAACACATGAGACACCCCCAACACATGGAGGATTTGGCTCCGACACACGGAAACCGTGGCACCCCCGACACACGGAGATGGCCGCCGACACACGGCGGACTTGTGCCTCCAACGGATGGAGCGAATGTAGTCGTACGGTTGACGAAGCCCGTGGCGTGACGACGATCTCTTCGGCGGCGAAGTCCCAAGAGCACAAGATCAAGATCGTCTCTCACCACTACCCCTTCTCTCTCCCCATGAAAACTAGGGCAAAAACACCATGGGAGATGGGGGAAACCTTGGAGATGATGGGAGGAGGTAGGGATCACCTTCTTCTTCTCCTTCCTCTCTTCTTCTCCCTCTCAATCTCTCAAGCACATGGAACCCTAGGTGGAGGTGGGTGCCATGGGAGGAGCTCTCATGGGTGGCTAAGGCAAGGGGTGGCTGCTAATGATGGCTCTCTCATTTTTCTCCCGTACACCAAGCCCCTATTTATAGCCCCAAGGCGAAACCCTAGAAATGGACGGTCCAGATTAAATCGCGAGATTCAGATCGCCCGATCGGACGCCGTCCGGTCGCCGTCGGACGCCGTCCGACAGAAGGTCAGGGCCATTTTTGTGCTTCGTCGGACGCCGTCCGGTAGCTGATCGGACGCGTCCGACAGGGCGCTGCCGCGCGTGAACAGGGCGCCCGCCAAGTGTTCGGTTGCGGGTTTAGCCGTCATCGGACGCGTCCGGTGCTGGTCGGACGCCGTCCGACAGTGTGGGTGGCGGCCGTCGGACGCTCGCCAGACGCCGTCCGATGCTTCTCGCCGTCGATTTTCTACTTCACCGGACGCCGTCCGGTCTGATCGGACGCCGTCCGAGGACGGTTCGTTTGAGACTTAGCCATTTTCGAGCTCGCTCTTTTGGGAATCCCTCGCTGTCGGACGCCGTCCGGTGACGGTCGGACGCCGTCCGGCAGAGGCGGTGTTTCCGGGACTTAACCAAATTTTGGCTTGGGCTCACCGGACGCCGTCCGATGGCGATCGGACGCTGTCCGACAGAGGCTAAATTACCGACTTCGCCTCACTCGCCTCTCTCGTCCACCACGCCGGGTCAAGGGACAATTTATCGATTTGTGGACACGGCGGGAGGTTCAAATCATTTAGGCGGGAGGTTTCGCGCCTAAGCAGATTATTTGGCTTGGGAACTTGGCGGCTCTGAAACCACGAGCAGTTGTCACTCCCGAACTCTCCCGAACTCTCTCGAACCTAGGCAGTGGACTCGCTCTAGATGATTCGCTAAAGGCTAACACGGCACTCTAGAAACCCCTATGACTGTGCTCGGTGGGACCACGCAACCAGAGAGATGTAGTTGAGCTAAAGACGCACACAAGGAAAATAGAAGAACTATTAAACAAAGATCCTTATCCTTGGCGTTCCAGCTGTACGGCCTAGTTGCCATCAATTACCAAAATCAATTAGCCCATGGGAGGCTTGATCTTACACTGGCTCACCATCGGATGTTCCGACCCTCGTCGGATGTTCTGATGGCATAGGTTCTGTATAGGGTATATTTTGAGTGGAAAACTCACACGAACTTCGAGATACCTATTTTTGAGCACTTAGAAACCTTTATAAGCTTCTCCATTTCATCCCTCTTTATAGTACGGCATCCCTAGGACTCAATAAATTAAGATTTACAAATAAATACTAGTCTTGATGCCTTCTTGCAATATATCCACTTTTGAGGGGTACCACATCACATGTAAACATGTACCTCATGGAATTAACCTGTATAACATCTGTGCACAATTCTCCAGTAGAAATATTAGCTCTATATTTGTTACTCATTAATCACCAAAATCACTTAGGGCCTAAATGCACTTTCACTTCCAACAACTGGCTAGCAAGGCGCTTCTGCAAGAGGGGGTGCAAAATCAATTTTATGATGAAAGGAAGCGTAAAATGAACTTCACATAGCGGTCCGAAGTACATCGAAATTATGCATGTGGGAAGTCAGGCAAAACAACCTCGGTGGAAGTCGGGGTCAAGTTGGAGGCGGCGGCAGGACAGAGTGGAACCTTTCAGGATCTGCATAGCGTAGCAACAATTTAGCGAAGGTTTGCAACATTATAGGTGCCAGAGTATGGGCATATCCCTAATCAATGTCCTAACAAACCAGCTCCACCATCGCTGGGGTACCCGGTGCGAGGCCAAGCAAGTGGATCCGCAGCACTGGAACTCCTCACTCTAACACGGCAGTCGAGCGGGGTGAACCATGTCACTGCAGAGGAGGCTCAAACACTCAAGACGTCGTTATAGGTATGTTCCCGATCAACTCCATACTGCCTTGTTTTGTTCGATTAAGGGCTACCCACTCGCTTATTTCAAAAACTTTGGTAAAGGATAATAACTTGAAGGTGTCGCCACTTAAATATCCTTTGGTGGTGCATTCACCAGGAAAAGAATTAAGAGCTGATAAAGGGTGTCCTAATATGAAAATCGAAATTGAGAAGATAGAGTTTGTGGCCCACCTCATTTTACTAGACTTATATGATGTGGAGGTAATCCTAGGCATGGATTGGTTGGCACGACATCATGGATGATCACCAAGCGCCAAGAGGTCCATATCATTGATTAATGAAAAAGGTGAAAGTGTGGAGTTCCAAACCATGATGCTTCCAAAAATGGTATAGGGTGTGTGCTAATGCAGGAGGGCAGGGTGGTTGCTTACGCATCAAGACAGTTAAAACCGCATGAAAAGAATTACCTGACACATGACCTGGAGCTTGCAGCGGTTATTCACGCTCTAAAAATTTGGAGACATTATCTGGTAGGAAATCGCACCGAAGTGTACACCGATCACAAGAGCTTAAGGTACATATTCACCCAGCCCGACCTGAATCTAAGACAAAGAAGGTGGTTGGAGTTAATAGCCGATTACGACATCGCAATTCATTATCATCCAGGCAAAGCCAACTTGGTAGCCGATGCTATGAGTCGTAAGGCACATTGTGGAAATCTGGTAGTAGCAGTGGGGATAAGCACATTGTGGATAAGCACCTGAGTATGTAATGACAGGTAAGCTAACTGTTAATTTTTGAAACATAGTAATTTGGGATTTGGCAATGGCTGTACTGACTATATTAAGTCTATGCATGTTCATTGAAACCAACCTAACATATTCTTTTTCTGCTTTGTTTCCTTTGGCATCTAAGTAGGTTTTTTTGTTCTGCAAACTTAGAGATTGACTATAAATTGTAGTAATTTGTAAAGAAAGATGTTGTAGTAATTGTAGTAAATTGTTTTTTAGTTTGTGCTATTTGTGTAGGGCTAGTAATTCGTGTGATTGCTCTGTCGCTCATATATGTTGGCAGATCTTCTTACTACGGTGAACTCACTATCAAAGTAAGCAAATTTCACCGGTTTCAGACTTACACCATTGTACTAGGAATTTTGAATAATAGTTCTTATAGGGTGTCCATACTATCATGCATTGCAATCAAAATATTTAACTTTTATATGAGATATTAGTCTTATATTTCTATGTTTTTCATTTTAAATGTTCGTATGTGTATCATACCATAATTTTAGTAAATAATTGTTATCTAATTTTGTGAGCATGTGCAATTGTTATTAAATTTTTTGAGCATATGCAACTGTTTGATTTTTTTTTCTTTCGTGCACCGTAGCTATACCAAGGCTACTCTAAAATCTTGGCTCTGCGCCACTGGGCTACGAGCTCGACAAGTCGACAATGTGGCACAATTTGGAGCACGACGGTTGCGCCGAGGTTTGGAGCGTGGCGGCGTGGCCCGATTTGGAGCACTTCTGACCGGGGGAAGCAAGTTGCCCAAGGAAGAGAAGTTGGGGAGGGGGGAGAGAGGGGGAGAATGAAGAAAGTTTAAGAAAATGACATGTGTTCCCACAATTTTTATTTTTATTTTTTATTTTTTTAACTAGAATGACACATTATTGGTCACGTTTTTATTTATCAGTTCTTTTTTGGCACTGGTTTTAATTTTTCGGAGGCCAGAATATTTGTTTTGTAATTTAGGGTTTATGGGCACACCAGTCAATACATGAGGGAACGAAGTACATGTTTTCCTTTTATTTTTTATAGGTAGTAGAAAATCCAAGCAAATTGAAAGTTTGAGAAAATGAACCATGTTTGCAGAAAGAACGTCTGTAAAAAATTTTGAATGCTTTTCTGAAATTTTTGAACTTCAAGTTTACTAATATTTTGTTCTTTCCAATGACGTTTTTTTCTATTTTCTTTTGTTTTCTTTATATCCAAAAAATATAAGAAAAGTTGACAAAAGTTGAACGGATTTGTTCCATTGAAGGTGAACTGCACGCGTTCACAAAAGTAGAATAGATTTTGTTTGCACGAAAAGTGCAAGCGTGCACTCATCCCTCTCCTATCTCAATCCCAGGCCGTGCAGCGTTTGGCTGCCTCAATCCCAGGGTCCTACAGTCCCCCACCCTGGGTTTTCAAGTGGACCACAAAATCCCCTCAGGGGATTGTTTCCCAGGGAAATTTCCCATGTGGCAGCCAAATGAGCCCTAACGCATGTAGGAGCTCTAGGGGATTACGAAGATGCTCACTGAACCGAAGAGCATGCGCAGGGCGTGGGGAAGACGTTCGTCGGTAGACCGCAGTGGTGCCCGAAACTGGGCTACACGGACGGGGAGCTCCGGTGTCGCTGTGCTACAATTGGTTGAGGAGAAAAATTAGTGAGGTCAGGGAGCCGCTCAGGGAGGAAGGAATTGCCACGGAGCTCGCTAATTTGACGACGCCGAGCTCGAAGGGATTTGGGGAATTTTGGGGTTTTCTCCAATGAGGACGCAACGGGGGCCGAGGAAAGGCGCAGCGAGGGTATGGACATCTGAGCTGCGGATAGGCGTCATTGGGAGGAGTTGCGAGGCTCTGGCGTGCGTCATGGCCATGATGGCATAGGCGGTTGTGGCCTGTGGCACGATGCGGCGGCAAGAGGCGGCGCGGCATGGCGCGGCTTGACGCTGGGTGGCGCTGGCGCGCTGCGCGCAGCGGCGTGGTGCAGCGGCGGCAGAGCGTCGAGAGGTGTCGAGGCTACAGAGCGTAAGGCGAGCCACGTGTGAAGGGGTGAGACAGGGAAGGAGAGAGAAGTTGCCCGCAAGGTATTTGATGGAATGCCCATAAGAGAAGGAAGAGGGAAGTATGATTTTATTTGCATTTGAAATTTTATACTTGGTTTTAAATTGATCCAATTGATTTAAAATCAAACGAAATTTTGAATTCAACCAAGATTTGAAAACGCCCCAAAATTGGGCTGTGACAACTAGTGCATGGGATCCCGACTACCGAGGTAAGTAAAATTTGAGGGTTAACATCCCTTAACATCTCAACGATGAGCAATTTGAAAGTGTTTAATTTTCAAGGAGGCAGCGGCGAAGTGGCGGGGCAGCGGCGCGCGGGGCAAGTCAACTCGGTGTGAACGCGTCGGCGAGGGGGCGGCAACGCGCTAGCTTCGGACAGGCGGGTGAAGCGGGGTTGCGAGGGTCTTGGACGCGGGTGCCCGTCGTCGGGCGCACAGGCACGGCGCGGGGTTTAGTGCAAGAGCGCTTGCTGGGTGCGGTCTCGGCGCGTACGGCGTGCTCTATGCGCGGCCACGGCGCGGCAAACGCATGGGCAAGGCAGCGAGTTGTTGGGACGCGACGTGCTCGCAGTCAGGCGGTTGGATAAACATTGGACGGTGCAGAGGCATCCTCTAGAAGCTGCTGGCGCAGGGTAGAAGAGAGAGAGAGAGAGAGAGAGTGAGTGATAGCTGCACTACAGGAATCAAGTGTAATTTCGTCGGCCTAAAACCGACGAAATTAATGCCGATACCGACGAAAATAGCGTAATTTCGTCGGTTTGCCAACGAAATTAACCCGACGAAATATGGGCGACGAAATTACAAACCGTTTCGTCGGCTGCCAACGAAATTAATGTAATTTCGTCGATTTCAGCAGGCCGATGAAATATGTTGAGCCGATGGCAGGACAGGTAGGATGGTGACGTGGCATATGTATTTTCGTCGTCGTGGGCCGATGAAATTAATGTAATTTCATCGGTTTTCCTGGCCGACGAAATATGTTGAGCCGACGGCAGGACAGGCAGGTTGGTGACATGGCATGGGTAATTTCGTCGGCCTAGGCCCATGAAATTACGCTGAAAGTAATTTCGGCTCAGGCCCATGAAAATAAGTGTAATTTCGTCTGCCTAGGCCGATGAAATTACTGGGCAACAGCTTGCTAGGTTTCACGGGTCCAGTAATTTCGTCGGCCAATGCCGACAAAAATATTATTTTTTTTGTGAAAAAGGAAATAAGAACCGAAAAATCACAGATATTTACAGAAATTTCCCAGTTATTAACAGAAAAATCCCAATAATTAATAAACCCAATTTCATCACAAATTAAATACACCACATCACAATAATTAATAAACCCAATTTCATCACAAATTAAATACACCACATCACAATTTATCGCATTAACATCATAGCAGAACCAAATACCCTTTGGAAATATGGCCTGCCGATTTTTCAATAATAAAAAATATTTAAATTAATTTCATCGACCGAGGCCGACGAAAATAAATAAAAATGATTTTCTAAAATTATTTTCATCGGCCCAGGCCGACGAAAATACCCTTTGGAAATATGGTATGCCGATTTTTTATAATAAAAAATATTTAAATTAATTTCATCGGCCGAGGCCGACGAAAATAAATAAAAAATTATTTTCTAAAATTATTTTCATTGGCCCGGACCGACGAAAATACCCTTTGGGAATATGGCCTACGGATTTTCCCAAATGTAATTTCGTCGGCTCATCAGGCCGATGAAATTATCATTAAAGTTTCGTTGGGCCTAGAAAACCGACGAAATTGTGCTTATAATTTCATCGGTTTATAGGTTTATTTAAATTATGTATATAATTTCATCGGTTGTTTTTCTACCGATGAATTTTATTTTGGCCGATTAAAAAATACGATTCTGTAGTGTTTGGCTCACTGGCCGGGTCAAAAAAAGTGAAAGGAGATCAAGGATCGGGCTCGGTCAAGAATAAAAGAGGGGAGCAATATCCTAGGGGTAAAATGGTGATTTCAACATAGAATTTGAAATTCAAATTTGAATATGAATTTAGTGTTGGACATAAATTCTAAAGCTCAAAATACTTTTTTTTGGAAAATTATTTGTATGCACAAATACTAAACAGATGGTCAATTGACATGGATTTTCATATTTGAAACATAAACCTTTGCACAAGGTTTATATTTTGGAAAATCAAAATATTGTTTTAGGATTATATATATTAGCAAACACATAATAGGATGGCCAAAGTATTTGCATGATCACAAATAACAATTAATTACAAGCAAACCTATACAAGCATTCAAATTCCAAATTTCAAAATAAATATTTGCATGAATCATACATGATTTGCAAGGAGGGTTTTAAAATAGATAAAATAAATTCATCCTTTTCTATATTTCAAAAATATTTACTTTGAGAAACCATACAAAAATAGGTTATTGAAAATGTTAAAAGATGGCAAAAACTTGGTTATTACTCTATGGCATGAAATTTCATGTAGCAAAACCTACAATAGTTTTTGGAACCATAAAAGATACTTTCCAATATAATTTATTTTAATAATTATTTTTAAATACATTTTTAAGAAAAATCAAGTATGGTAGAAATAGGGTTTTCAATTCAATGAAATATATTATTTTCACAAACAATGCTTTAATTATTTTAATATTTTTAAATATTGTTTTAGAAGTCCTAAAATTGGGATATTACAGTGAAGATGACCACCTGGTGAAGGTGCTGGCAGCTTGTGGGTGTAGAGACGATGACACAGCTACACTATGCCGGTAGGCAAGGGAGAGAAATTCATGGAATGCTGCATGGCTTGGTGCCTCCTCTTTGTTCACTCCGTGCGTGTGACAAAATTGCGGTAAGAAGGGATGGAACGGAGATTAGGAATGGCATCTGGTCCATACTGAAGATATAAGGTGTGTTTCGTAGCTGTGACCGGGATGGTCCCGTTTAGCATGGTTTGTTTTTTTGTTTGGTTCGTCCATATAGGATTCCGTTGCCCTGGTTCGTCGGATCAGCCTGATGCTTTCTAGGGGGTTCGCTTCGTCAAAGGAGAGTTCGCTTCATCCTCCCACTCGAGCGGCTCCCAACGCGCCACGGCGTCCTCCTCCACCTCTCCCAACCGCGTCGCTACCGCCATGACCTAGCTCAGCCCGAGTGACTCCCACCTCGAGTGGCTCCCAACGCGTCGTGACCTCCTCCTCTTCTCCCAACCGCGCAGCCGCCCTTTGTGGTGGTGGACTTTTCGACTCTTCATTGGTTGCGCATCTGGCTTCGTCCCCGCCGCTATTTCCCTCGTCTTTCGGCAACCGTCTCCTTCTCCCATAGTCCCCATCGTTGCAACCGGCCGAGGTGCTACCACGGCTCGTGCTCTCTTCTTGGCGCTCCCCTGCTGCCATGTACAGATCTATGTTTTCTTTTTGTTTGTTTTCTTTCCATAGGTTGATTGGGAAGTAGTAGCGGGTAGGGGCCTGTGATTTTTAGGTAGCCGTCGATTGTGGGAGTAGCAGCTTGCTGTTGTGTTCTTGGTTACGATTGCTTGCTGCTCATAGAATTTGGGTATTCTTTGTTCTGATGTATACTATACATATTATTCATATGATCCATGTGTTCGTGGGCTATTGATAGTTTGTTCCAATCAACAATAGATAGGACGTAGATTGTTGGTTCCGTTGGTTATTGATTGTTGGTTTCAATTGGGTGGCTATTTTCGGATTGGGTGTTCTTGGTTCCGATTGTATTCTCTAGGATTATTCATATGATCCATGTGTTCATTAGTTTGCACTGCTATTTGTTAACTTATACTGTATAGTTTCTTTTCTCTAAAAATAGCCAACGAAATAAACTGTGTACTTATTCATTCTATCGACGTTGGAATCTAATCTAATCTAATCTAATCTAATCCATTTTGAGAACTCTGGTGCTTCCACGTCATTTTTTTTATGTGAACCGTCGGATAGAAATTGGACGGCCGTGCTTCCCATTCGCGCAGCTTGGATAAGCTTCTCCCTCATCGCTCGCTTGCTCCGTTCTCTTCTCCTCGTCTCCCCCTCACGACCCATTCCACTCCGAGGAAATTGGATTTTTGCCCAAGAGTTGATGTGCCTTTGTATTTTTGTCCAAAGTTAGCGTACCTTAGATTTTTGCCCTGTATGGACCATCTGGGATTGTTTTGGCTACGGGGTTTCTTTATAAAATTGCGTCCCAAAGTTGATGTGCCTTGTTTTTTTGCAACAACAACATTTTCGAATATGTTTGATTAAAAAAACCTAGTGCCGACGGTGAGAGCACTGTGGGCCATGGCAGCGGCGGGGACGGCAGCGGGGCCCGCTATGGGGATGCTGGCGCCAGCGGCAGCGGCCGGGATAGCGGAGCCAGCAGCAAGGGCGGGAGGGCAATGCCGCACGAGGCGTGGCGAGGTGGTGGGCGGGCGCTATGGGCAAGCAGTGTAGGCCATGGCGCAGCAGCGCCTCGGCTCCTCCTCATGCCTCCTCGCCTCTGTGTCATGAAACGGGGAGGAGGAGATGAAACGAACATAGCTGCACGATTGAAGGAGAAATTGCATTTTTTAGAAAGCCCCCTGTGGTCAAAGAAATGTCCAGATGGTCCATACAAGACAAAAATACCAAATCACACCAACTTTGTGCAAAAATATAAAAACACATCAACTCTGGGGCAAAAATCCAATTTCCTCCTCTCGGCGGCCTCCTCCGCGAGGACTACCTGGAGTGCCTCCACCACTCCAAGGAAGTGCCTTTCCTCTACCCCTCTCTCCCCCACTCCATCCTCCTTCCTCCACCTCCAGCCCTTCTCGCTCGTCGTGCCTCACTTCCCAGCTGCTGGCTACCTAGATTTGCCGCCGCGCTTCACACCTCCCTCCGCCCTGCTCATCGTCGTCTTTGATGGCTCTTGCCGTTGGAGTCGCTCCCTAAGTTTTGATTTTGCTGTGGCGTTTTCAGACTGGACTTAGAAGCTGTCGCATGTTCATCATCGGTGCCGTCATTTCTCTTTTCTGTGCTCGCTAATACCGATCAGGCTAACGACAGGTGACGCTATGATTTCAGAGTAATAGCCCATTTATTAGACATGGTAGGATTGGGTTTCTGTGTTCCAATTTTTACATAAATGTTGTCTGCAAGCTTAATTAAGAGTATCCAGAAAGAAGGCATAGAAGTGGTATAGATATGATCTCTAATCTCATATATGTTGGCATTGTAGCCCGTGTAACCTCATGCTTAACCTAGGTGGGTTCCTTGTCTACATTTTGCTCCCAGAATTTTGTTAAACAAGCGGAGGGATTTTCAAAACAAACCTTTATATTCTCCTGTATCGGGTGATACAGGAGAATATCACCGAGAGGAACGAGTGGTACCTCTCGGCCTTGCTCGAGAAGCCCATGACATGACATAATTGTTGCACACCACATCGATCGATCCTGCTGCTACTTGTGGGATTAGCACATTTGTTACGACAAGAACAGTATGAGATTCAGCACAAACTGATCGCGACGTACCCTTTGTTATTTCATTCCTCGTGTACTGTTACTTTCAAGAAAAGTTACAGGTCTCAAACTCACCATCAAATTCAGCTCATCACGTGCTCCGCTCCACACAGATTGATGATTTGACCAATCCTAGCATCAGATATTCGCATGCATCCTTGTTTCTACTGTTGGTGATTGCTAGCGCTACTGATCGATGGTCCGGTAGATCAGCACAGGTCTATATTTGCATAACATGTGCAGAAGAATATTAAGCTTAACATTAGCCTTGCTCATGTTGGGCTTTTGCCCCTTTTCTGGACCGGCCCACATAAGAGAATAAGAGAGGGAGAGAGAGAGAGAGGAGCAGGCAGGAGGAGGCGAGCTCGCCCCGTTCGTGCCCCAGCCCTAAGGCTGGAGCGGCGCCGTCTTTCTCGGCGTGCGGGCTTCGTGGGGCATCGTGGCCGTTGTGGCCGGGCATCTCGGAAGGCCGGTAAGCGGCTCTACCCCTTTTTAGAGGCCGCAGCTTCCTCTTCCTCTCGGTTCTGAGTTTTTCTCTGTCTTCCCCATCTCCTCTCACTCCTCTCGCGACCTCGCTGTTCGGTGGTTTCGTCGAAGCTCCGGCCGGCTTGCTGGTCGGCGCTGGTTGCTGGAGGTGTACCCGCGCCGCTCTCTGCTGATCTGGTGCTCGGTGGCCACGAGGTGGACGCCGTCCTCTTGCTGCTCCTTCTTCTGCTCCTCGGGTTCCTCCTGTGGCCTTGGTGCGGTGAGGATTTCGCATCGTATTCCGGATCGTTTCGCTTGTGGTGCTTAGCACGGGCGATTTGATTTCTGGGACAGTGCCTTGCACGCTTTGCCTCGGCATCGTTGGGTTGGATCCAACGCACTGTAAGAACTCTCCTTCCCTTCTTGTCCAGTGGACCGATTTGATTGTTTCTAGGAGACTAGCCTTCGAGCTAGAGGCCGTTTGACCAAATCTGGATGCACTGTGTTGTGGCACTATTATTTGTTCGATGATGATTGCAATTGTTGAGGCTTAATAATCTGTTAATAAGATTTTGCTAGACCAGGATAGTACTGCTCTTAGTCTTCCTTATTGTGTCTCTATGTGTGTTGTCTAGTGCTAAGTGCCTAGATTATTTGGTTAATTACTCCGTTCACTACATCTTTGTTTATTACGGAGAACTAGTCTTGGTTGTGCCTTTCTACTAGTTACTGTAGTGTGGTTAGAGCTGCTGTTCAGATCTGTTTAGTGGCTATTTTGTTAGGCCAAACATCAGCTGTGATCTTTTAATCCTTGGCACTTTCTGTGGCAATTTGGACATACACATAGAGAAGTATTTTACTGTATTGAACTAGAGCAGTACCGTCTCAGGGTTGTATTCTTATTCATCCCGATTATTTTAACCTGTGATTTATATGCCCAAATTCGTTTGGATGGCTAATTTAATTAGCAACCCCCGTTTGCAATCTGAGAACAACTTCATTAATAAAATCTTGAGCTTTTTGCTGGTTTTATTACCTTGGGCAGCATTGAATCTTTTTGAGGATTACACACTATTTGATTCAATTGGCTTGCATTTAATTATAGCTATACTCATTGTGGATTATTGTATTATCTTGCTCATCATGCTAATTTTGCAACAATCCAGAAATCAAATATTATCTATGGCCTCGGGGAGTAGTCGTGACGTAGTTAAGCCTGAGATTTTGACGGCACCGACTTCAAATTTGGCGAGCACGCATTAGGTGTGGTTGATGAGCTGAAAATCTCATCGGGTTATCTCCGATCCTCCGAAGGAGAAGGAGAAACTTCAGGGTGAGGAGAAGACCCGCTGGGAGGATGCCAACCACGCAGTCCTAGCACGATTGTTAGCCGTAGTGTCAAATAGGCTTTTCGACACCTACTCCACTTTCACTGATGCCAAGGAGGTGTGGGATGACCTGGTGCTGAAATTTTCAGAAGGGGATAACCGGAATGAGAGCTTTGTTGCCGAGAGCTACCTGAACTACAGGATTGTGGAGAACCGCTCTATTCTGGAGCAGGTCCAGGAGCTTCAGCTCCATGTGAGGGACCTAAACCAGTTCGACTGTCTCCTGCCTGAAAGTTTTCAAGTGAATGTAGCCTTGGCCAAGCTCCCGCCCTCGTGGAGTGACTTTGTGACTGCTCGCCGACACATGAAGGAGCGCCTGACGTTCCCTGAACTTCAGGCAGCTATAAATGTCGAGGAGCGGGCCCGTGCTAGTGGAGGCTCAAAGCACTCTACGTCCCCTGTCTTGGCCAATGTGGCTGATGCCAAGAACTCCAAGGCTGGTGGTGGGAAGAAGAAGAAGAAGCCCCAGAACCAGACTGGCGCCAATGGCAAGAACATGAAGAAGAAGAAAGAGGATCTGGTTTGCTATGTGTGCGGCAACCCCGGGCATATTGCTTGAAGGTGCCGTGATCGCAAGGGCAAAGGACCAGGTCCAGGACAGCAGAATGGCCCTCAGGCCCAGGCGCATGTTGCGGAGGTGGCTCCTAGCTCCTCCACAGGGTATGTACCTAGAGCCTTTGTGACTGATTCATCACTTGACTAGTGGATCGATATGGGTGCTACGCGTCATATAGCTGCTGACAGAGGTTCTTTTACTTCATTTCAAGGTCAAGATTGTGGATCCGTCTTGATGGGCAATGGAGCGTCAGCACGTATACGAGGAGTCGGCCAGGTCTGCTTGAAGTTGACTTCGGGCAAGACGTTGGTTCTTCGTGACGTGTTGTTCGTGCCCACGATGCGACGGAATTTGATCAGTGGCTCGGCTTTATGTCGTCAGGGTGTCAGATTAGTGTTTGAGTCAAATAAGGTCATCTTGACCAAGTTTGGTGCCTTCATAGGCAAGGGGTACGAGAGAGGTGGCATGTTCAGTCTCTTTGTCTTGTGTTAGAACAATCTTTCCATTTACAATGTGGTTTGTAATAAACATCATGATGTATGGCATTCTCGTTTATGTCATTTGAATTTTGAGGCCATTGTGCGGTTGAGCAAGATGAATTTAATTCCAGATTATAGCTATGAGAAGGGCTCCAAGTGTGAGGTGTGTGTGCAAGCTAAGCAGCCTCGAAAGCCGTTTCGTACGGTTGAAGGGCGAAGCACCTCTCCACTAGAGCTAGTCCACTCCGACTTATGTGAGATGAATGGTATCTTAACTAAGGGTGGCAAACGGTATTTCTTTACTCTCATAGATGATAGTAGTAGATATTGTTATATCTATCTATTGAAAACTAAAGATGAAGCACTAGATTATTTTAAGATCTATAAAGCTGAAGTGGAAAACCAATTAGGGAAGTCTATTAAACGGTTGAGGTCCGATAGAGGAGGAGAGTACATCTCCAAGGATTTTTCCCATTTCTGTGAAGAATGTGGTATCATTCATGAAACCACACCTCCCTACTCTCCCCAGTCAAATGGGGTAGCCGAGAGAAAGAACCGAACTATATGTGACTTGGTTAACTCCTTGTTACAAAGTTCTGGTATGTCGGTTCGATGGTGAGGGGAGGTTGTTCTCACAGTTAATTATGTCCTAAATAGGGTGGCGCCGCGCAATCGTGAGGTGACGCCTTATGAAGGATGGAAGGGGAGAAAGCCAAACCTGTCTCATCTTAGGACTTGGGGTTGCCTTGCTAAGGTGAATGTGCCCGTGCCTAAGAAAAGAAAATTAGGACAAAAAACTGTCGACTGTGTCTTCCTAGGATATGCTTTAAATAGCACAGCCTATAGATTTCTAGTGGTCAAATCCGAGACGAGCGAAGTCGCTCCAAATGACCTTATGGAGTCTCAGGATGCGACTTTCTTTGAGACTATCTTTCCTATGAGATCGAATGAGATAATCGCACCAGATGGCTCTAACGAGCATTACTCTATTCCTCCTGAGGTGGTTGAGCCTACTCTTGAATTGGAGTTGAGGAGGAGTAAGAGACAAAGGACTGAAAAGTCGTTTGGTGATGATTTTGCCATCTATTCTGTGGATGACGAACCACGCACCCTCGCTGAGGCCTTTGCATCTCCTGATGCTGAGTATTGGAGGGAGGCAGTTCGTAGCGAGATGGATTCCATCATCACCTAATGGAACGTGGGAAGTCACTGATTTACCTAGTGGATGCAAACCAGTGGGGTGCAAGTGGATTTTTAAGAAAAAGAGGAGACCTGATGGTACTATTGAAAAGTACAAGGCCCGCTTAGTGGCTAAGGGTTTCACTCAAAAGGAAGGCGAGGATTATTTTGATACTTATTCTCCTGTGGCGAGACTACCCACTATCCGTGTGCTTACAGCTCTAGCAGCTGCATATAAACTCCTAGTCCATCAAATGGACGTGAAGACCGCTTTTCTTAATGGAGAGCTGGAAGAGGAGATATATATGCAGCAGCCTGATGGATTTGTGGTTAAGAGCCAAGAAAACAAAGTATGTCATTTGATTAAGTTCTTGTATGGTCTTAAGCAAGCCCCTATGCAGTGTCATGAGAAATTCGATAAGACAATGACATTTGTGGGGTTTTGTGTAAACGAGGCCGACAGATGTGTTATTATCGGTTTCAGGGGGCCGAGGTGTCATTCTGTGTCTTTACGTGGATGACATATTGCTATTCGGGACTGACTTGGATGTCATCAACGAAACAAAAGAATATCTTTCCTTGAACTTTGATATGAAGGATCTAGGAGTGGCTAATGTCATTCTTAACATCAAGCTTATAAAGGATGAGAGTGGGATAACTCTGTCTCAATCCCACTATGTGGAGAAGATTCTAACCCATTTCGGGCATATGGATTCTAAACCTACCTCCACGCCCTATGATCCTAATCTAAGACTTTGCAAACATACTGGTGAAGGGATTAATCAACGCCTGTATTCACAAGTAATTGGATCCTTGATGTATCTCAGTAGCGCAACTAGACCCGACATCTCATATGCAGTATGCAGGTTGAGCCGTTACACGGCAAATCCGAGAGATGATCATTGGGTAGCACTACATCGAGTACTTAGGTACCTTAAGGGCACCATGAAGCTTGGGATCCATTACTCTGGCCATGCAGCTGTCTTAGAGGGATTCAGTGATTCTAACTGGATTAGTGACTCGGATGAGATGAAGGCTACTAGTGGATATGTATTCACTTTAGCTGGTGGGGCGGTATCCTGGAAGTCTGCTAAACAGACTATCATTACTCGCTCGACTATGGAGGCTGAACTAGTTGCCCTAGATTCAGCGGCTGTGGAGGCAGAATGGCTCAAGGAGCTCCTTTCTGACCTACCTGTGCTGGAAAAGCCGATACCAGCAGTCCTAGTATATTGCGATAACCAGACTATTCTTGTCAAGGTTAAGAATAGAAAAGATAATATGAAGTCCTCGAGGCATATTAAGAGAAGACTTAAGTCTACTCGGCATGCGAGAGAGACGGGTGTTATTGTAGTAGAATACACTCAGTCTGGTAGTAATCTGGCTGATCCTTTTACAAAGGGTTTGCCCAGATCAACTATCGAAGCAGCATCGAGAGGAATGGGGCTTGTACCCTGCTAGTAGTAACCAACAGTGGTAACCCATCTTGAAAGAGCGGAGATCCCGTGAATCAGGCTCTGAGACAACTAAGATGTGTGGTACTGACAACACATCTTCCTAGGTCCCATTCGCTGCAGTGCTTAATCTATATGGCAGGTTGAGGTGTAAACCTCTTAATGAGTTCGGAGCCCTAAGGGCTAGGGAGCTGTCCTACAGAGTTCCCGTGAAGAACAAACCTATGTGACCTGATTGTGTGGTCGCAATCCGTGAGTGGTTGGGGTATACTCTCTAGTGAGCTCATGAATAGATACAAGGACAAGACCGTAAAGTCCTGTCCCACTAGAGGTGCAGTTTTGGAGCCTAGTACTGTGTGTCTCTTGGATGAATGCCCTCACACCAAGGTTTTAAATCAAGGTGTAGTCCTCTAATTCCTGTGTTGGGTTGGATTCTTTTAGACTAAACTCTAGTTCAAACCTTTTATGGTACCTTGGTTGAACAACAGTATATTAAACAAGTGTGAACGGCGTTAATGCCAGTGTCAACGGAGGCAAAAGGGTGGGGATTGTTGGGATTTTGCCCCTTTTCTGGGCCGGCCCACATAAGAGAATAAGAGAGGGAGAGAGAGAGGAGCAGGCAGGGGGAGGCGAGCTCGCCCCGTTCGTGCCCCAACCCTAGGGCTGGAGCGGCGCGAGGCGGCACGGCTTTCTCGGCGTCTTGGGGCCGTGGGCGTCGTGGCCGTTGTGGCCGGGCATCTCGGAAGGCCGGTAAGTGGCTCTACCCCTTTTTAGAGGCCGCAGCTTCCTCTTCCTCTCGGTTCTGAGTTTTTCTCTGTTTTCCCCATCTCCTCTCACTCCTCTCGCGACCTCGCTGTTCGGTGGTTTCGCCGAAGCTCCGGCCGGCTTGCTGGTCGGCGCTGGTTGGTTGCTGGAGGTGTACCCGCGCCGCTCTCTGTTGATCTGGTGCTCGGTGGCCACGAGGTGGACGCCATCCTCTTGCTGCTCCTTCCTCTGCTCCTCGGGTTCCTCCTGTGGCCTTCGGCTGCGGTGAGGGATTTCGGCATCGTATCTCCGGATCGTTTCGCTTGTGGTGCTTAGCACGGGCGATTTGATTTCTGGGACAGTGCCTTGCACGCTTTGCCTCGGCATCGTTGGGTTGGATCCAACGCACTGTAAGAACTCTCCTTCCCTTCTTGTCCAGTGGACCGATTTGGTTGTTTCTGGGAGACTAGCCTTCGAGCTAGAGGGCGTTTGACCAAATCTGGATGCACTGTGTTGTGGCACTATTATTTGTTCGATGATGATTGCAATTGTTGAGGCTTAATAATCTGTTAATAAGATTTTGCTAGACCAGGATAGTACTGCTCTTAGTCTTCCTTATTGTGTCTCTATGTGTGTTGTCTAGTGCTAAGTGCCTGGATTATTTGGTTAATTACTCTGGTTCACTACATGCTGTTTATTCTGGAGAACTAGTACTGGTTGTGCCTTTCTACTAGTTACTGTAGTGTGGTTAGAGCTGTTGTTCAGATCTGTTTAGTGGTTATTTTGTTAGGCCAAACAGCAGCTGTGATCTTTTAATCCTTGGCACTTTCTGTGGCAACTTGGAAGTACACATAGAGAAGTATTTTACTGTACTGAACTAGAGCAGTACCGTCTCAGGGTTGTATTCTTATTCATCCAGATTATTTTAACCTGTGATTTATATGCCAAAATTTTGTTGGATGACTAATTTAATTAGCAACCCCTGTGAGAACAACTTCATTAATAAAATCTTGAGCTTTTTGCTGGTTTTATTACCTTGGGCAGCATTGAATCTTTTTGAGGATTACACGCTATTTGATTCAATTGGCTTGCATTTAATTATAGCTGTACTCATTGTGGATTATTGTATTATCTTGCTCATTATGCTAATTTTGCAACAGCTCGTGTGCTCAAGGGAGTAGCGTCTGCTCTACTCACACATAAGCCAAAAAAAAGGCTGGTTTCACACGTCAACCACCAGTGCCAGTGAAATTCTATTCCACCGCTAAAGAAATTAAGGACAAGGTCCAATGATACCCTAATTTTTAAAGTGAACTTTGGTGAACTAAGCACTGTAGCAATGAATAGTAGAGAGAAAAGGTTGATGAATAGTGCTGAATCGCACTAAGTTCATCTAACTTAAAAGTACCATTGGAGTGCAATGTAGTGAAAGGCAGAGCTAACAGGCAATCATAAAAGAAAGATGTTTCCAGTAGCATAATTCAAATTCAAATTCAAAAGAACATTATAGCGCTAGCTATAAACTCATCCTCCCGAGGCCACGTCACCCGCAAAACACCGGCCGTCCGATCGTGCCGCAGTGAGCCGGCGCCCGTCCAAGACGATCGTGACCCTCCCGTGGGGGTAGGCTTTGCGAAAACCCCTGATTAGGCCATTTTGCTCGGTCCCCGTCTGCTTGCCAAACGGTCCTTCCTCGCTTTTTCCTTGTCTGCGATTTCCTTCCACCCTCCATGTTTTTCGCCACTCATGGATATGCCATTTTGCGTTTGTAGATACACTGAGTTGTGGGAAATTACCGATTTTGCCACCGCATATAGCCCGACGTCTCATCCCGTGCCCTACCCTTTCAGGCCCCGCTCCCGTCGCCTCACGCAGCAGCCCCATCCTCTTCCCGTCGCCCCGCTGAGCTTCCTCCTCCTGTCGCCCAGAAGATGCCGCCCCTCCCGTGCCGTCGCCGCCTCTTTCTCCTCCTCTGCCGCCTCCCGTCCAACGCCTCCTTCCCATCGTCTCACAAGGCTTTCTCCTCACGGTGACTGTGCGCGATCCGTGCCGCCTCTTCCTTCTCCCCCACCACAAGGCGGCCGCCTCTCTCTTCCCCGAGCCATCTCCTCTCCCCGTCTGCCTGCCGTGCATTGCCGTCGTCATCTCTCTCCCCCTCACTGCCGCCCTATGCCAGATCCGGTGCCGCCTCTTCCTCCTCCCCCACCACGCGGCGGCCGCCTCCTCTCTCTTCCCCCGAGCCATCTCCTCGCATGATTCGATTGTTTGTTCAACTTCATCTCTTTGCTAATTTTTTTTTTAACATTTTATGGTTTGGCCTGAGATGGATTGGATGGTTAAGTGTTCTATCGTTGAGTGCAAATCAGGGATAGATCACTACCTACTGGGGAATTTTCTTAGAAAGCATCTTGGTGAGGAAAACTTTGGGTTTTTGGTTCTGGGATTTATCCCCATTCCGATGAAGACGAATTCAGTCAGGTGTGTTTGCCAAACAAGGAGGCACTGATAAGAGGGATATTTTTAGCGTAGGACATTGATTCATACTTCATTGTGCGACATTTGTACAGCATTTGTGGATTGAAATTCTCGAGGTGCTAATGATGGAATCGTTCTTTCAACGACTCATTTCTTATGCTTTATGAATGACACCTGCAAGGAAATCTCCATATTCTGGAGGAAATATTCAAGGTGATATGATAGCAATTTTCAATTTCTCATTTGATGGCTTTTCATCGAGACACAAGTTTAGGTTTTCCTTCGCTTTTAGTACTTTGTTGTTCACCGTTTAGGGCGTAATTGCATCGCAGGATGATGTATATATTACTAAAAAATTATTGGGGCATCATGTTGTCCAACTGGAATTAGCCATGTTAGCTGCAGCAGCCTGAAAAGGTCACATCGTGAATTACATTTTTAGCCTAGAAAGGTCACATCGTCAATTACATTTGTAAACTGTTGAATATATATGTATGTGATGGATTAAATAGTGAAACACATGAAACATCCATGGTGGGTTGAAATATTTATATTAAATTAAACTTTTCCAGATGGTGCTTGCTGAGAAAGATTTGATAATAGCTGATGCATTGGGACATTGATTGAGTGAAAGTAATTGCACTTTTTGTTGTGTAGCTTAGAAGTCGGTTTTGTTGTCTCTCTGAGCAAGCTGAAATATTCGAGCAAGCGAGATTCCTGTCCACCTCAGTAGACCAATTTGTGTGTTGTTTCGATGCTGATAGATATGCTCAGAGTGACAATTAGCTATTCTTATGAGCTAGTCAAATCTATAAAACCGCCAATCGGCAATCTAATAATGTTTTCCCATTACTGATGTGATGTCTGATGTGATGTCTGTAAACATTCTCAAGCAAATACAAGGATTATTGTAATCTGCTGAAGAAAAGAGGAATGCATCAATTGCAGAGCTCATGGCTAAGAATCAGTTGGTAAGAAAAAAGTGCATGTAAAGTGATTTTCTTACCGCCAATTCATGGCATTATAACCTGGCTTTTGTTTTGTCTTCAGAAATTAGGAAGCTTGGAGGCACAGTTAGCTGAGGTTTCTTCAACTGGTGAAGCTGCCCTGGAGAAGATCAAAGGAGAGCTATCACATTTAAAGGACGAACATGTATGTGACCCTATTGTGTACTGTTGCATGCTATTGGTTTACAAAGTTCAATGACATTTTTAGCACCTGTTGATTGTTTTGTAACGCCTCACTCACTTTTAGGCCCCATTCTCTTCGCCATATTGCAGGGGCACTTTTTCCGCTGTATTTGTTGATTTGCGGGTCTGTGAAAGTTAATCTGCTTCCAAATCAGCAGTGCACCCATGAAGGTATTTTAAGCTTCAGGCTTAGCTTGGCAAGTCCTGAGCTTGAACGGGCTCTATGCGTTGCTTCAATTGTGAATTGTAGGGCATTTCATACTTATCCTTTAACACAAAATTTAGAGGTGTTGTCCTTATCGTGGTTTGGGCACTTATTTTCCTTTTAAAAGACTTAGCCTATATCTGCCTAATATTCTTTGTTGTGATGTGATGAGGGCTCTTCCATTTACACCCATTGTTGCAGTTCCATACAATCAAGCTAGGCGATTCCTGCTCGGTTGTGCCTTCAGCAATGGGTGGCATCAGAACGGCTCCTGCATGCAGAAATGCGCCCCGTGTTGCTTCGATTCAATTACGTTCATTCTATGCTGTTCACATGGTGCTATTTTGTTTCCGTCTCTCAATCCTGCTTTACTCTTTCGTGTTTGCTGTTAATTTATCAGCTGATCTTCGCTTAAAGATTTAAGTTTCACCGTTTTGGTGCTATGTATTTATGTTGATTCTAGGCCATGTATTTTAGAAATTGAATAAGACATATCACAAATTCTACGGCTCGGCCAAAACAAAAAACATTAATGAAAAACACTAAAAAATTAACATAATCACATTACACCCAAAATAGGCAGGTCGGATACATGACGCGTGCAGTTTCCAAACGAGCACAGTAACCTTACGCGCGCAGCGCGTGCTTCACCGCTAGTATATAATTTATGCTGCTACGGACCAACTAGTGTCCACATGCTTAAACCACGCAGAAACAGCAAACTGCCTTCTTCATGGGCAAGACCATAATGTTTTTTAAGAAACTAAAACAGGGACCAACATGCCGAATAAAATGTCAAAAAGCAGGATCAATTCTGTTGACTGAAACAGGATGACATTATAGCCACCAAGTAGACCAGCAAATGTGTAGAAGCTTCCACGCCATGAGCTTGGCCGACCTCATGTAAAGACTGTCCACAACCTTTCCAAAGTTCCAAATTGTCTCCAGTGTGGCAGGGAAGATTTCCTCTGTCTTGGGATCCTCAAAGATAATGAGGCAACCAGCACCTTGATCCAGAATGCTTACAGGAAATTGTTAGTTGCTGTTCAAGGTTGGTAGATGGATAGATCAAGTGAACGAGCCCACTGTTTCTGAAATGAGGTAAAGATTAAACACTTTCTTGATTTCATTTTCTTTGTTATTTTCTCAATCCCTTTTCCTTGTCTTTTCATTATTGTAAGGTTAAATAGCCATCAACGTAGAGCTTCTTTTGTATGCTATTGATCATCTGTTGGTTTGTCAGTAAATCTGTTAGGATTTGCGCCGATGCAAGATCACGAACGACACCAGTAGACACGATGTTTGGTAACGCGGTTCAGCTTTCGCCTACATCTGCGGGTCAATGATTATGGGCGCTCGAGTCCTATAATACAGCAACACACACTACAACACTGATAGGGATTGCAGGGCGTTTAATTATCGTGGCATTTATCTTAAATGCCACCGAATAAAAAAATCACGGCATTTATTTTAATTTGGGGGCGCATACATACCAGGCAAAGATAAAGCGCCAGGTTAGGCTTTTACATGGCACAAAATAATCGCCGATGAATCATTCATGTAAAAGGGCAAATATAAATGCCTAGCTAGACATTCCACGGCACTTACCTTATGCCGATTTAAATAAGAAAGGAAGGCACAAAGATTCGCCGTCGTTGCTCAAGCATGGCATCTATAAATGCCGAAAGCTGCAAATGCCAGGTTATGGAGTATTTTAGGCAGGGAAAATTTAGGCGGGAGGAACCATGTAGGCGGCAAGGCATACTGAAAAACTACAGCCAAATATCTCCTCCCCCTCGCGCTGCCTCCTCTCTCCCCCCTCGCGTCCTCCCCATTCTCCACCGCCGCCTCCTCCCTCCCCGTCCCACACCTCCACCCATCCGCGGCGCCGCCTTCCTCCGCCTCTTCCCCCACCAGCGCTGCCGCCTCCCTCTACCTCACCGGATCCGGTGAATATGGAGCCGCGCCTCACCGTCTCCGCGGCGGCTTGCCGCTGCCCGAGGTCGCCGACCTACTCGGGCGCCAGCCGAGCCACCGGCGCCTCCCCTACTCGCACCCACGGCCTCCTCCCCTCCCCGGCGGCCGCCGCCTCCTCGTCCTCCTTCTCCGCGCGCCGCCGCGGACGCCACACGCCCTCCTCCGTCCGCTGCTACGCCTCTCCCCCCGCCGGCGCCGCCGCCTCCGCTTCCCTCGACCCGGACTTCGACAAGAAGGCCTTCCGCCACAACCTCGCCCGCAGCGGCAACTACAATATGGGCACCTTTTTTAAAATTTTTTGCAAGTTTTCATTTATGTTTCTTCTGATTGGAAACTGAGTTCTCATTTATGTTTAGCTACTGCTTTGCCTTTGTTCTTGCATGCAGATTTTCGCATAATACTAGTTTACATCGATTTTTTTTGGTAATAAGTGCCATCAAACCAAGCAGACACTTAGTTCACAACTACATGCTCACCTTCAAGCTAGATTACAGGGTTACTTTTAGTTCATGATTTCGGAAATTCACATTTCCATCCCTTTTCTAATATATTATAGCAGTATGTAGTTCAGCTTATTTGCCCTTTTCGGTGTAAAATGCAGGCATTTGGTTGTTGTTGCTGAAATGAGAAAAAGAGAGAGTTCAGTTTCATGTTGTTTTACCTTCAGCCTCGTGGTCTTCTATACTTTGATTTTTTTTTTCTGCGAATTATAATTTTGATTCCAAGAA
Organism: Raddia guianensis; assembly: GCA_036346415.1. Lineage (NCBI taxonomy): Eukaryota > Viridiplantae > Streptophyta > Magnoliopsida > Poales > Poaceae > Raddia > Raddia guianensis. Next base: position 8,602,385 of record CM070537.1, read on the forward strand.
CCTGAACTATTTTTGTTCTGAAAATTTTGGTTTTTACATAGGAACTGAATTTTGCTCCTTCTATCTATCCTATTTTGTTCATGTTATAGCGCACTAAATTTGCAAGGTCTACGTCGATGCCTCCCTAAAATAGTGTATAGTGTTGTCTCTTCTTTCGTAATCCTTTTTTTGTCTTCCTTCTCCAGAGTCAAACCAGAAGACCTTGCATCCTTGAAAGAAAAGCTTGACCAAGAGGTATGCAAGTACTTGGTCCCATGTTATGTCTATCTCACATAGGCACATAACTGAAATTGTGAACTCAAAGTGCATGCAATGTTTGATGTTGAATGCCTGTTATGTTAAATAATTAAAATGAGCAAATAAATGCGGGAAGTTATTTTATTATTCTTTGGGTAGAAAACTATTTTTTTTTGTGAACTTCTACCCTGTTACAATGTCACATCTTTATAGGATCTGTGGAAAGATCTTTGTGACTTCATTTCAATGCTAGATTTAGTTCTGGCTGATACCTTTACAGAGTTAGTCTTTGAATAAATTTTGCTAAAATACCACTAGAACTAGCTACGAGTTACTGTCTGGTAATGAAACAAGAGTTGCTGCTCCTGAAATGACACAAGCTATAAATCATGAGAAGGGAATAAGACCTGCCATTTCTAAAAATGGAGATCAGTCTATTCATAATGGTAAAAAAAGTTTAGCAGCTAATAGACCAAAAGAAGGAAGGATCATTCACAACAATTTGCTGGTAATGTACTTTCAATGCATGTAATTACTATTCACTCTATTACTACAAATTTGGTAGTAATTGCTATTTACTTTCAATTCATATAATTTTGCATGCTTCAAAATCTATTGATGAATTTCTAAAATCACTAGGGTAAGACTACAATTAATGGCTCACAATTGCAATCATCGTCCTCTGATAATGGAATGCTTGTGTATGTCATGAATGAAAGGACTAGGAAGCTTGGAGAAAAACATGATGGGGTATAAATTGATTTAATTTTATAACTGAAATTAGATGTGGAGACTGACTTTTAAAATATTGGTCTTCATTTTGTAGGATGGTAAGGAAGTTGCTTTGCGATCTCTAATTGGTTCTCAGATTGTTGCACATGGTAGATTGAGATGCACAAACAAAAAGGCTAAAGGCTTAGATGGATTGCCCTTAGGAGAATATTATGAAGTCTTAATTGATGATGTTTTACTGCCTCGAGTGCAAGGGCAGGCTACCAAGTTGGGTGCTGCTATTGGACGCTGCATTGCTTGGCCACTTCAAAATGTATGAACTTCACCTTATTGTTTAGCAAATTATATTAGTTGCGCATAACTTTTGCTTATGAATCTCATTGTATTGATAGGTTATTCAAAAGGATGGATCACCATTGAATATGACCAGACGTGCAATAGGTAATCATTCCAGGATATGAATAACATGCAAAATAATTGTATTTGTGCAAGAAAAAATATTTACTCATCTTCCTGCTTTTTCTGTACTGTTGTAGATTTCCGCAAGTGATCGGATGCTGGATTAGACTTCACTAAAGGAAGGTGGTGTGGTGCTGTGAATTTTTTGGGACAGACAATATGCAACTCAAAGAAATTGACTTTATTTTGTATGGTTATGCCAAGTAGATGCCAGTTATATGATTAGTATGAGTTATTTTGTCTTTTGAAACCTGGACATTATTCACCGTGAAGGAAAGATACTATTGACCTTTGTGCAATATAAGTGATGTGTAACACCCCAATTTGGGGATGAATTTAAAATTTGTGTCAATTCAAATTTCGTTTAAAATTTTGAACCCTCGGACACGTGGGACCCACTGTCAGCCACTGTGGTCCCTTTCTCTCTTCTCTCTCTTCCCTCTCTCTCTTCTCTCTCTCTTCTCTCGCGCACAGGTTTCGCTGCTGCGCTTTGAGACGCACGCCGTCAGGCGTGAGGCTGAGCTTCGTCGTGTCGACCCCAGTTGGCCGCCTCGGGCTCGCCGCCCAAGACGCTCGCCGGAGACGGTCCGCCGCCTCGGACCACCGGATAAACGACGGAGCTCGCTCGGCTCATCAGGAAGGATCCCGCGTGATTTCTCGCCACCGCGCCGTGACTCGGCTCAATTCGTGAAAAGGCTACGCCTCTCCTAGCCCGCACTGCCCGCCCCGCCCTTGCCACACCCGCAAAGATCGCGCAGGCGTGGCCAGCTCCGTCGCGTCACCATTACTGTTCATGGCGCTGCATGAGCTCTTGGGCCCAACCGGTTGCTCACCCTCCCTAAAGCCGAGCCGAGACCCTCCTGCCCCGTCTTCCACCATTCTCCCAATTCCTCCTTGTTGACCGCCGCGAGTTATCCCGCCTCTGGTGAGCACCGGACCAATTCCTCCCGCCGAAGCTTCCCACGTGCGCCCCTAACGCTTCCTCACCCAATTTGGTGGAGCCGCCGGTGGAGCCGTGCCCATGACGCCCTGCTTTGCCGCCGTCGGGCTACTCACGGCCGCCACTGTCTCGAGCCCGTTCGCCTCGACGAAGCCCGTGGTGAGCACCCCTCGACCCTCTAGCCTCCCGTCCGTGTTCGTAGCTTGTAGATCGGTGTTGCGGCTCTGTTTTCGGCGAACCTTCGGTCCCCGCGCTCGCCGCCGCCGCCTGCGTCGGCCACCTCCGGCCTCGACGCGAAGCGCCATAGGAACCTTAGGGAGCTATGGATGCCAATGCGCTTAACGCACTTGGCCGAGTAGGGTCAGAAGCGCCGCGCGTCGTTTCCGCCGCCGCTCGCCACGCCGCCGCCGAGAAGAAGACGACGAGCACCGTCCGATCACGCGGCGAGATTCGTGCACTGATAGGGTCAGAGCCCTCGATCGGGCGGGTCCGCTTGTCGGATCACCTCGCGACGAGGCCGAGATCGAGCGCGCCCGGTCACTGACGAGTGGGTCCCTGGCCCCACCTGGCGGGTTAAGTGGACGCGTTCCCATTGGCGCGAAGCCGCCGCCGATGCGCTTATTTAAAATACGCTTTGGCGTGGCGCTTTCATATGTTGGCGCGTCTTGTATAAATGGGCCGTGGGCGAATCATTGCTACTGGGCCGTCTGACGGTTGGCTCGGCCCGACCCGATTTAAAGGATTTTCCAAACAATTTGCCAATTAGCTAAATATCGAATATAGTTTCAATTTCTAAAATAGGTAACCACTTCCAAAAATTCTAGAAAAATTTAGATAAATACTAGAGATGATATTTGATTTTATAAAAATATGAAAAGCCTTCATCAGATAGGAAATTTCAGACCGTGACGTTGAAATTAGAAGTTGCTTATATAGAAATGATTAAGTGAATTTAGGTTAATTGTCGTTTATTAAATTAATGGCTCGGATCCCCAATAATCTCTAGAAAATATGTTATTTAGAGAGTGTCTCTATAAATCTGAGAATATTCCAAATTAACATTTCCACTTAAATACATATATGAAATTATATTTATGTTCAAGGGACATTTATTGATAGACACCAACAATTTACTTGCAAAATCTATTTAGGTGTCTGCTCAAGAAATATATTCAATAATGTTAAAAAAAACCTAGAACCAACTCTTTATCTAGAAACTTTACTACTTGTTAGCCCCGTTAAACTCTAACCTAGCGAGGCGTAAATTTTCCAATATATATATTATTACACACATGCCATTTTATGTTGATTTAGAAACCCTAATCACCCTCTTGCGATTTACCGCATAAAGCGTATTTTGGGTTTAGAGACTATTATATATAGTACCAATACTATTTATTAATGCACAATAGCATGCATAACATATCATACGCAAGATAGGTTCGCTAATCGATCTTAGGCTTATTGATAAGCTAGGATCTATACCGAGCATGCATCATGATTTTTCGTCGCATTATTAGTAGTAATTGTGGTTTGTTGGTATGATTAGACGAGGCGACCCGAAGGAAGGTTTGGGGAATGAAGAGGACCATCTCCCGTAACAAGGCGAGTTAACACTTACTCTTTAGATGTGATCCGATTAGGGAGAGACAATGACTTTCCTTAGTCGCGGATTAACATCGCTAATACCATGTTCATTACCCGCTTTTCTTAAACTATGTTGTTTACTTATTAAAGATGCATGCTTAATTAGATTGCCTAATTGTTAATCATGTTATACTTATACATGCCTCGCTTTGAAATGTTTAGCCTTAATGACCGCTTTGATTGTCATTGCTCTTGTTAGCCTAAGATTAGTCTGGTAACCACTTTAACCCTACCTAATGGGTAAAACTTGCTTAGACCGCTTAGACTTAACAAATTTTCGGCTAATCGCCACGGAACGGTGAACCGATATTCTTTGGACATTCATTAGTCTCATTTAATATGATATGACATATGATGATTAGAAAGGGTGGTAGATGCATGTTAATGATTGTGTTTGTGGGTATGAATATGGGGATACTTGGTCGGTTGGGTAGGTCTGCTGGGAAAGTCCAAATGTGTGATATGGTGTGGTCGATGACCGTGGAAGTAGAGAAAGAATGGTGGGTTGCCCTAGTTGGATTTGGACATCCTCGATGGATGAATTAGGCACGAGATGCCTAGTCTTTGGGTTTAGCTGTGGCATACCGGGAGGAGCGCGGATAAACACGCCAGAAGTGAAGATCGCCGCCTGTGTTGGTTCCAACACAACGCGCGGGCTATCGCATGAGCACCGCACGTGGATCGCCAGGAGTGAGCGCTCATGAGGCCCCTCGGGACCGGCCTCGATAGGGGCGGAATGGGCCATCACCGAGGGTGATAATGGCCACACATCCCGGTGGTGATGTCGGCTAGTGAGGGCCGGCAACCCTACTAGGTCGGGTGATCATGCCATGGCATGTGTGGTCCATGAATGGGATTTCGCCAAACTCGAATGATGGCGAACTAGGATTGGTTGGGGCAACCAGAGAAAGTCCGGTTGGGAGCAACCAGAGAAAGTTCCGAACCGATAAGTCGGTAGAAAGTCCGTTGGGAGCAACCGGGAGGAAAGTTAGGAGGAACAAATGAGTGGTATGGTGATTGTGTAAGTGGTTGGGTTATGATCGAGGATTAGTCAATTTGTGTGTTAATTGAGTATAAGTCGGTATGGATTGAGGTGATTGTGTAAGTCGGGTCGTGTTTCGAGTGAGAATTGATCTATTATGGGTGGTTGGTGTGTTTGGTTGGCCATTTGGGTTCTAATGCATGATTATGATGGAAAACTCGATTTATTCATAACAATACAAGTGATAGTGAATTGCTAGTTAGGTGGTTTTCAAAAGTCTTATAAACTTGGCTTTACGCAAGTAAAATAACCCTTCCTCCAAATAAAGCCTTCGCACTAAATGCATTAAGGAAGTGTTAACTAGCCGCTTGGATGACGCCGACCTCGCCTACTTACATTCTTTAGATGATGGTGTCAAGATGACCCTTACGCATGTCTCAAGACGACGGACAGACCATGGTGGACCCGAGGAGTCTTAGGGGCCGCTCGATCATTGTTGGACCTTAGTCGATGGGGAATCTTTTGAGTAGATATTTTGGTGTTATTTGTACTCAACTATTCTTTTGTAATTAAGGCTTGTATGGGCGCTTCACTAAAGTCGCCTAAGGCGCGACTGTGATGTAATATTCAGAAATTTATTTTATCGATGTATGCTTGTATCGGCTATTTGGTCTTCCGCGCTAGCGTACTGATCCAGGGGCTAGTGCATGGGATCGTCGACCCTCAAGGTAAGTTAAAATTGAGGGGTGACATGATGGTTGGTAAATGAGTAGCAAATTTGATGCTTCTCTAACAAGTGTGTGCAATGATTAATGGATGTGATATCTTTCTCTGTTATATATCATATATTGCGTGTTCTCTGAGACTTCTGAGATGTCATCATTTCGAGTGTTGAATTAATTCATGAATAAAGAATGGCAGTATGCATGGATGTGATGCATGTAAATTTATGATGAATTTGTGTAATGATTATTATTTTGGGCTGCTGCTTTATGGAATATTTTGTCTCATTTTCAATGAAATCTGCAAGGCAATGAAGATATTGGGTAGATTGAAACTGTGGGCCAGCTTTGCCAGGGCATGAAACATGTGCCAGCCCTGTCAATCGTGGCATAAAACATGTGCCTGCCCTGTCAACCATGGCATAAAACATGTGCCAGGTAAAGCGAACAGGGCATTTACTAAATGCCATCCTAAACTATCAGCGGCATCTGCTAAATGTCTTACTTAAGAATCCTCGGCGTTTACTGCTTGCCAGCTTTGTGTATCCACGGCATTTGTTAAACCGCCGTACTAGAGAATACCCGACGTTTAAATTTTGCCAGCATTGACTATCCAAGGCACTTATGGAACTGCCGTACTAGCAAATCCCCGGCGTTTGTTAAATGCCGGGGAAAGTCTACCACGGCATATGCCATCTGCCATAGTTACTATACGCCGGGAAATAGTTTTCCCCGATGGCGTTTTTCTTGACGGCCAATAAGTGCCGAGAAAAACCTTTTGGGGGCGTTTAAGGTGTTAAGCTGGCATATATAAACGCCTGAACATGCTTACCATGGTGTAGTGACACCGGTTAATTTGGTCAAGACCACATGCCGACCACTGACCTTCTCTTGCTTATACTAATATTATGAAGTCGTTCACCTGGTTACACCCAGTCTGCCTCCCTTTGTATAGTAAAGCCTTGGGTAGAGTACGATTCTCACTCTAAACCAACCCTTAACACATAGTCCATTTAACCTACTTGTACACATATTTGGCATAAAACCTAACAAAATCTTATGCCTAAGATAGTTCTCTTCGTTGAGATAGTCCCAAAGCAATCAATGTTAATTTTGTTTTCTAGCTGAAAGCAACGCTCTTGGTATCAGTTTTTGGTTTTAGAACTTTAATGCACGTCTTACTACTTGTTGGCAATTGGCTAGCTACATTCTATCACTCCATGTTCATGGACATGCCTAGTTCAGTTGCTTATCAATGGAGTACAAGACATGCACTTGCACATCGTTTTAATTTTGTTTTCTAGTTGAAAGCAACGCTTGTTTTGGTATCAGTTTATGGTTTTAGAACTTTAATGCATATTTCACTACTTTCGAAAGGTTGATCTAAATGTTCAGCAGCATAGTTCACATGATGAAGTGCCCATTTCTCTGTAAAGTGTTCCATGGAAAATACAGACCAAGCCCAGGACAGATATAGAAATAGAGATGTTATGTGATGCATTACCTGGCTAGCTACTGCATGCGTGGGATGATTAGATCATTTCAATTCACTTGACCTTATTGCTAGCACAATGACCATTACATGTTTTTCAACATATAATGTAATTGAGCATAGCATGGATCATGATAAGTGTTTTTTTTTTTATTTGTGGTGATTGCCCTTCTGTGACAAGTGATTTTCATGATCTCTATTTACATTTCTGCAGGATGGTTGAGCTATGGTTGAGACTTGAGGCAAATTTATTTTCATTCAAGTGACATGAGCGCTGTGAAATACTAGTCTTATATTCTAGCCTTTTTATATGCAAGATTTGTTAGTTGTTGTCAGGGATAAAATTACGGCCCATTGCCATGGCCCACTCCCTGACGGCCCAGTCAAACAGCCTATCAGGGCCCAGCTCCCTGGAAGGTTCTATCTGGCCCATATGCGTCTTGCCGAACAGCTTCCTGGCTGGCATGGTGCGTAACGGCCGATGAATCGTGTTTGAGTCCGTCTCGAACAGGAGTCCTGCATGGCTACGTGAAGACCCGGACGTTGGTTTCCCGGATTGGAACGGACGTCGTGATCCCCAAGACTAGGAGTATGCCTTATCCGCCTCGAGATGTATTTGGCACGTTGAGTTCGTTACGATCTCGTCGTTAGCCCGGCCCGATAGTCCCTTGGTAGGACGGTTTGCTCCGCACTATATAAACAGTGCCCCTATGGCGTTAGGGGGCATCCCAACATCCGATATCTGGCTTGATCTAGCTTTTAGCATCTGATATACACCATAATCTCGCCAAGACTTGTTCGTCTCGTCGAGCCATCTCTTGTAATCACTCCTGATATATAAGAAATTTGGACGTAGGGCTATTATCTCCCGAGAGGCTGAACCGGGATAAAAACCCCGTCTCTGTTCGTTGTCGCTCGTGATTGTTCGGCGTGTCTCCTATCTCAATTCCAAATAACCTTAGCGACTTGAGATCATTATCTCAACCGTCGACAGTTGGCGCCGACCGTGGGGATACGCAGATCGAACATGTTGACCTCCGTCAGCGATACAGAGATTCTTCCTGAGGGCTACGACTCAGAAGGGCAGGATGTTTCTTCCCCTGCCAGCTCGGATCGATCTTACCGACCTAGATCGATGTCTGTGTCTGAGACAGAAGTTTCTGGATACGCTCCGGATATGGTCTCAGGTCGAGCTCCCGTCATTGACGATGAGTACAGAGCTGATGATCTTTACGCTGGTTTAGACCTATCAGATTCCAAGGCTATGTCGGTAGATTCCTCCTGTGGCGACACAATAATGACACCGTCTAGCGCGCAATCGCACGGCCACCGCGCCGTCAACATGACCGGCGCAGGGACTTCGAATCCTGCGCGGGTCCCGACGGCCGGAGAGATCGAGCAGATCGACTCTGCTCGGCATCCAGATGAGGCTACATTAGCTGCTCGCGAGCAAGATGTTGTTCGCCGCACTTTTGACGAGTCCATCAACCAAACTCTGGCGCAGATACGCGACCGCGCAGAACGTCGCCGACGAACCCGCCGCCAAGACACCACGCCAAGACCCGGCGCAAGTTCACCGCGGGTAGAATCCCCGCGTGCCCAGACTCCGATCGGGCAAGACGCGGATGTCTCGGGGATCCTAGGGCCCCTGGAGCAAAGCCGGGAACGGCTCCAGGCCCTGGCAACCATAATCAGATCCGCTCACCAGGACAATCTCGTCCTCGTGAGCGATGAAGTGGCTACTCACCTTGAGAAATTGGCCGAGGGCCTTAAGTCTATAGGTGAAGCATCATGCGGGCAGCGTGGTGAGCCTGTCGGGTGGATTCAGACACTGAGCGATCCGATCGATCGCGTGACCGCCGTCACCGTCGAAGGACCACTATCCATGAGCAAGCTGCCCGTGGTCGCCGTCGCTCGCCAAGTCCCCGTAGTCATCGCGACCACAGGGGCAAGCGTGCGCGTGACGATCACGGAGGATCCCCTCGTGAGGAGCGCGTTATCGCGACCACGAGGAAGGAGCGTGGGGGCTTATCACGGAGAGAGTTCCTCCAAGCAAAAACCTCCCGCTCAACAAGAGTTCCTCCGACCAACAGGACCAACGTCTTCTCAAGGCTAGGTTCTGCTGGGGAAGGTGGCCGGTCTTACGCCTTTGGGTGCGGGGCTTTCTCGACGAAGCTTCGCTCGTTCGGTGGCCCTCAAAGTTCAAGCCCGGACACATGGAAAGATACAATGGGACCCAGAACCCAGAGGAGTTCCTTTCCATCTACACTACGGCCATCATGGCGGCCGGAGGTGACGAGCTTGTCATGGATAATTACCTCCCGACTGTCCTTGAGGGTGCTGCTCGGACGTGGCTGTTCAATCAGCAGGATAGTTCCATCTCTTCTTGGAACCAACTTTGTGACGCTCTGATCGCTAATTTCCAGAGCTGTTACGTGCGTCTGGGCAAGGAGGATGATCTGCACCAGATGATCCAGATGAACTGGGAGACCCTCCGCAACTTCGTGAAGCATTTCATCAAGATTCACAACACGATCCTGAACATCTCGGACGAATCTGTTGTCCGCGCCTTTAAAAACGGAGTCAATGAGACCTGGACCGCCAACGAGACCTGGACCGTCAACGACCTGTTCAGGGCGGCTGACCGCTATGCCAACGTGGCAGAGCGTGTTCAGTACAAGAAGGCGTTCGACAAGGGCGAGCTGCCCACCCAGCCTGGTGTGGAGGAGAAGAAGAAGAGCAGCAACAATCCTGGTGACAAGAAATCCTAGAAGAAAAAGAAGGGTGATGCGAACAACACCGTCGCCGGTATAGATCGCACACCTCCTCCCAAGGATGGGCGTAAAAGCCCAAAGAATAACTATAAGGGCAAGAAGCCCACCCAGGGAGGCAATCAAGGCAAGAAAGGTCCAAGTGACCGATATTGCAAGTTCCACCAGAACTACGGGCATGATACACGCCATTGCAGAACCTGGGCTGCAAAGCTCGAGGATTTCTACAACGGCAAGGGCCCAATGCCCACTCTGCCCGAAAAAGGTGATGCCGGTAAGGCCAAGCGCCAAACCGATGATGGTGATCGGGATGACGATGAATATCAGGAGCCCGTGAACCATATCGCCGTCATCTTCGGTGGCTCCTCGGCTTATACCTCTCGCCGCAGCCTCAAGGAAGCTGCTCGGGAGGTCCACAATGTCGAAAAGGGCAAGCCTCAGCCCGAATCAATGAAGTGGACCGAGGTCCCCATCTCCCTCTCTCAGGAGGATTGCCCCACTGGGATGACCAAGCCTCAACGGCTCCCACTGGTGGTCGCTCCGACCATCAGCAACGCCAGAGTTGGCCGTGTTTTGGTCGACGGCGGGAGAGCTTTGGACTTGCTTTCTGCTAAGGTCTTGGACGAGATGCAGATTCCTCGCTCCAAGCTTAAAGAGGTCGCGATGCCTTTCTACGGCATCGTCCCCGGGAAGCTGTTTCACCATTGGGGCGCATTGTTCGCTGTTACCTTTGGCAGTCCAAGCAACTTCCGGACGGAGTTGATCACGTTTGACGTAGTCGATTTCCCTTCCGCGTACAATGCGATCCTGGGCCGCCCATCTCTTGGTAAGTTCATGGCCGTGTCCCATCATGGATACCATTGCGTGAAGATACCGGGCCCCAACGGTGTGATCACGGTCAAGGGCAACTACAAGGCTGCTCTAGATTGCGACGAGCGTCCCTTGCCCTGGTCGACCAGCCTTCCGCCGTGGTGGTCAAGTTCCGAGACCAAGTCTCAGACGCCTAGGGTCTCCCTTCAGCCAGGGGGTGAGACCAAAGAAGTTCCGCTGTCTTTGGATGATTCCTCCAAGACAGTTCATCTGGGGGCCAATTTGAACCCCAAATAGGAAAGCGAGCTCATTGCCTTCCTAAGAGCCATCTGACATGCCCGGAGTTCCAAGGGAGGTTATCGAGCACAAATTGGTCGTCCGACCGGACAAAAAGCCTGTTTGCCAGAAGCTTCGTCGCTTTTCGGACTTCAAACAGGGGATCATCAAGGATCAGCTTGGTAAGCTGCTCGCTGCTGATTTCATCTGCGAGGTTGATCACACTGAGTAAATGGCCAACCCTGTCATTGTAAAGAAGAAAGGCGGCAAGTGGAGGATGTGTGTCGATCACACAGATTTGAACGCTGCTTGTCCCAAGGACAATTTCCCGCTGCCTCGCATAGGCTAGCTAGTCGACGCGACTGCGGATGCCCAGCTTTTGAGTTTTTTGGATGCTTACTCAGGTTATCACCAAATAAGCATCTCCCCCGAGGATGAAGAGAAGATTGCCTTCATCACCCCCTTCCGCACTTTCTGCTACACGACCATGTCTTTCGGTCTGCGCAATGCTGGTGCCACGTTCCAGCGCTTGATGGAGAAGACTTTCCCAGAACAGCGCGGAAAAAACCTGGAGGTCTATGTCGATGACATAGTTGTAAAGAGCAAGTTTGCTCCAGATCATGTAAAAGACCTGGCCGAGACTTTTCACAATCTCAACAGGCATCGAATAAAGTTAAATCCAGAGAAATGTACCTTTAGTGTTCGATCTGAAATGTTGCTCGGTTATGTAATTGGTTCGCAAGGAATTTCTGCCAACCCTGAAAAAATCGAGGCCATTGAAAATATGCAGGCTCCAACTACTGTCAAGAAAGTTCAGAGCCTCGCCGGACGGATGGCTGCTTTGAGCAGGTTTATTTCCCGTCAGGACGAACGCGGGCTGCCCTTCTTTAAAGCCCTGCGCAAGCACAATGGTTTCGAATGGACAGAGGAAGCTGATCGATCTTTTCAAGATCTAAAGCAATACTTGTCCAACCCGCCTGTCTTGACCACCCCGCAACACGGCGAGCAACTCTTACTCTATCTCAGCTATATGCCTCAAGCGGTGAGCGCGGTCTTAACGGTGGAAAGGGAAGGCATCTGGCGACCAATCTATTACGTGAACGAGGTGCTTCACGGATCGAAGGAGCATTACCCTGAGGTCCAGAAAACTTCGCCATTATTTTCAGGCGCATCAAATACTGGTCCCGACCAAGTTCCCTCTTGGAGAAATCCTAAGGAACAAGGAAGCTGGCGGCCGTATAGCTAAATGGGCAATAGAACTAGCAGAATTCGATATTCTGTTTGCTGCCCGAACTGCTATTAAGTCCCAGGTCTTGGCTGACTTTGTCGCCGAATGAACCTGCCCGCCCAAATCCCAAGAAACTCACGAGCAACCTGATGACCTCCCTTGGACCATGTTTTTTGATGGCTCGCGTACTGAAAACTCGGGGGTTGGATTTGTTGTCATCTCCCCTCAAGGAGAGCAACTCCAGTATTCAATCCAACTACACTTTGCGGCGACTAACAACGTTGCGGAGTACGAGGCCCTCCTCGCGGGACTTAGAGCGTGCAAGTCGCTCGTTGTCCAACGGCCGACCGTGAAGGAGAGTCACGGTGGTCATCAACCAGTCAACAAGGAGTATCAGTGCTGCGATGACTCAATGGCGCGATACCTGGTTGAAGTGAGGAAGTTGGAGCGGCACTTTCGATTTTTCGAGGTGCTCTTCGTGCCCAGAAAGGACAACTTTCTGGCCGACCAACTGTCTAAGTTTGGATCCTCACGAGAACCTGCTCCGGCAGGGGTGCTCGTCGAGCACCTTCAGAAGCCCTCTATCATGTCTCCGGACGAGGCAACAGAGATGTGGTCTTGTCTCCGTCATCGAAAGGTGCCGCGAATCGACAACGCCATTTGTCCGGTATCTTGCGATGGGACATCGCCAAGACGGCCGAAGCGTTTTCGCCATAAGGCGTGCTACTCCATACAAGCTTATGGACGGCATCCTTTACCGTCGAGGTGCTCTGGGAGTTTTCTCCAAGTGCATCTCGCAGCAGGAGGGTGTGTTCCTTCTTAGGGACATACACGAGGGTGCCTATGGCAACCACGCCTCCTTCAGAACTCTGGTCGGCAAAGCGTTTCGCATGCGCTATTACTGGCCAACCGCGTTACAAGATGCCCGGGAGATCGTGACAAAGTGCAAAGCTTGCCAATTTCACGCCCGGAAGGCACATAAGCCCGCCCAGGAGCTCCAAACGATCCCCCCATCATGCCCTTTCTCCACATGGGGACTGGATCTGCTCGACCCGTTCCCTAAGGGGTACAAGGGCTATACACACTTGCTCGTCGCCATTGACACTTTTACAAAGTGGATAGAGGCAGAGCTTGTGTCCTCTCTTCACGCCAAAACGGCTGTGCGCTTTTTGAAGAGCAACGTGGTCACGCGCTTTGGGATCCCCAACAAGCTGATCACCGATAACGGTACCCAGTTCAGAAGCGAGCTATTCCAGGAATACTACGAACAGCTGGGCACCAAGGTCTATTTCGCCTCTGTGGCACATCCACAGAGCAATGGAGCAGTCGAGCGAGCTAACGGACAGATTGTCCAGGGTATCAAACGGCGCGTGTTCGTGGCACTCCGCGAGCACAACAAGGCTTGGGTTGACGAAGTTCCTTCCGTCCTTTAGGCAGTTCGCACTACGGCCAGCCGGGTAACCGGGGAAACTCCGTTCCAATTGGTCTATGATGCAGAAGCCATCCTGCCCGCCGAAATAGTACTCGGTTCGCCTCACACGAGCTCGGTCAACTTTGTTGACTACGAGCAAGAGCGCCTACTCGATCTCGACCTCCTCGAAGGCACACGCGACCGGGCACAAGTCAGAATGGCGCGCTACCAGCAAGATCTTCGCCGGCACGCTGCCAAAACGGTTTGACCAAGGGCTTTGAAGACGGGCGACCTCGTTCTGTGCCGTGTCCATAACCTGTCCAATGCCAACAAGTTAACTCTCCGTTAGGAGGGTCCGTTCACGGTCGTTTCCACTGCTCGCCCGGGGGCTGTTCGCCTGGCTATGGAGGACGGGAGAGAGTTGACCAGCACTTGGAACATCGACCAGCTTCGTAAGTTCTTTGTGTAGGTCTTTTCTGTGTTTGCTTAGTTTTGCGTTTTTTGTCAAACTTCGCGCCTTTGTTCGTCCAAGTCTGTCAGGCTCTATGTAAAGTTCAATCCATTTAATAGTGAAATTATCACGGTCCTCTGAGGCCTTTTCACAGCTCTGTCTTGTCAAGACTACCCTCTCTCTGGTAACACTTGATGGCTGCCCGGCCTTGCGAACACTCGGCTCCGCAATCTTAAGGATTTTTCCTGCTCGTATCTAGCTTCAACAAGTTCCTAAACTCGAGTTACGTAACACGGCATCCGGCCTCGCGGCTAAGCCTGCTCTCGTAAGCCCTCCCGCAGAGAGGCACTTACCGCGGGCGCGACCACTTGGCAAAGTTCTGCTCTCATAAGCCCTCCGCGGCAGAGGCACTTTCCTTGCTCGGTTACCTTTTGAATCGCTTAACTTACGTCGCCGAGCGTTTTTGGGATAAGTCGATCAGATACGGTGTCGCTTAACTCTCTACGCACATGCTCGAATTCGCAAACTCAGGTTTTCGAGCATCGTCCGTACCGGGGGCTAGGGTGTCGCTCTTTCTCTTGTGTACCTGTTCGAATTCGCAAAATTAGGTTCTCGAACAGTTGCACAACGGGGGCTGGGAGTTAGGCCAAGCGTTCTACCGGTTTTCGTTAAACCTTTCTAGCGCCGTCGTGCCTTTTCTCTTAGTTTCCCGCTCGTCCTTGTCTTTTTGCTGCTCGTTTTTGCAGGGAAAAGGTAAGTCTTGTTGTGCAAAAGTTAAGACTTTATTGCATTGCTCAAAAGTTTACAGGTACAAGGAGTGCAACCCTACTTCTACTTCGAAGCAAGCTGCTCCTTCAGTTCCTCGTTCTCTATCTTCAAGCGCAGGACTTCTCCTTGCGCCTTGAAGCCTTCCTTGGCCTCAGCTCGGAGACGATCGGTTTCCTCCTTGCTGAGCCGGGCCCGCTCCGCCGCCTCTTCGTGGAGAACCTCGACCTCCTCGGTCTTGGCGCGCAGCTCCTCGGACAGAGCCTCGCTCTGACTGACCCGCTGCTCGGCGGCCTTGTGTCGCTCCGTGGCGGTCAGCTTCTCTTCGGCGAGCTGGGCCTTGAGGGCCTTCACCTCCGTCGCAAGCTGACTCCGCCACTGCGACGCGTCATGGAGCTGTTCCTCGAGCCACTTCGTGCGACTCTGTTCCTTCTCCGTGACGTCCGCCCCCGCGACTTGCGCGCGAAGCTCCTCGGCCTCTTCACGGAGAGCTCTGGAGGATTGCCTCTCCTCGGTCGGTAGACCTTGACTTCCTCACCTTCGCCTTGGCCGGCCGGCTTGGTGCGGTGAGGGCTCCCCTCGGATCCCCTTGCTCGGAGATGTTCCCGGAAACCAGCTATCACAGCGGCGCGCTCCACGGTGACTCCCTCCACGAGGTCCTCCATGGTGGGCCCCACGAACTGAAAGAGAGAAAACTAAGTTAAGACCTTGGGCAACTTTAGCCCGAACAGACAATGTCTTGGGTTTGAGGGTTACCTGTCCAAGTCGCCGCTTCAAACTTCGGCGCAGGCGATCCTCGAGACCGTGGGTCACGAATCCTCGCCCGTGCGGGATAAGGCCTGCGCGGCGATCCGTCCGCCTCGTCGTCCCCGCGTGGGCACGTCCCCCGCGCTCCTGCCTCTCCTCTTCTTCCTCCGCCCTCTCCTCCTTGGGCAGAGCCGGTGCCGCTCCGCTTGGCGGCTCCGGAGCTTCCACGGGCAGGGTAACTCGTACGCCCTGCTCATGGCTTTCTCCTTCCTTGGCTTTAGGGTCTTCACCCTGCTCGCCGGTGACCTCCGTCGCCACAGGGACAGGCTGCCCCTGCGACGAAGTGCCCGGTAGGACCGCCTGCTCGGTCCCACGTCGGGCAACCTGCGGAGCCATTGCCTTGGCCCCGCCTTCCGTGGCACTGCTTACCGCCTCCTCTGCCTCCAGCCGCTCCACCGCTCCCAACAAGGCCGAGTTGGTCGCTGAGTCTGGGGAGCAGTCTCTACGCCGCGGCTTGTCCTTGAGGTGGTTAATCTTATCGCTCATGACGCACTGCAGTGTGCTCGGCAAGCAGAGACTCGCTCGATTGCCGCCTCGACGTCGTCCATGGCAATCTCCTCCTGGGCAGCTGATGAAAAAGAGCATGGTTGAGCCTGGTGCGGTTAGGGAAATTGTAAAAGACAAAAGTTTCATTACAACATACCTTCCGTGGAGGGCTTGATCTTGATCTTCTTCGCCAGAACCTTCCGCCTCTTCCTCGGGGGCTCCTTAGCGGCTTGTTCGCCTTGGCACCTGGGTGTTCGCGGCGATGAACTCAGCTCCCTGGTGAGCTGAGCGCTCCTCTCGCGCAACGCAAGAAGCTTTTCCTTCTTGTGACTTCTTCCTCGAGCCTCCTCTGCTCGGCGACCTGATGCAGCCGTGCCAAGTGGCCCGGGTGAGCCTGCGCGTAACGCTTAAGCCAGAGGGTCAATGTCCTTACCTCTTTGTCGCTTTGCTCGGCGAGGAGTGAGGGGCTTGGCCGCTTTCCGTTTGGCTCGCCGCGCACGCGTTTGGCTTGCTCAGCGCGCTCCGTTGCCGCAGGGGGCTTCTTTGAGGGCAGGCGGCCATGGCGTGGCGAGCTCCGCGTTGGCTCGGCCTTGGGCTTTGTGGCCACCTTGGCCTTGCCCTTCTTCGCCTTCTCCTTCTCCGACCCGGAGAGTTCTTCCACGATCCCTCCGAGGATCAGCTGGTCCTCCTGCGTGTTTGGAAAGTAAAGTGTCAGCATTTACAACAGCGCAAATCCAGCGATACGCATTTAGGGTTCGAGCAACTTACCTCGGTACCGTGCGGACGAAAGCACGCTCATGGACAGTGTAGGCCACCTCGCCGGTGACCTCGCCGTCCTTCTTGGTCGCCTTCAAGATGGCGTCGACCCGCTTCGGTCACCCATGCGTCGGTTGGCTTATCTCGTCTGAAAGCAGAAATCCTCTCGATTTACTGGAAGAAGCATCAAAGACGGGTTGAGTCTTAAAGGCACTTACATGTGTTTCCTCGAGATGTCTTCCCATCCTCTATCTTATAGAAGGATAGGGTCTTCTCCGCAATGGACGAGATCCTGCTTTGTGAAGTCCCGGATGATCTCCCTGCCCGTGAGCCCGAGGCTCACGAGGGAGGCGATCTTCCTCGTCAAGTACCAGTCCTCGGCGGTCATCTCCGGCCGAGGCATTGGCGTTCCCTTCGCCGGCGCCTTCCCGGTGAAGACGAGCTTGCTGTCGTCGCTCCGCCTGGTGTAGAACCACCTCGTCCACCACGCGCCCATCGAGTCGAGCAGCGGTGGGCGGGGGTACGGCGCGTCGTCGGCGGTGGCCCGGAGCTTGAGGTAGTAGCACCCCAGAGCGGCGGAGCTGCTCCTCGTCACTATATAGTAGTGGAGGAACAGCCCCACCGGTGGATCGATGCCCAGATAGCCCTCGCATAGGTGTGTGAAGACGGCCATCTGGAGGATGCTGTTCGGATTGAGGTTCGCCACCTCCAATCCGCTAATGTTTAAGAAGGCCTCGACGAAGTCGCTCTCGGGAGACCTCAACCCGAACAGTGCGAACTGTTCGAAGCTGACGAACTCTCCCTCGAGCGGCTCCGGAGTTTCCTCCTCTCCGGGCAGTCTCCAGCTACCGGTGTCGATGTGCCCCTCTTCCTCCCAAACTCTCAAGTCCTCCTCGGATGTGCTAGAGCTTACGAACTTGGCCATAGCGGTACCCAGAGTTGGACGAGAAGGTTTGGTGGTGGAGATTGGGTGCTCGGTGCTGAGTGTGGTTGGAGTTAGGGCTTGGAGAGGAAAGGCGTGAGAGCAGAAGTGGTTGGCCGCGGGCGGCTTAGGTGCTTTTATAGTCCCATATGAGCAGCTCTGCAGCGGTTTTGTCACAAAACGGCTAGTTTTTACCGCAACGGCTAGGTAAAACGGTCGCTTTATTTTCATCAAGGCCATGACGGAAGTTACTGTTGGAATCGCCAACGGCTATTTTTTCCAAAGGCATCAGATCAAGGCCGAGTGCTCTTCTCGGGCAGATGTGATTCCTCGCTCGACGCAATGAGTTGCTCGTCTTGATCGATCGGTTCTGTCGGTCCCGAACAAGTCTTGTTCGGTTGAACCATAACCTGGTCGGTCGCTTGTTACGCGTCTTTGTAGCAACAAAATTTCTCTCTTCGTGACTTGGAGTCTCAAGAGGAAGACCCCACTCTAGTGAGTCCTTCCACTTGAGTCTCGGGGGCTAGCTGTCGGGGATAAAATTACGGCCCATTGCCATGGCCCACTCCCTGACGGCCCAGTCAAACAGCCTACCAAGGCCCAGCTCCCTGGAAGGTTCTATCTGACCCATATGCATCTTGTCGAACAGTTTCCTGGCTGGCATGGTGCGTAACGGCCAAGGAATCGTGTTTGAGTCCGTCTCGAACAGGAGTCCTGCACGGCTACGTGAAGACCCGGACGTTGGTTTCCCGGATTGGAGCGGACGTCGTGATCCCCAAGACTAGGAGTATGCCTTATCCGCCTCGAGATGTATTTGGCACGTTGAGTTCGTTACGATCTCGTAGTTAGCCCGGCCCGATAGTCCCTCGGTAGGGACGGTTTGTTCAAGACTATATAAGCAAAGTGCCCTACGGCGTTAGGGGCATCCCAACATCCGATATCTGGCTTGATCTAGCTTTTAGCATCTGATATACACCATAATCTCGCCGAGACTTGTTCGTCTCGTCGAGCCATCTCTTGTAATCACTCCTGATATATAAGAAAATTTGGACGTGGGTCATTATCTCCCGAGAGGCCTGAGCCAGGATAAAAACCCATGTCTCCTGTTCGTTGCTGTTCGTGATTGTTCGGCGTGTCTCCTATCTCAATTCCAAAGAACCTTAGCGACTTGAGATCGTTATCTCAACCGTCGACAGTTGTCTTGTGAATTGTGATAATCTTTTTGTCAAGACAAATCGCTGGCTACATTGAATGTCGAATTTTGAATAGCACATTGTATTTTGAATCTTGAATTTTGCCATTTGAAATACTCAAATTTGGGCATTGCTTTGTGGTGTAAAATCTGTGTGTAATTTTCGTGTTTAATTTACATGTAAAATCTAGAAGCGTTGCATCGTGGTGAGTCTGTTTAATTTGGTTGGTTTGTTGTGTGGCTAGCAGTTGTTTTAGCCGCTGTCATTGCAGCGTTGCATGACCATGGTTTGCATTACATCTGGAAGCATTTGCCATGGCAAAAGAGCACTACATCCGTGCAGACTTGACCAGCATGACTTGCGCTGAATACCAGCCAGGAGCCCAGGACAAACTTGTGCTGAATGGAAAAAACCAACCAAACAAAATCACTATCATTGATCCATCCCTCATGGCCTTGACCGATGCCAAAACTCATGTTGGATGATGATGGTTGGTATAATCAAACACACCCATAGCCTATGTGGCAAAGCTATTCATGTGGACATACACATGGCAATACTGCCGGGAAAAGCTCTTTGAAAAGATGTTTCTTGAAGGGCGACCTTATCCTTATTACACCTAGCATTTAGTGGGTGGGTTTAGGGGTCAAGTGCACTGGTTCAAATACGTTTTTCGGTGGAATATATATGGTTTTGCCGGTCAGGGGCTACGTGTGCTTATAGTTTAGGGGATCATAAAAACTTTTTTCTATATAATATGATGACAACAATGTTTAGTGTATGCTTTTCTTTTGCGAACAGAGACGTCTAACAAATGCCACTAGATTGTTGTCAAGTCACATAGTGGAAAATCAATTTCCATCATGTTTTGACAAGAAAATTGAAAATCACACCCATTATATCATTAATTAAATTAATGCTTCTTCAATGGCCGGACGACCAATCAAAAGACAAATTTCACAAGGTTTTCCACCTTGCTATGACCTATCCAGGGAAACCATTATTGCCACGTAGCTTAGCTTTCAAGTCATAAAGGAGATATTTTTCACCCCACCTCCATTTGCCCACATAATCTTTAATTAGTGGAGAATCCATTTTACCCAGTAGCTGCTCTATTTTACAAACTTAAAATATCAAGATATCCACTTTTGGTGCCTATAAGTAGCTTACATCAAATCACATTCTGTTCAACGAAACCAAGTTGCATGAAAACCACTTGGTTCAACCAATTTACAAGAACTCGAGTCAGTAAGTACTGTCACTTTTGTTCGTATATACACATACGGCTATATATCTATATTGTTCCAGTTATATTAGTCCTCCATTATTTTTTTTGTCTTTCATGATTCGAAGACAGAATGAAGCTCAGCACATTCGTTATTGTCGGGCTGATTTTTGTCAACATGTCTACCTGCATGGCCACGAACGCAGCTAAGGATGCTTCTTACAGCTCAACCGTGCTACAGAAGGTAGCACGCAATGTGATGTCTGGTACTGATGGGAGGAATGGGCCTCCTAGCATTGATCATCAATGCCCACTTGGAACATACCCCAATTGTCAAGGAACGTCTCAGAGCACTCGAGGAACGCCACAAGCTGTTGGAGGCACTACTGCGGATCGGGGCTTTACAAGCGGCCCATCACAAGCGGCTGGCTTTAACCCGCTTGCGACCCAATCGCCACAAGCGGTTCGTGGCCAAAGGGTGGGAGGGTGGCGGGAAAGGGCATGTGCAAGCGGTTCGTGATACCAACCGCTTGCAGAGATAGGACATTGTAAGCGGTTCGTATCACCAACCGCTTGAAATAATCTGTAAGCGGTTGGTGATATGAACCGCTTACGAGGTTATATATCGCAAGCGGTTTGTATCACAAACCGGTTGCATATGCTTTTTCCTTCCCGCCTAGTGCATTTAACCCCTTTTTCCTCCCCGAGCAGAGCTCGCAAGTGAGTAATCGACGGGCCGAAATGTTCATGCGGGGAGGTCTTTGCCAAAATTTTTAATTGAAACTAATAGCTCCAAATTAAGGTTTCCAAGGTAAGTAAACATAGTCTGAACATCATTTTCATATGGACATTGCTTATCTTTTTGCATTGGATGTGGAGAAATATTAAATAATCTTGTTTGAATTGAAGGGTGTTTGTTTTGCTATAGCTCTCTCTCTCTTGATAATTTGAGATAAGATGTAGATCTATTAAGGGTTTTAAGTCTAATATTAGTTTTGTATTCTTTTTTTGATGATGTATAAGATGTTGAAATTAGTTGGTAGGGGTGATTATTTGTTTTAGAGAGCAAGATCTAGCTCTTGGTGCCTTAGCTAGCTCTCCCTTCTAGATCTTTTGAGGCAATGTGGTGATCTATTGGATGGTTTTAGTTTCACATTAGTTTAAAATAGTAGGTAGGGTGATTATTTCAATTTCTATAGAGCTAAATAGATGTAGGTTTTTTGCTAGGTTGGTAATAATTTTTTTGTGTATGAAATATAATTAAAAATATTTTTGAAAAAGTTTTTAATTTGTGAGATTTAGTTGGTTTAGCTATAAAAATCAAGAAAGTTTAGAGGTAATTAAAAATATAACAATTAGTTATTTGAGTTAAATATTTTAATTTGAAAAATATAATAAGTGTTCTTATTAATTTAATTGGTGCGAGATGAACCGCAATGGATGTATGCGGATCGTCGGACAAGGGAGTTCATCGATGGCGTGAATGCTTTTCTTTATGTCGTATTTGAGACTTGCCTCCGTGAAGCTTCAGCGGTGTCCGTGCGTAGATTGCAGGAACGTGAAAGAGCACTCAATGCGAGGACGGATACAGGGCCACTTGTTGATGAGAGGTTTCATGCCGAACTATACATGTTGGACTCACCACGACGAAGTAGAGCATACAAGCATAGAAGACGACGAAGAAGCCGATGAAGAGGAAGTGACATATGATGGTATGCCGGACGCGACGATATACGAGGACGTAGAGGATACACAAGGTGATCAGTTTGGTGTGGATGATGACCTGGACCAGATGCTGCGTGACGCAGAGGGAGATATCACAGAGGACAAACAATATAGGAAGTACCAGGGATTGTTGGAGGACCAGAGAACTCTTTTGTACCCAAATTGTGGTAAGGGCACAAGAAGCTACGCACCACACTGGAACTCATGCAATGGAAGGCTGTGAATGGTGTGTCAGATAAGGGTTTCGATGAGTTGTTGTCGCTCATAAAGAAGTTGCTCCTGAAGATAACACCGCCGTAATCCACGATCAAGCCAAACCGGTCTGTGTCCTTTAGGATTGAAAGTACGAAAGATACATGCATGTCATGAACGATCGTGTCCTATATCGCGGTGAATATGCCGACTTGGATGCATGTCCAGTGTGCAAGGAACCCCGGTATAAGACGAAGCGTGACGATCCAGGTGAAGTAGATGGGGTGCGTGTGAAGAAGAGAGCACCGGTAATAGCGTTGTGGTATTTTCCTCTGATTCCAAGTTTGGAGCGTATGTTTGCAAACAAAGCGCATGCGAAGATGATGCGCTAGCATAAAGAAGAGCGTAAGGTCGACGGAATGCTTAGGCATCCGCAGATGGCTCGCAGATGGAGGATGGTCGATCGGAAGTACAAAGACTTCGTGAGACGAGGTCGTAAACATAAGGTT
Organism: Raddia guianensis; assembly: GCA_036346415.1. NCBI lineage: Eukaryota > Viridiplantae > Streptophyta > Magnoliopsida > Poales > Poaceae > Raddia > Raddia guianensis. The sequence continues at coordinate 8,625,123 of CM070537.1, forward strand.
CGGTTTGAGTACCAATGGGATGAATCCTTTCGAGACATGAGCAGCAGCCATAGCACTGGCCACCACACTATGTGTGTATAATATTCCTCCATGGTTATGCATGAAGAGAAAGTACGTAATGATGCGTTGTTGATCCAAGGCCCCAAGCAACCCGGAAATGATATCGATGTTCACCTCAAACCTTTGGTAGAAGATCTTCAAACGTTATGGAACGGTGTAAAGGTCTGGAACGAATACAAAAGGGAGTATTTCAACCTGCGTGCAATGTTATTTGTAACAATCAACGACTGGCCAACGCTTGGTAACCTGTCTGGCCTAACTGGCAAAGGCTTCAAAGCGTGTGTGCAGTGTTTGGATCAAACCGATGGCACGTACATGAAAGGCTCTCGAAAGATGGTGTACATGGGGCATCACAGGTTTCTTGTTCGGAGCCAGCGTTGCGGAAGAAACGCAGGAATTTAACGGGAGGAAGAACATCGTTTCACCGAGGCATCAAGTGGCAAGGTGTGTTTGCTATGGTGAAGGATCTGAAGGTAGTTTTGGAAAGGGTCCGGAGGCAAATCATGCGAATGATGAGGATGGCCATGCACCCATATGGAAGAAGAAGTCAATATTTTGGGACTTGCCTTCTTGGGAAGATTTGGATGTTCGCCACTCATCGGACTTCATGCACATCACCAAGAACGTCTGTGTGAGCTTCCTAGGATATATAGATCTGTCGGAAATCGAAGATCAAAGTGAGTGCTCGGAACGACCTTGAAGTCTGGGCATCGGGAAGGACCTACACCACGAAAAAGAGGTACGGAATAACTGTACCTCACGGCCGTGAGTTATACTCCAAGCAAAGAAGAAAAAAAGCGTGATAGATTGTCTTAGCGGTGTGAAGGTCCTTCGGATACTCGTCGAACGTAAAGAGATTCGTAAATATGAAAGAGAACAAAATTGTACATATAAAATCCCATGACTGTCTTGTCTTTCAAGACACAGCTTGCTCCGGTGGTTTTAAGAGGTGTACTGCCCGAGTGGGTAAGGGGGACAATCACAAAGCTGTATTCGTTTTTCAACGCTATTTCCCAGAAGGTCATCGATCCAAAAAAACTGGGTGAGATGCAGGCTGACGTGGTACAAAGTGTGGCTAGCCTCGAGATGATCTTTCCTCCTGTCTTTTTTGATATTATGGTTCATCTCACTGTTCATCTAAGCAAAGAGATAGATATTCTTGGGCCCGTTTATCTCCACAGCATGTTCCCTTTCGAGAAGTACATGAGCGTACTAAAGAAGTATATACGTAACCGTTCTCGGCCAGAAGCATGCATTGCCGAGGGTTATGTCACAGATGAGGTGGTCGAGTTCTGTGTGGACTACATTGATGATCTAGACCCCATCGGCGTCCCTATATCACGCCATGAGGGCAGGCTACGAGGTAAAGGGACACTTGGAAGAAAAGTACTTGCATGCAACGATCTTCGACATTTAAGCAAGCACATTTCAACGTGTTGAAGCAATCGGCGATGGCCGCCTGTATGTCCTCCAACACAAGAATGCTCTACGTCTCCGGTTCGAGAGAAGACCGACACGTGGATAACACTGAGACACATGGATTCTTTCACGCATGGTTACAAAACCATATCCTCAAGAGCAAGTCCAACAATGAGCAGCTTACAACGCTGGCTCTGGGACCATCCGTTGAAATAGTGAGATAGCGAGGATACGTGATAAATGGTTACACATTCCACACGAGATCACAAAATAACAATAGCACAAACTGAGCAATGGTGTCCATATAGAAGCCGCCGACAATAGAGGCGGGGTGGACACATATTATGGATTCATAGAAGAGATATGGGAGCTCGACTATGGGCCTTTGAAGGTCCCATTGTTTAAGTGCCAATGGGTAAAACTAAACGCAGATTTACGTGAATGTCGACAACACGGCATGACTACCGTCGACCTCCAAGAAGTCGGCTACTTGAGAGAACCATTTGTTCTCGCGAACGAGGTGAGACAGGTCTTCTACGTATTGGACATGTCAAGCGCACAAAGAAGAATCAAATCAAAGACAAGATGAAGGAACATACCAAAGCGACACGTGGTTCTCCAAGGCAAACGAAGGATTGTCGGAGTAGAGGACGCATCGACGAAGAAGAGTACGATCGATTCGATGAGATCCCTCCATTTGCGGTAGATGTCGACATAAGCATCTGGATGACACAGCATGGATGCTCCGCACATACGTGCGATCACGATGAAGGAAGAATTGTAAAGACAAAAATGTAAATGATTAGGATGACCCTTATTATGTGGTCATATTAAATATATTATGTGGTAGATTCAACTATGTTATCATGTAATTGCATTTTTATGAATTTATAAGGTGGAAGCAATATTTTTGGAAAGAATAATGGCCACATATTTAGAAATAAAAGTAAAGCCAAAAAATAATTTTTAGTATTTTTGAAAAGAATAATGGCCGAAGTAAATATTAGAAATGAAAGTAATGTAAAAAAAGATTTTTTAGTTTTTTGGAAAAAATAATGGGAAGATGTACATATTCAGAAATAAAAGTAATGCCATAAAAGATTTTTTTGTATTTTTGTAAAGAATAATGGGTTAATCACATATTTAGAAATGAAAGTAATATAAAAAAATAGTTTTTAGTATTTTTGGAACAAAATAATGGGCTCAGTAAATATTTTTTAAAAAATAAAAGGCAAGGGAAAAATAAAAGGCAAGGGGGCGCAAGCGGGGCTCGAACCCACGACCAGCACGGGGAGCCCGCACTTAAACGCCACGCGCTAGCCAAGTGAGACGAATTTTCATTTCAACAGAGACGGGCGCAATACTTTCTTAAACGTTATCGACAGAGTGGTACGTCCCAAGCCTCGCCACGTGTGATGGCACTTCTACAAGCGGTTTGTCCCATTTAATCGCTTGTAGAAGTGACTCTCAAGCGGTTTTAATCACCAACCGCTTGAAGATGCCCTTTATCGCTTGTTGAGGTCGAAATTCCAAAATTTTAAATGTCGCTAACGGCTTCTACAAGCGGTTCGTTCTACAAACCGCTTGTAAAAGTGTTTCAGACAAAGCGTTAAAATTACGAACCGCTTGTAGAGAGTATTTTCAAGCGGTTTGTAATATTAACCGCTTGTAGAGCCCTTCCTATATAAGGTAGAGGGTTCGCGAAATTTTCTAAGTCCTTTGCCCTGTCTCCCTCAACTGTTCCGTCGCAATCTCGCCACGCCCACCGCCGCCACCTCGCCGCCGTCTAGTACAAGACGGGCAGACGTTGCGTCGCCGAGCACCGCACAGTGGCCGCCTCTCGACACTCCACTCGCGCGCCGATCGACACCTGACAGACTCGCGACATCGACCATCTTGGCGCAGCGGCCTCCGCCACCCTACCGGCGAGCACCTTCGCGGTGAGCCCTCGCTCCCGTTCGCCGTGGACCTCCTCCCGCCACTTTGAATCTGAAGGCCGAGGTATCGAGCCCCTTCCTTCCCCGCCCCCATTGCTCTGTGATGCACTTGTAGTGTTCGACGGAATCTTGTGCTGTGTTGATGCTCCTATTGCTCCCTCTGTCATGCTCCTATACGCTAAGTAAGAATTTATGTGGCTTTCCCCTTGTGGTTGGTTGTGCGAGGTACCAATTAGAGATTTTGGGGATCTAATTCTTGAATTAGAGGCTAAATCTCAGTTTGGAAGCACTGCATACCTTGCCGTGTGCTTTACCCTTATTGCTCTGTGATGATAATCTGGTTGAGGCATATATAAATACATTTGTTGATTATATCTTGTGGTAGATTCAATTAATTTCGCCACCGTTAGGATTTATATTGTGTTCATCCCAATTCATGCCATGAATCGTTGTTAATTGGTCATTGGACGCTTGTTATCTTGATCTCGTATTGGTGCATACGGATGTTTTAGTGTGATGTTCAGATTGCTCGATTGATCTGCTTATTTCCGGTACCTTTGCTTAGCACTTTGTGCTGTTCGGTTGGTTCGTAATAAATAGATTTGGGTCCAAATGGCTTGTGGCTTGAATAATTGTAGATCGCCAGATTCGATTGGCTAAATTGGGATGTTCGAACTTAATTCCTTTCCAAAAGCAAAGGCAAGATTGATTGTCTAAACCTAGATATTAATCTCGATTGTATTGCACTGTGAAATCACTAGAACTATAACTAGGAAGGCATTTTACAAAGAACCGTTATTGGTTAAATCGAGCTCTCTAATAATGTCAATGGTGATTTATTAAGCTTGATATGTTGGCTGCCATGTTACAGTCCATTTCTATAGAGTACATGATAAATAATCTATTCCATGGCATTGTTATGTGTTTGCTCATTCTATTTATATTTGGTCAATTTATTATGCTTATTATATCGCAATATGTTCAACACACTAATCAACAGACACACAAAGACAACCACACCACAAGTCGATTTGGTTGGATTAGTGGTCGCCATGTTTTTCAAGTAAGTCGGTGATCATAAGTTGAGCTTGGCATGCCCCTTCCCCGGACGCCCCCGCAAAATTCTCTCTCTTTGTCCGGTGGGTGATTTCTGGGAGACTAGCCTCCGAGCTAGAGGCCGTTTGACCTAATTAGGTGTCGAGAAATATTGTATTCAAATATTGTATTTAAATATTGTATTCAGGCAAGACGACCCAAATTCTTTCATGTCATATGTCGAGAAATATTGTATTCAAATATTATGCGCTTTGATGGGTGTTGAGGTGGATGACATCTAAGAGATGTATATGTTGTATTCAAATATTGTATTGAAATGTTGTTTTCAAATAAAAAGAGATATATATGTTGTATTAAATGTTCTATTATTTCGCGTGCATGCACAGTGATAGATGGCGCACTCCGGACACAATGATCTTGATTTCGATGCGGGAAATGATTTTCTACTTAACGAAATCGCGATGGGCACTCTCATAAGCTACGATGAGGCCAACCCGGTCGATCGAATGGGTGATCAGGCTGCCCCGGCTCAAGCCGGTGACCAGGCTGCCTCGGCTCAAGCCGGTGATCACGCAATCCATGATCAAGCCGGTGATCAATCGCCAGTGAAACTAATGTCGACTACCGTGAGGTATATATAGCTGAACACTAAAATGACCGTTTCTTACCGTCTCATAGCAATAAGCCTCGACCGTGTTCTGTTTTTAAGCGGAAGCGCCCAGCGGCCAATCCAAACAAATACGAGGGCCTAACAAAAAGCCGTCGACAAAATGCGTGATTACTCAAGTTTCGCCGCTGGGAAGCCCGAAGCCCCTATGTCGGCACTTTGCCCCTTCAACAACGCTGCTGAGTCATTGTGAGGATCACGTCCCTATTAGCATCAAGACATGGCCCAAGGTTCCTCTGACTCGAAAGAGCCGCTCGAAGGATATAAAAGAAAACTTCACGATTCCGAATGACTTACGAAAACAAGTGCAAGAAATTTACTCGAGCAAGATGGCGTTATGCTTTCGATCGTGGAAGAGCGAGCTCGAGAAGAAATGCGTGGAGACCGGAACAACCCTGCACTTCAATAAGTATCCGAAGCTAGTGGATCACTGGCAAGCATTCGAGGAGTACAAGGTGTCGGCTGAAGGCAAGGCCGCGAGTGAGCAGAACAAGGCCAATGCACATAAGAAAAAATACCACCACCATCTCGGGTCCGGTGGTTACATCAAGGCTATGCCAAAATGGGAGAAGCAGGAAGAAGAGCTTAGAAAAAAGCGTATAGTACCTAAAACAGAAGACTGGGAGCTCCGCCCACGCAACTGGACCTTGGGGCACGGAGGGAGGCTGAAGGATGATGGCAAGCTAGAGATGGCACCACAAGTGCAACCCGCGAAAGAAAGGATTGTGGAAGCCATCGAGAAGCAACGTGCAGGTTCCTTGGTGGTAGACAGGGAGAATGACGAGCTTACGTACGCACTCGGGAACGCAGAGCATCTAGGAAGGACACGAGGACTTGGCAAGCAGGTGCCGTGGATGGCTAGCTTCTCAAATGATCAAGCCACATACCGGAGCCGGGAAAGAAGAAAAGTAAGAGAACACAACAGAGTCAGCAAAATCGAACGGGAGCTCAAGGAGCATAAGGAAAACATGGCAGAAATGCTAAAGTGGGAAGTGCAAGCTGCAATCGCCAGTCTTCAAAGACCAGGTGGGGTTATCGTCATGCCTCCGGAAGTAGATGTGGTTAGTCCCCCGGGCTCCGGTCGGCGAACCAGCTACGCGTCAAACAACGTGCCGGCCGATGAATTGCAGGCCCGTTATCCCGTGGACGACATCATCGTGCCCCGCCAATGTGAGCTACGCGTCCAACTGCACAACCTCACCCTCAAGGTGGCTTACGCTTTGGCCTACCCCGTGGAGTCGGGCCAGACATTCCACTGTAACCCTATACCCGCGGGATACTCCAAGGTCACGGTGGGCGAGGTGGTGGCGGATTTGAGGATATGGAGCTCGATATTGCTGGAGGAGACGATGTGACCAAGCTTGGAGAGGCCGTACATAACATCATCCTCTGGCGGAAGAAGTACATCGTGTTTCCTGATGGTGCGGAGGTGACATCTATACCGAGACAGAACACTCCACCGAGACGGAGCTCACCTCCTCCACCAAGGCAAAGCACGCCACCACGCAACGCCCGCCGGTGAGACAAAGCACTCCACCACCGCTAGCGCTATGCGCAGAAGCCCAACACCGCCGCTTGACCCCTCAAAGCAAAAGGAAGCAAGACCTCAGAGAGAAACAACGAGCCGGCATCTTCCCCGAAGAAGCTTGCTAGCAAAAGGAGCATTCTGAGCTAGAACGACAACAAGCGTTAGGCGGCGGTTTCCCATTCGGACAAAGAATGAAGGAACACGAAAAAACACCTTATGAGATGGCGCTGAGGAGTGAAGAGCGAGTCGCAGAAAAGTGTGGACGCATGGATACAGGGTATAAAGCTAAAACAAATCCACCGCCAAAGGAACCAATTGATCCAAAGATCGCGGACTTCTTCGCGACAACCGTTCAAGACCGACCGCCTCTGCATCGACTACCAAAGAACTATCGAAAGCACATCTTCAAGAGTAAACAACCTCGGGGCACATACATGAGCAAGAAAGAACAGGAGGAGGCAAAACGTATCTGAGATGGAGTATGACTTCATGAGGAAGGCGGCCTTGATAACATAGAAGCCGTCCGTGGATTAGCGATGATCTTCCAACGGCACAAGTCATGGTGGCCATTTAATTTGGGTCACCGTTGCTAGACCCTAAGGACATAAGGAAACTACCGGTCAAGATGCGACGCGCAGATGAATGGTACGAACACAGTCCGCCGAGGATATGCTCATTCTGCGTCTCGTTTCAAGAAGAACATTTACATCGAGGGAATGATCAATTGATAAATCTTGAATTTGAAGGCGGTACAATGTGTACCATGCGACGCCGCAAATCAACGTGTCCTTCATGACCTGCTGGTGCCTGTGAGTGTCGACTCCACAAGATGTATATATATGTATCTATACATACTGCTTGTCGAGAACCCTAATTAATTAACTCAATTAACCCATTTTCTGTAGAATGGAGATACAAAGACTTAGAGAGCAGAAGGCAAACTCGATTGGCTTCCTTGACCCTTGGTTGGTCAACGAGGAAGTCGGCCAATACCCTGGAAAATCAAAGGAAATCCACGACTACGTTGTACATGCACTAGTACAACAACACTACAACCAATACATACTTCTGCCATTCAACTTTAAGTACGTGCTGATGTTCTCACTAACATCTCATTCTTATATTGCTTAAGGCACCTGATGGCACACTATATATTGTTTAATTATATGTCATAACTGTTGCAATATATAAATAGGTTCCACTGGATCCTTATAATCATAAGGCTTGACAAAAGCATGATCATCGTCCAAGACTCACGGAGAAAACCGCAAAAGGAATACCAGTGGATAATTGACCTCCTTAACAACGCGTTCCTGAGCTTTCAAGAGATTCAGAAAGGACGTTTTAAGAAGGAATTCGATATCAAGCTAAGCGACTGGGTACGCTAAAACGACATAATTGCCCTTTGTCAATTAATATTTTTTGTTATTACTGATCTGTAATTGCCCCGCATCGACCATAGGTAAAACAACAATCTGCGGGAAACAACCTATGTGGATACTATGTGTTCCACTATATCCAAATGATGTGCCACGGCGAGTTTGAGCCTCAAATTCTTGAAGAGGTTCGTATATATATGCACGCAACCATGCATCTAGCAACAACTTAATAACGTTCTTATGTGCTCCATTAATTTACATTATGGGTGCACGTATTTATTTATTTTTCATTTTAATTGAATTGGCGGCCGGCATGGATAAACATCTTGAAGTGTTACCAGATCATCGGTGCTCGATTACGAGAACAACTGTTCGGCTTCATTCTCGATGAGGTCATTAACCCCGAGCGAGTTCCATTATCGAGATCCATATTCAACACGAGCGAACTAGGGACGACTTCTCGTCGTCAAAGAGCGTCAAGAAGAGTACGCAAGAAAAAATGAACTATTTTGTCCATTTTGCACAATGTATATTAATTATAAACTTTGTAAATTTGGTAGGTTGCATATAAAGTGTACATTATTACATGTATTATCTAATATATTTAAGCTTGTTTGATGGCTAATTATATGCTCATCCTATATGTATTTAAATTTAAATGACAAATAAAAAATCTCCTGCCGAAATATATATTTAAATATCTATTTGCGCCACTTTTGAAATGAAATAACCGGTGGCCATTAAAGCAAGACGTTTACATAAGCGTTCTTGAACCGCTTATGAGATGATCTCGCAAGCGGTTCGTGGATCCAACCGCTGCGAGAGCCCCACGTGGCTTCCGCGCCCGCGCCATCGCCCATGAACCGCTTGCAGAGGGGCTTCACTAGCGACTCTGGGAGCCGCTTGTGATGCCCGTCAGCATCGATCATGATTGTTCGCAAGCGGTTCTAAAACCGCTACACATGCCTTACGAGCCGCTTGGCCTACCCCGATCCATGAGAGCGAGGAAACTAAAAGTCCAGAGCCCTATGTAATCATAATTAATGGTGCGTTAATTAAACTGCCAGTAATCTTTACCACTATCTTGATATGTGGAAGAAGGTTTTTGGCATGTTAAGAAAAGGAGTATTGCATGCCAAAGTGGAAATATTCAATATAGGACATATCGATGACTACAATATATATATATATATATATATATATATATATATATATATATATATATATATATATATATATATATATATATATATATATATATATATATATAGTAATCCATATGTAGATGGAGTAATACATTTCTTCACTACAGGAAAACGAAGTGTTTTCGTCGGCCAATAGTAATTTCGTCGGTTAAAAAAAAACGATGAAAATATGGCAACAATTTCGTCAGTTTCCTATAACCGACGAATATACATCAGCAGTAATTTCGTCGGTTGAGACAAGGCTGGCGAAATAGAAAATAATTTCGTCGGTACCGGCCGACGAAATCACGGCCCACCTTAACCCCGCCTGAACCGACCCCGATTACTGCGCTCATTTGACCTAGCCGCCGCCCGCGGGCCCTGCTCCTCCCCCCGCCGCTGCCCGTTCGCCTGCTCCCCCACGCCGCCGCTCGAGCGCCCCTCCCCCGCCTCTACGCCGCTCCACTCCCCCACGCCGCCGCCGGCGTGCCCTGCACCTCGCGCCGCCACCGCCGCCCTGCCCCCCTCCCCCCGCGCCGCCGCTCGCGCCACCCACAGCCCTGCTCCCCCACACTACCACTCACGCCCGCTCTACCGCGCCGCCCGCAGCCCCATTTGCATTAGGAATTTGCGTCTACTCCGAGAATTTGCACAGGCTGTGTTAAGGATCTCGTGGTCTGATTTAGAATCCCGCCGTGGACAAATCTCACCAAAAATGTTTGGTTGAAGAGAGTGGAATTGAGCAGCTGTTTCGACTATACATTTTATTATACTGTGTCTTGCAATGTTATTTCACTTGAGCTACCCTATTTTTGTTGGTACATTACATCGATGGAGTATTCTTCATTTAACCTCTTGTTACATTTCATCTGTATCTGGGTGAATCAATTGCGGAAAAATTTATGCCATTTTAGTGTTAATATGTTTATGACACTTCCAGACTACCTAATGACCAGAAGTATGTGTAAGTATCCTTACGGTTCTTAATGTTTAATGTTCTACTATGCAGGATGGTATCTTCATTTTATTATACTGTGTCTTGCAATCTTAATGAAAGATTTATGTACAAGCAGAAATGGGTGGGAATTTACTAGGACAAACTATTTCAAAATTTAGCTGTGCTACTTTATTTATTTCTGTTGATTCGATGCCTCAGATACTTTTTCATATTGGTTTTGGGGAACCATTGTAACAAAGTGTTACATACTTCATTTATAGTTATTCGCTTGTTCTGGGTCCTTTATGCTTTCTAGCTCACCGTGTTATCTCATGCTGAATATTGGTCTAGGTCTCTAATTGTAAGAGGCGGTTAGGAGAGAATGAGGTGCATCTTTATGGTAATATTCTACTTGAGAATTTTATGGGCATGAATACCAGGATTTTCTGGTAATCAATTTCTGTTATTTTTGGCTTGTTGCAATATGATTATACTATAACTTTGTAGCTGCTATATGCGCATTATGTCCGACATGAATATGTTTATTTTCTTCACTCTTCATTAGAAATGACCTATCTCTACTCCTTTAAAAGCACGAGTTTCCAATTGAGGCTGGACGACACACTTCATATTAACCATCGATTGTTCATCCGACAGCTGTCATTGCAAATTGGATCTTGTGATCACCGATTTCACTCGATCCCGATCGAACTCGCTCGCGCACCTCATCGCAGGAACGCACCCCCCACCAAGGTAAATGTCAATCTGCACTTGGAATTTTTTAATATGCTTCTATAAGCTGATCTGCTCCATTTCTTTAGATTTTTTTAAAGAGCTTTTAGTTCTATAGTATGGCCTCTCCTTTTAATATATTCATCCATTCATATGTACTTTCAGGTTTCATCTCTAGGCTACATCTCCATACAGGTTTCCTCTTGCAATACAAATTTAAAGCCATACATATATCTTCATCCAATAACTCCAGGATTCATCTCCATGAAATTATTGCTCATCCGTGCTATTCTTCAATTTGTGTTAAACAATGTAAACTATGGTTTTGGTTCAGAGACAAAAAAAACAATGAAATTTGGGATCTTCAACAATCAAAAAACTTATTGTTTTCATATAAGGACAAGCCTGCAATTTTGTTGTTGGATAATCCATGTACATATATGATAGGAATACTTTTCAGAATGGTTACTTCAGTAAACGTGGTTTTCTATGCCATTTTGAAACCCTACCTGTGGTTTGCTATGCCATTTTGAAACCAGAATTGCTTAATTGCAATTACTAAGTTCAGCACACTCTGGTAGTTTTAGCTTTTGAATAATCCGGGCGTCATATGTATGCACAATCTAATGGAATGCATATAGAAAAATAAGTCTTTTTATTTCAAGCACCATATGCATGCATGCAGTATGATCATTATTTGAAATCTCATAGGAGTACCACTTTCACAGCTACTTATATGCATTGCAGGTTTTTTATACAAATTTGATCACTGCAATTTTTTTGCTGACTATTTTCATTGAACTTGAAGAAAACTAAATTTCTGAAATAGTTAGGACTGCTTGGCTTATCACTTGCTTGGCCACTACATCTATATTAACTATAAGTGATGCACAATTGGCCCTAGCAATTATGTTACCTTCACTTATGCTAGACATGAATTGAGCAAGGCGTAATTTTAATTTTTTTAATGATCTAGAAACAAGTTTATGCATTATTCAGCCTAGGTTATTTAGTTCTACGCAAAAAGTTAGCTGCTTACTTTCAGGCTGTACTCCAGTACTTGCATGCCCACGCTGGCATCAACCACTACTGCGGATCGGGGTAGGCCAAGCGGCTCGTAAGGCCTGTGCAAGCGGTTTTAGAACCGCTTGTGCAATCATGATCGATGCCCGACGGACATCTGGCGGCTCCCAGAGCCGCTAGTGAAGCCCTCTGCAAGCGGTTCATGGGCGATGGCGGCGGACGGGCGTGGAAGCCACGTGGGAGCTCTCTGCAGCGGTTGGAACCACGAACCGCTTGCAGAGATCATCTCGCAAGCGGTTCAAGAACGCTTGCGTAACGCGTCTTGATTTAATGGCCACGATATTTCATTTCGAGGCGATTTAAATAGATATTTAAATATATATTTGGTAGGAGATTTTTTATTTGTCGTTTAAATTTAAATACATATAAGATGAGCATATTATTAGCGATCAAACAAGCTTAACTATATTAGATAATACATGTAATAATGTACACTTTATATGCAAGCCAAATTTACAAAGTTTATAATTAATATACATTGTGCAAAATGGACAAAACAGTTCATTTTTTCTTGCGGTACTCTTCTTGGCGCTCTTTGACGACGAGAAGTCGTCCCTAGTTCGTTCGTGTTGAATATGGATCTCGATAATGGAACTCGCATACGGGGTTAATGACCTCATCGAGAATGAAGCGAACAGCTTGTTCTCGTAATGCGAGCACCGATGATCTGGTAACACTTGGTATGTTTATCCATGTCGGCCGCCAATTCAATTAAAGTGAAAAATAAATAAATCGTGCACCCATAATGTAAATTAATGGAGCACATAAGAACGTTATTAAGTTGTTGCTAGATGCATGGTTGCGTGCATATATATCTGAACCTCTTGAGTTTGAGACTCAAGCTCGCAGTGGCACATCATTTGGATATAGTGGAACACATAATAGCCACATAGGTTGTTTCCATGATTGTTGTTTTACCTATGGTTGATGCGGGGCAATTACGGATCAATAATAACAAAAAATATTAATTGACAAAGGGCAATTACGTCGTTTTAAGCGTACCCGATTAGCTTGATATCAATTCCTTCTTAAGCGTCCTTCGAATCTCTTGAAAGCTCGAGAACGCCTTTGTTAAGGAGGTCAATTATCTCTTGGTATTCCTTTTGCGGTTTTCTCCGTGAGTCTTGGGCGATGATCATGCTTTTGTGAAGCCTTATGATTATAAGGATCGATGGAACCTATTTATATATTGCCTTGATTATGACATGTAATTAAACAATATATAGTGTGCCATCAGTACCTTAAGCAATATAAGAACGAGATGTTAGTGAGAACATCAAAGACGCATTTAAAGTTGAATGGCGAAGTATGTATTGCTTGTAGTGTTGTTGTACTAGTGCATGTACAACGAGTCGTGGATTTCCTTTGATTTTCCGGTATTGCCCGACTTCCTCGTTGACCAACCAGGGTCAAGGAAGCCAATCAAGTTCGCTTCGCTTTCTAAGTCTTTGTATCTCCATTCTACGAAAATGGGTTAATTGAGTTAATTAATTAGGATTCTCGAAGCAGCGGCATGTATAGATATATATATATACATCTTGTGGAGTCGATACTCACGAGCACCAAAGCAGTCATGAAGGACACGTTGCGGCGTCTTCTGGTACACATTGTACCGATCTTCAAAATCAAGATTTATCAATTGATCATTCCCTCGAAACAAATGTTCTTCTTGAAGCGAGGCGCAACAATGAGCATATCTCTGGCGGACTGTGTTCGTACCATTCATCGGTAGCGTCGCATCTTGACCGGTAGTTTCCGTCGTCCTTAGGGTCTAGCAACGGTGGCCCGGCTTAAATGGCCACGACTTGTGCCGTTGGAAGATCATCGATTATTCCACAGGCGGCATCTATGTTATCAAGGCCGACTTCCTCATGAAGTCATACTCCATCGTAGAGCGTTTTGCCTCCTCCTGTTCTTCCTTACTCATGTATGTGTCCGGAGGTTGTTTACTCTTAAAGGCGTGCTTCGATAGTTCTTTGGTAGTCGGATGCAGAGGCGGTCGGTCTTGACTAGTTGTCGCGAAGAAGTCCGCGATCTTTGAATCAATTCGTTCCTTTGGCGGTGGATTTGTTTTAGCTTTATACCCTCTATCCATGCGTCCACGACTTTCTTCGACTCGCTCTTTAGCTCCTCGACGTCATCTCATAAGGTGTTTTTCGTGTTCCTTCATTCTCATGTCGAATGGGAAATCGGCCGCCTAGCCGCTTGTTGTCGTTCTAGCCGCAGAATGCTCCTTTGCTAGCAAGCTTCTTCTTGGGGAAGATCTGGCTCGTTGTTTCTCTCGGAGGTGCGCTTCTTTTTGCTTTGAGAAATTTGGCGGCGGTGTTGAGCTTCTGCGCATAGCGCTAGCGGGTGGTGGAGTGCTTTGTCTCATCGGGCGAGGCGTTGCGTGGTGGCGTGGCTGTCTTGGTGGAGGAGGTGAGCTCCGTCTCGGTGGAGTGTTACGTCTCGGTATAGATGTCACCTCCGCACCATCGAAACACGATGTACTTCTTCCGCCAGAGGATGATGTTATGTACGACCTCTCCAAGCTTGGTCACATCGTCTCCTCCAAAGCAATATCGAGCTCTATATCCTCAAATCCGCCACCACCTCGCCCACCGTGATCTTTGAGTATCCGCGGGTATAGGGTTCTGATGGAATGTCCGCCCGACTCCACGGGTAGGCTAAAGCGTAAGCCACCTTGAGGTGAGGTTGTGCGATTGGACGCGTAGCTCACATTGGCGGGCACGATGATGTCGCCCACGGATAACGAACTGCAATTCATCGGCCAAGACGTTGTTTGACGCGTAGAGTGGTTCGCCGGCCGGAGCAGAGGACTAACCACATCTACTTCCGGAGGCATGACGATAACCCGCTGGTCTTTGAAGATCGGCGATTGCGGCTTGCACTTCCCACTTTAGCATTTTCGCCATGTTTTCCTTATGCTCCTTGAGCTCCGTTCGATTTTTGACTCTGTTGTGTTCTCTTACTTTTCTTCTTTCCCGGCTCCGGTATGTGGCTTGATCATTTGAGAAGCTAGCCATCCATGGCACCTGCTTGCCAAGTCCTCGTGTCCTTCCTGGATGCTCTGCGTTCCCGAGTGCGTACGTAAGCTCGTCATTCTCTCTGTCTACCACCAAGGAACCTGTACGTTGCTTCTCGATGGCTTCCACAATCCTTTCTTTCACGGGTTGCACTTGTGGTGCCATCTCCAGCTTGCCATCATCCTTGACCTCCTCCGTGGCCTAAGGTCCGATTCGTGGGCGAGCTCCCGATCTTGCTTTGGTACTACTTTTTTCTAAGCTCTTCTTTTCGCTTCTCCCATTTTGGCATAGCCTTGATGTAACCACCGGACCGAGATGGTGGTGGTATTTTTCTTCGTATTGGCCTTGTTACGCTTCACTCGCGGCCTTGCCTTGGTAAGCGGCTTGTACTCCTCGAATGCTTGCCGGTGATCCGCTAGCCGGATACTTATTGAAGTCTGGGTTGTTCGGTCTCCACGTACTTCTTCGAGCTCGCTTCTTCCACGATCGAAAGCATAACGCCATCTTGCTCGAGTAAATTTCTTGCACTTGTTTTCGTAAGCCATCGGAATCGTGAAGTTTTCTTTTATATCCTTCCAGAGCGCTCTTTCGAGCCAGAGGAACCTTGGGCCATATCTTGATGTTAATAGGGCGTGATCCTCGTAATGACTCGCAGCGTTGTTGAAGGGGTAAGTGCCGACATAGGGCTTCGGGCTTCCCGGTGGCGAAACTTGATTATCACGCACTTTGTCGACGGCTTTTTGTTAGACCCTCGTATTTGTTTGGATTGGTACGTTGGGCGCCGCTTAAAAACAGAACACGTGTCGAGGCTTATTGCTATGAGACGTGTAAGAAATGGTCATTTTAGTGTTCAGGGTATATATACCTCACAGCCGTCGACATTAGTTTCAGCCTGGCCGGTTGGATCACCGGCTTGAGCATGGATTGCGTGATCACCGGCTTGAGCCGAGGCAACCTGGTCACCAGCTTGAGCCGGGGCAGCCTGATCACCCATTGGATCTACCGGGTTGGCCTCATCGTAACTTATGAGAGTGCCCATCGCGATTTCGTTAAGTAGAAAATCATTTCCCGCATTGAAATCAAGATCATCGTGTCCGGAGTGCGCCATCTATCACTGTGCATGCACGCGAAATAATAGAACATTTAATACAACATATATATCTCTTTTTATTTGAAAACATCATTTCAATACAATATTTGAATACAACATATACATCTCTTAGATGTCATCCATCTCGACACCCATCAAAACGTACAATATTTGAATACAATA
Organism: Raddia guianensis; assembly: GCA_036346415.1. Lineage (NCBI taxonomy): Eukaryota > Viridiplantae > Streptophyta > Magnoliopsida > Poales > Poaceae > Raddia > Raddia guianensis. The sequence goes on from CM070537.1 coordinate 8,641,404, forward strand.
TTTCTCGACACATGACATGAAAGAATTTGGGTCGTCTTTACCGAACGCAATATTTAAATACAATATTTGAATACAATATTTCTCGACACCTAATTAGGTCAAACGGCCTCTAGCTCAAGGCTAGTCCCCGTAAATCGGTCCTTTGGATAAAGAGGGAAAGAATTTTGCGAGGGGGCGTCAGGGAAGGGCATGGCCAAGCTCAACTTATGATCACCGACTTACTTGAAAAACATGCGACCACTAATCCAACCAAATCACTTGTGGTGTGGTTGTCTTTGTGTCTGTTGATTAGTGTGTTGAACATATTGCGATATAATAAGCATAATAAATTGACCAAATATAAATAGAATGAGCAAACACATAACAATGTCATGGAATAGATTATTTATCATGTACTCTATACAAATGGATCAGTAACATGGCACCAACATATCAAGCGAATAAATCACCATTGACATTATTAGGGAGCTCTCAGATTTAACCAATAACCGGTTGTCTGTAAAAGCAGCCTTCCTAGTTATAGTTCTAGTGATTTCACAGCAAATACAATCGAGATTAATATCTAGGTTTAGACAATCAATCTTGCCTTTGCTTTTGGAAAGGAATTAAGTTCGAACATCCCAATTTAGCCAATCGAATCTGGCGATCTACAATTATTCAAGCCACAAGCCTTTGGACCCAAATCTATTTATTACGAACCAACGAAACAGCACAAAGTGCTAAGCAAAGGTACCAGAAATAAGCAGATCATCGAGCAATCTGAATAAAGACACTAAAACGTACCAGTATGCACCAATACAGATCAAGATAACAAGCGTCCAAATGACCAATTAACAACGATTCATGGCATGAATTGGGATGAACACAATATAAATCCTAACAAAGGCAGAAATTAATTGAATCTACCACAAGATATAATCAACAAATGTATTTATATATGCCTCAACCAGATTATCATCGAGAGCAATAAGGGTAAAGCACACGACCAAGGATAAGAGCTTCCAAACCGAGATTTAGCCTCTAATTCAAGAATTAGATTCCCAAAATCTCTAATTGGTACACTACACAACCAACCACAAGGGAAAGCCACGAAATTCTTACTTAGCGTATAGGAGCATGACAGAGGGAGTAATAGGAGCATCAACACGCACAAGATTCCGTCGAACACTACAAGTGCATCACAGAGCAATGGGGGCGGGGAAGGAAGGGGCTCGATACCTCGCCCTTCAGATTCAAAGTGGCGGGGAGGAGGTCCACGGCGAACGGGAGCAAGGGGCTCACGGCGAAGGTGCTTTCGCCAAGCAAGGTGGCGGAGGTCGGCCGCTGCGACTGATGGTCGATGTCGCGAGTCTGCGCAGTGATCGATGACGGCGAGGTGGAGTGTCTAGGAGGCGGCCGTGCGGTGCTCGACGACGGCGACGTCTGGCCGCGGCGGTACTACGGCGGCGATGGTGGCGGCGGTGGGGCGCGGCGAGATTGCGACGGAACGGTTGAGGGAGACAGGGGCAAAGGACTTAGAAAAATTCGGCGGCGAACCCTCTACATTATATAGGAAGGGCTCTACAAGCGGTTAATATTACAAACCGTTTGTGAAAATACCTCTACAAGCGGTTCGTAATTTTAACCGCCTGTACAAAACACTTTTACAAGTGGTTTGTAGAACGAACCGCTTGTAGAAGCCGTTAGCGCGACATTTAAAATTTTAGAATTTCCCCCTCCTGGGACAGTAAAGGGGCATCTTCAAGCGGTTGGTGATTAAAACCGCTTGTAGAGGTCACTTCTACAAGCGGTTCGTAGGACAAACCGCTTGTAGAAGTGCCATCACACGTGGCGAGGCTTGGGACGTACCACTCTGTCAATAACGTTTAAGAAAGTATTGCGCCCTTCTCTGTTGAAATGAAAATTTGTCTCACTTGGCTAGCGCGTGGCGTTTAAGTGCGGGCTCCCTGTGCTGGTCGCGGGTTCGAGCCCCGCTTGCGCCCCCTTGCCTTTTATTTTTCCCTTGTCTTTTATTTTTTTAGAAATATTTACTGAGCCCATTATTTTGTTCCAAAAATACTAAAAACTATTTTTTATATTACTTTCATTTCTAAAAATGTGATTAACCCATTATTCTTTACAAAAATACGAAAAAATCTTTTTTGGCATTACTTTTATTTCTGAATATGTACATCTTCCCATTATTTTTTCCAAAAAACTAAAAAATCTTTTTTACATTACTTTCATTTCTAATATTTACTTCGGCCATTATTCTTTTCAAAAATACTAAAAATTATTTTTTGGCTTTACTTTTATTTCTAAATATGTGGCCATTATTCTTTCCAAAAATATTGCTTCACCTTATAAATTCTTGAAAATGCAATTATATGATAACATAGTTGAATCTACCACATAATATATTTAATATGACCACATAATAAGGGTCATCCTAATCATTTACATTTTTTGTCTTTACAATTCTTCCTTCATCGTGATCGCGGCGTATGTGCGGAGCATGCATGCCTGTGTCATCCAGATGCTTATGTTGACGCTCATCGCAAATGGAGGGATCTCATCGAATCGATCGTACTCTTCCTCGTCAAGAACGTTTCTACTCGACAATCCTTCGTTTGCCTTGGAGAACCACGTGTCGCTTACGCTCCTTCATCTTGTCTTTGATTTGATTCTTCTTGGTCCGCTTGACATGTCCAATACGTAGAAGACCTGTCTCACTCGCTCGCGAGAACAAATGGTTCTCTCAAATAGCCGACTTCTTGGAGGTCGACGGTAGTCATGCCGTATTTGTCGACATTCACGCCGTCTGCGCTTAGTTTTACCCATTGGCACTTAAACAATGGGACCTTCAAAGGCCCATAGTCGAGCTCCCATATCTCTTCTATGAATCCATAATGTGTCCACTTCGCCTTTATTGTCGGTGGCTTCTATACGGACACCATTGTTCGTTTGTGTTCTTGTTATCTTGTGATCTCGTAGAATGTGTAACCATTTATCTCGCACTCGCCATCTCACTATTTCAACGGATGGTCCCGAGCCAGCGTTGTAAGCTGCTCATTGTTGGACTTGCTCTTGAGGATATGGTTTTGTATCCATGCGCGAAAGAATCCATGTGTCTCGATGTTATCCACGATCGGTCTTCTCTCGGGAACCGGAGACGAGAGCATTCTTGTGTTGGAGGACATACGGGCGGCCATCGCCGATTGCTTTAACACGTGAAATGTGCTTGCTTAAATGTTCAAGATCGTTGCATGCAAGTACTTTTCTTTCAAGTGTCCTTTACCTCGTAGCTCGCCTCATGGCGTGATATAGGGACGCCGATGGGGTCTAGATCATCAATGTAGTCCACACAGAACTCAACCACCTCCTCTGTGACATAACCCTCGGCAATGCATGCTTCTAGCCGAGAACGGTTACGTACATACTTCTTTAGTACGCTAATGTACTTCTCGAAAGGAACACATTTGTGGAGATAAGCGGGTCAAGAATACCTATCTCTTTGCTTAGATGAACAGTGAGATGAACCATGATATCAAAAAGGCGGAGGAAAGATCATCTCGAGGCTAACCACACTTTGTACCACGTCACCGCGGCTTCACCCAGCTTTTTTGGATCGATGACCTTCGGAAATAGCGTTGAAAAACGAACACGCCTTTGTGATTGTCCCCTTACCCACTCAGGCAAGACACCTCTTAAAACCACCGGAGCAAGCGTGTCATCAAGACAAGACAGTCATGGGATTTTATATGTACAATTTTGTTCTTTTTCATATTTACTGAATCTCTTTACGCTCGACGAGTATCCCGAAGGACCTTCACATCGCTAAGACACTCTATCACGCTTTTTTCTCTTCTTTGCTTGGAGTATAACTCACGTCAGAGGTACAGTTGTTCCGTACTTTTTTCAGTGGTGTAGGTCCTTCCCGATGCCCAGACTTCAAGGTCGCTCGAGCACTCACTTTGTATCTTCGATTTCCGTGCAGATCTATATATCCTAGGAAGCTCACACAGACGTTCTTGGTGATGTGCATGAAATCCGGTGAGTGGCGAACATCCAAATCTTCCCATAAAGCAAGTCCCAAAATATTGACTTCTTCTTCCATATGGGTGCATGGCCATCCTCATCATTAAAGCATGATTTGCTTCCGGACCCTTTCCAAAACTATCTTCAGATCCTTCACCATAGCAAACACCGCTTGCCACTTCGATGCCTCGGTACCGGGAACGATGTTCTTTCTCCCGTTAAATTTCCTGCGTTTCTTCCGCAACGCTGCGGGCTCAAAAGAAAACTGCGATGCCCCATGTACACCATCTTTCGAGAGCCTTTCATGTATGTGCCATCGGTTTGATCCAAACACTGTACACACGCTTTGAAGTCTTTGCCGTTAGGCGACAGTTACCAAGTTACCGCCGCCGTTGATTGTTACAAATAACATTACACGCAGTTGAAATACTCCCTTTGTATTCGTCCCAGACCTTTACACCGTTCTATAACGTTTGAAAATCTTCTACCAAAGGTTTGAGGTAGACATCGATATCATTTCCGGGTTGCTTGGGGCCTTGGATCAACAACGGCATCATTATGTACTTTCTACATGCATAACCATGGAGGAATATTATACACACATAGTGTGACCGCCAGTGCTATGGTCTGCCGCTCATGTCTCCGAAAGGATTCATCCCATCGGTACTCAAACCGAACCTTATGTTTCTGACCTCGTCTACGAAGTCTTTGTACTTCCGATCGACCATCCTCCACTGCGAGCCATCTGCCGGATGCCTAAGCATTTCGTCGACCTTACACTCTTCTTTGTGCCAACGCATCATCTTCGCATGCGCTTTGTTTGCAAACATACGCTCCAGCCTTAGAATCAGAGGAAAATACCACAACGCTTTTACCCGTGCTCTCTTCTTCACACGCACCCCATCTACTTCATCTGGATCGTCACGCTTCGTCTTATACCGGGGTTCCTTGCACACTGGACATGCATCCAAGTCGGCATATTCACCGCGATATAGGACACAGTCGTTGCGACATGCGTGTATCTTTCGTACTTTCAATCCTAAGGGACACAGGACCAGTTTGGCTTGATACGTGGATTCTGGCAGGGTGTTATCTTCCGGGAGCAACTTCTTTATGAGCGACAGCAACTCATCGAAACCCTTATCTGACACACCATTCACAGTCTTCCATTGCATGAGTTCCAGTGTGGTGCGTAGCTTCTTGTGCCCCTTACCACAATTTGGGTACAAAAGAGTTCTCCGTCCTCCAACAATCCTCGGTACTTCCTATATTGTTTGTCCTCTGTGATATCTCCTCTGCACACGCAAAGATCTCGTCCAGTCATCATCCACACCAAACCGATCACCTTGTGTATCCTCTACGCCCTCGTATGTCGTCGCGTCCGGCATACCATTATATGTCACTTCCTCTTCATCGGCTTCTTCGTCGTCTTATATGCTTGTATGCTCTACTTCGTCGTGGTGAGTCCAACATGTATAGTTCGGCATGAAACCTCTCATCAATAAGTGGCCCTGTATCCGTCCTCGCATTGAGTGCTCTTTCTCGTTCCTGCAATCTACGTACGGACACTGTACGAAGCTTCCTAGAGGCAAGTCTCGAAATACGATATCAAGAAAAGCATTCACGCCATCGATGAATTCCCTTGTCCGACGATCCGCATACATCCATGGCCGGTTCATCTGCACCAATTAAATTAATAAGAACACTTGTTATATTTTTCAAATTAAAATATTTAACTCGAAATAACTAATTGTTATATTTTTTAATTACCTCTAAACTTTCTTGATTTTTATAGCTAAACCAACTAAATCTCACAAATTTAAAAACTTTTTTCAAAAATATTTTTAATTACATTTCATACACAAAAAAATTATTACCAACCTAGGAAAAAACCTACATCTATTTAGCTCTATAGCAATTGAAATAATTACCCTACCTACTATTTTAAACTAATGTGAAACTAAAATCATCCAATAGATCACCACATTGCCTCAAAAGATCTAGAAGGGAGAGCTAGCTAAGGCACCAAGAGCTAGATCTTGCTCTCTAAAACAAATAATCACCCCTACCAACTAATTTCAACATCTTATACATCATCAAAAAAAGGATACAAAACTAATATGAGACTTAAAACCCCCAATAGATCTACATCTTACCTCAAATTATCAAGAGAGAGAGAGCTATAGCAAAACAAACACCCTTCAATTCAAACAAGATTATTTAATATTTTTTCACATCCAATGCAAAAAGATAAGCAATGTCTATATGAAAATGATGTTGAGACCATGTTCACTTACCTTGGAAACCTTAATTTGGAGCTATTAGCTTCAATTAAAAATTTTGGCAGCATCTCCCCTGCATGAACAGCTCGGCCCGTCGACATATCACTTGAGCTCGCTCGGGAGGAAAAAGGGGTTAAATGCACTAGGCGGGAAGGAAAAAGCATATGCAAGCGGTTTGTGATACAAACCGCTTGCAGATATAGCACATCAGAAGCGGTTCAGATCACCAACCGCCATGATTATTTCAAGCGGTTGGTGATACGAATCGTTTACAATGTCATATCTCTGCAAGCGGTTTGTATCACGAACCGCTTGCATATGCCCTTTCCCGCCACCCTCCCACCCGTTGGCCACGAAGGCCACGAACCGCTTGTGGCGATCGGGTCGCAAGCGGGTTAAAGCCAGCCACTTGTGATGGGCCGCTTGTGGCCCCGATCCGCAGTAGTGAATGCCAGTGTTGGCCTGAATGCAAATCCTAAAGTAGGCGTTTTAGGCACATTTGGAACCAAAACTCTTTTGCAGCTAGGTGTGTCGTTCAGATATATTAAATATTTATTTGTTCCATGTTTGATCAGAAGGTTATTATTGTCACATACTGTTCACTACCACAACGAACTATTGGTCCGTTATTTATTTCAGTAGAATGCCCATTTTGAATCTACCTAAGGAGGGGATTTAGTCTAATAATTGGTGGTCCTTTGCACTTCTTGAGTCTCCAAATCTCAGGATCTTCACCTTTGTTGAATTGAAGACGGCCACGAGGAGTATTAGGCCTAATAGTGCTAGAGGCCTGGAGCTTGCTGGTCCTTTCCGTTGCTTGTCACGACCTATAAATCTTTATTGCACACTTATATTAATAATACAAATTTATCCTCTATATCATGAAGGCATCGCATGTACACTGAAATGAGCCTCTATTATAAGAGACACTTGCTTTGCACGTGCAAGGTTACTAATTAGATAATGTTTTTCACTTTTATTTGCAATGATTCAGAATGAAACCTCATTGATTCCAATCTTAACCTAATAATGCTAGTGCATATGCTTCTTGGCTTTGTTTTAGCATGCAGTAGTAATCTGATCATGAATAGAGCATTATTGCCAAGGGAAAAAAATTAATATTGTCATGTTATTGATCTGATTAATGAATACTACTGCATGCTGGGCATGTAGATTTATGATATGCTATTAAGCTTGCCTTCTACTTCTGCTTATTTATTATAACTATCTACAGGATGATTAAGCTTGCCTTCTACTTCTGCTTATTTATTATAACTATCAACAGGTTTGACTTTATCTTAAATTCATTAATATTTTGTTTTCATTGGAATACTTGTGCTCTGTAAATACATTCATTTGTTCAACGTGAAGATGGTTCTAACCTTGCCTCTCAGATAATCCAAAGTATCTTGTGATATTATGCAACCCTTGCAAATTGTATTATCCCAATGTTGGCCCTTCCATGTTGATGCTTGACAATTTGTTTTTCAATATGTTCACATAAGAATATTGAATTAATTGAATCTGTTTTCCAATTAGCTATAACCGAATTTGGTGTGGCTTTATTTGAGATCCATGAAATATTTCCCCTATATGCTCTTATGCATCATGTGATGTTGGTTACAAGTTTGTGATGGTATGAATATCTATGAATTTTCTGAATTTTATATGATTTTCTGTGTTTTTTGTGAATTTTGTGTGAATAATAAAGCAACGTGTTTTTTTTTATTTTTTGTAATTTCGTCGGCCAAAACCGACGAAATTAATGGTTTTGGCCGACGAAATTAATAGCCACGTCATCCAGAGCAAATCGCCAGCTTCCCATATTTTTTGCTGACGTGGTGCTTAATTTAAATCTACCAAACCGACTAAATTAATGCCACATCGCTTCATCACCACGTGACCGTCGGTTTTTAATTTAATTGGCCTCTCAAACCGATTTAAAATATAGTAATTTAAATCGACAACCCATTTAAAAGGCGGTTAATTTCGTCTAGCAATTTTTGTCGGATTAATTTCGTCGGCAAACCGACGAAATTATGTTAATTTCGTCGGTTTAGCCCCTAATTTCGTCGGTTTTTGGCCGACGAAATAAAAACGGATTCCTGTAGTGCTTCATGTTCAACAAACTGTAAATGGTGTCATTTACTAGTAGGTATGTAATTTGCCAAAATAAGTGGAGATATATATTTATGTCATTATAGCTGTGTGTGCAGAGAAATTTCTATATTATCGTTTTGATCGTTTCACTAATAGGGAAAGAGCCTTTAGTCCCAACCATGCCCACGGTGTATGTGACATCCTCAAAATTTCAGATTTGAAATAAAAAAATCAAAATTACGAGTACAAATTTATTTTTATAATGAAACATTTCCTATTTATATCAAATTCGGAATTCAACTCTAGTTTGAGAAGAATTTCGTTGTTTCTCTAAAATTGCTGTTTTTTTTTCCGAGCCTTGCCCTAGCACTCTTTGGTGCAGTCGATCGAAGCCAACTGAGTTCATCCCCAAAATCCCAGCCCGAGCTCTATTTATCCATTATTTTCCTAAAAACCAATCTAGCCAATGTAGTTTTCATCACCATCATGTCACTATTGGAGTGTTGCCGAGTTGACGAGTCGCCGAGCAGAAGGCAGAGCCGACTTCTCCAAATCCCCACTGATACCTGCGCGCCGAAGTCGACGTCAGTGCTGCAAAGACCGAGCCGTCGCCATTGCAATTATTTTAACCCAAAAAAATAGTTATTTTAAATTTAATCTTTGCTTTAAGTAAAGCATGCTAATCCTTGATTTTTATTTAATCCTAATTTATATTTTCTTCGGTTGTTCGGTTGTGGCCAACCTGGCTGAACACCTCGTGCTCATTTTTTTTTATCCAATTATCTACCTGCTACCGGACTTATCTCCAACCAAATAACTAATCCTAGTTAATCCGGATTGAGTTGATTGATTTTATCCCTATCGACCGACGTTTGCCGTTGTAATCCTCAACCAAATTCATCTGATGCGAAGCCTGCCCCCAAAATCTATCTTATTGATGAGTCCCTGGAGGAGACGCCGCCGTCCACGCCGACGAGGGTAGCCATCGCAGAGGAGTCGCCGGAGTCGGTGCCGCACAGTCGAAGCCATCGCCGCAGAGGTAGCTGATTTTGTTTACCGTGTCCTCGCGACCTCGAGCCCGTCGCCATCAGCTGTGGCGCGCCGCTGCTTGCCGCTGCTTTGCGCCGCCAGGTGTCGCTCTTCGCCGTTGCACCGAGTTGCTGCGTCGTCTCTGTTCTGGCTGCTGTGCCGAGCCGCCGCCGCCGCCGTCGTCTTGTGTCGCCGCTCGTTCCACGCCGCCCAACTGCACAGCCATTGCCGCTGCTTGCTACTGCAGCAGCTGCTCCAGCGTAGTTGCTGCTTGCTGCTGCACTGCACGCTGCCGATTTTGCTGCACCGCAGCCGCCGGGGAGCGCCACGCTGGAGAACCCGAGAGCCACACCATTCTCTGCTTATGTGCTAAGATGTTGATGAGAAAAGAAAATCCCCGATCCCCTTTTCTAGTCTTTGATGCAAGCTCGTACAGTTCACGGTAAACATTACCTCTTCAGTAATTTTATATCTCCTAGACTATAGATCTACGTCCCTCCAAATCTATTTTATAAGTTGTACTGTAATCTAAACTATTATCTATATTTAACTTTTATGTGTTGCTGTTGTGTTTATTTGTGTTTCGATTTACGTGTAGACGCCACCGACGTTACTTGAGGAGAGATCGTTTCGGCGCATCTGGGAGAACGATATCGCGATCAAGGTGCAAGCTAGTTACATGTTGAATTCTAGTTTTATATCAGTTTTATTTATTATTTACTGTTCCTAGATTTTAAACATGCATGCTTAAGTTTATATTATTTTACTTGATTAGATTATAGCTAATACCTGTGCCGTGCTAATCATCTATTAGCACGTTTTACCTTCCATTGCTACCTAGTATAAATTACGCTTATATTACCGCCACCCTTGAATTTAGTTACGTTAAATGCTTAGTCGCTTCGATGGGAAATAAATTTACTTTATGATGGGAATTCATTCAAATTATTTGGTAGAGATAATCTACTCTTTATCTGTGATTTTGGTTAATTAACTCAACTAAAATCAACGTGGCGTGAGTAGACTCGAGGTGGTGGCTTGATGAAGTGGCTGTGTGGTTCGTGGAATGCCACCTCGGTCGACATAAGGACCGAGCATAGTGGGTGATCTAGCCAAGCATAACCGTACAACCATGGGTGTTAATAATGGTAATACATTAGTTGTTACCTTGGGAAATCTTGATTTGGTTTGTCAGGGTGGTGTGGGTGTGGCTTGCTACCACCGTAGACCCATCTGGCACACGAGGGGACCCCTGGCTTGGTGAAGAATCTGCCATGGTGAATCCTTAGTAAGGCATTCTCAAATCTAGACGTACCGAGGATAATGGCTTCGTCTCACTCTCGGGTGAGTCCCATGGGTAAAGTGTACCCACTCTGCAGAGTTAAAACTATCATGATAGCCGTGCTCGCGGTCAAGAGCAAGCTTAGGCAGCTCTACGATGTTACCTCACCTTTTTAATAACTAACTTGCTGTATGTAGAGGGTAGGGGCAGGGATTGCCGGACAGCGAATGTCAGGCAGCGAATGCCGAGCAGTGCATTACAGGGAATGTATTGCCAGGGTTTCGTGTAGAGTTGATAGCGAATGTCATCTCGGTTTCGTGCTGAGAAAGCGATATTATTAGTGTTGAGAAAACATGAGTAAAGAAAAAGGATTTATTCTTTGAAACTAATGCTTTACAAATGATAGGTTTGTTAAATGTGTTGTTTATGCAAATGAACCATACCCTGTTCCTTTGACACCCTGCATTCATACTTAAGGATGTCCATGCTTGCTGAGAACATGTTTATTCAGATTTGTTAGCAGGTGACTACGATGGAGACGTATATGATGTAGGCGATCCAAACTACTAGAGGTGTAACCTCCGAGTCAGATGCCTGTGGCAATTTGACGGGACATCACCGATGCGGATTTCAATGTTCTTCTGCCTGTTTTATACTCTGATATTGTAAGAAGTGGCAATAAGTCCACGACTCTATGTTTATTTCAATTTAATAAGGCATATGGTTTGATCATCTGTTGATACTGTGTGTACTAGCTATGATTCCTTGGGACTAGTACAGAAAACACAGAGGGGTCAGTTTTGCAAAGCCGGGTCCCGACAGTGTAGAAAATATCTAAAAAATATGGCCAACCCAATACTCGAAGCTAGAGCCTTGTATACACACGGTGTAGAAAATATCTAAAAAATATGGCCAACCCAATACTCGAAGCTGGAACCTCCTACGACCACGGGACTCTCCACTCAATCTTCTAACCAACCCACCCAGCCATGCATATATACTAGACTATGATATGCATTTCTTTTGCAGTAGGCTGGAACGAGGCGATACGAGACAGAAGCCTTACCTTCAGTCTCGGTTGAAGTTATGAACCAGAACTAAAGTGTGTCCTTGATAGCAGGCATGTACCCGTCTGCCAAAGTGCGCTTGTGTCTCCGTTCGTGACACAAACCAGGACTAATATGGGCGAAAAATCATGCTTTTGGCCAAGAAGCCATGAATCGAGACTGCTGCAACTATCAGTCCGAATTCATGGCAAATAGGGACTGGTGGGCCGATATGATAGGTTGTTTCCGGAGTAGTGTTTGAATTGTCTTGATATATTAGTCATATCGTGATTTATAGGTATTGTCTTGATGGATTTTATGATACATGCTAGATTGGATATGATGTCACTACTACAGATTTGCATAGCATTACCTGTTTCAAACGCACTATCGTACCGGTTTCAGAACAGGTGGTGGTCAATCCAAAGTGATACCCATGGATGTCACTACCAGTTTACCCATAGCTAGACACTACCTGTGGCCATAGATTCTAAGGGACGCACCACTACTGATTGGTGTCTCCAACCGGTAGTGAAGTGTTTATTGCCTGTATAGCGCCGCATGGCACTATTGTCATGTGCATATAGCTAGATCAATCACAATTAAAAAATAGATAAAGAACAGTTAATTTATTATTCTCATAACTTTATTAATGAACAACTTAATATAGATATATTTACAAGTTCATTAATTCATAAAGATCTCATTGTTTGTAACATGATTTATATAACATATTAATTACAAAATATACATTGTTGAGAGCTTTTGAAGCCTACAAGCAGATCAAACAAAAACTAATTATTTCATTATTTTAGTTCATCTTTTCCATGCATCGCTCTTGGTAACCGTAGATGAACCCATCGGTGCAACGAGAGCATGGCACCAGTTTCCTCTGATTTCTGGACCTATCATCAATTTGGTGAATCTATTAATCCTTTAAATTGTACAAAGTGTGAGGACTACATACATTAATTATATATATTTACTTACTGTCGACGAGTGTAAGATCTTAAGCCAGATGGTAACATAAGATAGAAAAACTTTTTAGACAGGTCCAGGCGGTAATACCCTAATCCTTTGTTCTTGGGATTATATGAATATCTCGATTACATCGAAGGTCTCGAGATCGTCTGTTGTGGAGAAAATTAGATGATGAGATGATCTACAGCCCCTACCACTCCCTTTATATAGTGCAGTGGCGATAAGGTTACACGTTCATATCCAGTTGATTCTATCTGCAGAGCATCCAACACGTATACGCACCAGTATTTACAGATACGGATCTCTTAATCAAACGGGATCAAACTCTATCCTAAACTATCTTTAGCATCCAAGTTAAATATAGCCCGAGTGATATTCCTTCTTTCCCAATCTGCTCGGGCCGCCCCTGTTTGCTACTTTATAGGCCTTCTGTGAAGACAGCCGAGGCCCATTCTATCCATAGTAGCCCCGAGTGGCCTTAGGATAGTTATTCACTTTTCCTTCTTTTGGTTCTTTGCAAGCCAACGACGATTCAAGCTCATTGTGCTACACTGCAAAATCTTTTGTATCTAGCCTAAGAGTTGTATATTATATTAATGGAAAACCTTGTGGCTTTTCAAATCCTGACCGATTTTGCCTCAATTCAACTGAGTTAAATCAATTCGGCTCGAACTTATTAACGGCAGTCGGCACATCCAAGTGATTTTTTGCTTCCTGGCGATCGACATAGCTTGCACTTCGGTCCAGATTAAAGCCTGCCCCAAAATATGTTCTAAGGCCTTTAAATTTGGGGACAAGGAGAACAAACTGCTCTACCCCGCCCATTTTTCGCATACGCTGTTCCAGTCGCTGCAGTGAACTCCGCCCATTTTTCGCATACACTGTTCCGACGAGGTAGTAGTATACAAGTCCTTCTTCCTTCGCTGTCTCGGTATCCCATGCTCCTCCTTCCTTAGAGGCATTTTGCATTTTTACGGGATTGAGTTAACTCACCTAAACCCTAATTCCATTTTCCAAATCGCCGTCTTCGTTCATCTCTGTGAGGCTTATCTAGGGATATCGCCCCACTTAGATCTCTTCTGAACTCTTTCTCTCCTCAAACCACAGCCCCCAAGGCCGTTGGGGGCGCCGGCTAACAACTATGACAAGGGGCCAATAAGTTTTATCCAAATTTCCCCATGAAGACTACGAACAAGGGCTGGCATGCTGAATGGTTCTACTATGCTAGTCTCCCTCCAGTCCTTCCCTTTTTCACCAGAAACTGTCCTATAGTTCTTCCTTCCTGGTCATCCCCTCTTGTCGAGAGCTAAAGCGACCAAGTCAAGGAACTGCTCCCCTTCTTGGGGATTTAAAAGAAAGGGGGCTGACCGGCGTCGGAGCTGTAATAAACTACAACCTCCGTCGCGTACAGCCCTTAAAGGAACATGTCCACCTCGGGTTCGAATATTTAGGATCCAAAGACACCACTCGGGAAGGAGAGGAAAGGATCCCAAAAAGGTCCTGCTTACCAGAATTTCTGATATCTTCGCCCAAAGCACGTTTATCGAGAACTCCGGTTGCTCGGATCCTTATAGGCTATCAAAGCCACCCCTACCAGTAAGCAAATAATTTCTTCTCCACCAACTCTACTTGATATCTTGAAACCCATTACGTCTTCTAACCCGGCTTATACCTTCTACAGGATCACGCGACATTCTTCTCCATTCATCCAGTCCCTGAAATCCCTGGCCATAAAGCTGCGCCACATAAGCATCCCAAAAAGGACTCGGCTGGTACTTGCCCAGCCAAAAATCGCAAAGGACTTGTCCTTACGGACTCGGATGAGGAGGAGGAGGAAGCTGACACAACACTTTTGTATCGGTGCCACCAGGGTCCAAAAGCAAATATTTCTCCCACCACGCAAACTCCAAGTCCTCCGCCGTCACCACTCGCGAATCCGGAACCTGCGTCAGCGCTAGGAGGTCCCTCCGGCTCAGCCCCGAGTGGTCACGCCACTCGGAAAGACGTGGGCCTTAAGATAAAAGTGTCACTGAGATTCATCCTTATAACACTTTCCTCCTTTAGCCATTTCATTAGAATTGCATCTTTAACATCTTCCCTCATCCACAACAAACCCAATATTGATGTTCCCGTAGACACTTCAAGTGCTAAAGCACCGGCCACCACGCTATTACTCCTCCACCACCAAGCTCTCGAGCTGATCCAGCCCCTGCACAGGACTCGGCCCATCATCCCACACCTCCGTTGACTGCTTCGTCGCAAAAAGGCCCTCCTCCGGCATCCAAGGTTAAGGGCCCAATCCAGCCCAAGACTGAAAGCTCGAACTAGAAGTCAAGGAAATCCTCGCCCTACAAATACCGCCTATACTCCTCCCTTCATGACAAATGGAGAAAAGAAATGAAAGACTATGAGGTTAATGATACCAAGAGGCGGTGCGATGGGAAATGATGTGAAACATGATAGAGTATGGCGCCAAGGTGCTTGAGGTAAACCATCTTCGAACCTTAGCCCCCTGATCGTCCAAACATTTCTGAATGCTTCTTTTGTCCATATCCTTCCAGAACCTGGGCAGGCAATCAGCACAAAAGTCCCAGTGTCTCCAGAAAGCCATTGAGCAACTAAAGTCGACAGATGAATTTGACAACGCGCTTTATGCACAGAAGTAAAAATATCGCGGCAAAATTGAAGAACTCCGCAAGGACGTTGCCGAGTAATGTGGTGGGTCCCCTTGTGTAATGATGAATATATGTGACGGGTTTGAATTTGATGTGATTTTGAACTATTTTGAGTTGCATTTGTGAAACGGACTTCTTTTTGTTTTTGGAGCTTTGCATATTATGCTTTTGAGTTTACGCTTTACAAGATGTCGAGACTATTCACATTTCAGCTAGTGCTACCTCGTTCAATTGGTGTCTAGTTCAAAAATGACATTGATTTTGGTTTTTAAAAACTTTGATGTGGCATCAGATTTTCACTTTCTGAATATTGTTTCTTGATGAGGCGTTTGCAGTTTTCTTTCAGTCATACTTGCAACTTTGTGAAATCTTTTTTTGGCCAAATCTTTCGAACCTTAGCCCCTTGATCGTCCATGCAGGAGCAGCTGTAGGAAAAGGAGGAGGCCCTGAAGAAACTCGAGGAAGATCCCAAGGATGAGGGTGACCAAGTTCACCTCTTCGCCAAAGTGAATAAAGCAATAGCTCTCAAGCTAACTGAAGCCAAAAACCGACTCCAAGTGAAGGAATCCCAGCGAAAGGCAAGGGAGAAGCAGCTTAGCGAGGCTAGTGTTAAAGTTAAGGAAGAACCTGGTGAGAAAAGGAAGAGGATTGATATATCAAAAGATGTGGAGATCATGGAGGTCGTCGAGACCGAAGATGAGGAGGATCCCGAGGAACTTGACTTCACCCCTGAAGACTAGGCCTAGGGATAAGGCGTACTACTACTAGTAATGAATAAATGCATGGATCCTATCGGCTCTATGTGATAGGACTATGTTGTGTGGGATGCTTGTTTAAACTTGGTTACCTTTTATGATGAATTTGGTTTAAAGAAATCTTATATTATGTTTAGGATTTGTCACAAGGATCACTCTTGTTATGCTTATTCTTTACCTTATCAGGATGGTCAGGGGAAGAGGTCGTGGTCGGGCTGCCGCACCGCAAGGTAGAGGCCGAGGCCGAGGCAGGGGTCGCGGCAAGGGTCGTGGGATAGCAATACATCAACCTAATTTTGATGAGGTGGCCAACGAAGACTTTCCTCCAGTTCCTCCTGCTCCCTAGCCAATACCACCACAAGTACCTCAACCTCCACCCGCTGCCCCTGAGCAACCCTGTTCCTCAAGCGCCACCTGCACCTTATGCCGTTGTGCCTCCTCCTCCGCCGCAGGAGCAACCCAACTTGAATCAGATGATGAAAATGGTCCTGGCACTAGTCCACAATATGAATCAGCAGCAAGTTAACGCCCAAGCCCAAGCTCAAGCTTTCGTACAACCCCCACCTCAATATCAACCCCAATCCAAGTTCAAAGAATTCATGAGTACCAAGCCACCTACTTACTCAGGAGAAGGAGAGCCCCTGGACGCTAATGACTGGATAAAGACAGTTGAGAAAAAGCTCTACATCGCGCAGTGTGATGATTATCATAGCGCCACCTGTGCTACTCACCAGTTAACCGGAAGTGTTGCAAATTGGTGGGAGAACTAATGCGCTGCTCACGCCGACTTTGACTCCATTGGTTGGGATGAATTTGTGGAAGCCTTCCGCGAAGCACATATCCCGAACGGGGTTATGGAAATGAAAAACAGCGAGTTTTCAAATCTAAAACAGGGAAGAATGACAGCGAACGAGTATTTAAACAGATTTAATCACTTGGCTCGGTATGCCCCGGAGCTAGTGGCTAATGAGAGAATCAAGATGTGCAAGTTTCTGGAAGGATTAAACTCCAATTTAAAAGTCCATCTGGTGGGGAACACATACGACAACTTCCAACAACTGGCCAGCAAGGCGCTTCTGCAGGAGGGGGTGCAAAATCAATTTTATGATGAAAGGAAGCGCAAAATGAACTTCACACAGCGGTCTGGAAGTACATCGAAATTGCGTACAGGGGGAAGTCAGGGCAAAAACAACCTCGGTGGAAGTCGGGGTCAAGTTGGAGGCAGGCAGCAGGGACAGAGTGGAACCTTTCAGGGATCTGCACAGCGTAGCAATAATTCTGCAGAAGGTTTGCAACATTATAGGTGCCAGGAGTATGGGCATATCGCTAATCAATGTCCTAACAAACCAGCTCCGCCCACTGCTGGGGTACCCCGATGCGAGGCCAAGCAAGTGGATCCGTAGGCACTGGAACTCCTCGCTCTAACACGACAGGTCGAAGCAGGGTGAACCATGTCACTGCAGAGGAGGCTCGAAACACTCAAGACGTCGTTATAGGTACGTTCCCAGTCAACTCCATACTCGCTACTGTTTTGTTCGATTCTGGGGCTACCCACTCGTTTATTTCAAAAACTTTGGTAAAGGATAATAACTTGAAGGTGTCGCCACTTAAATATCCACTGGTGGTGCATTCACCAGGAAAAGAATTAAGAGCTGATAAAGGGTGTCCTAATATGAAAATCGAAGTTGAGAAGATAGAGTTTGTGGCCCACCTCATTTTACTAGACTTGTATGATGTGGAGGTAATCCTAGGCATGGATTGGTTGGCACGACATCATGGACAGATCAGCTGCGTCAAGAGGTCCATATCATTGATTAATGAAAAAGGTGAAAGTGTGGAGTTCCAAACCATGATGCTTCCAAAAATGGTATAGGGTGTGCGCTAATGCAGGAGGGCAGGGTGGTTGCTTACGCATCAAGACAGTTAAAACCGCATGAAAAGAATTACCCGACACATGACCTAGAGCTTGCAGCGGTTATTCACGCTCTAAAAATTGGAGACATTATCTGGTAGGAAATCGCACCGAAGTGTACACCGATCACAAGAGCTTAAGGTGCATATTCACCCAGCCCGACTTGAATCTAAGACAAAGAAGGTGGTTGGAGTTAATAGCTGATTACGACATCGTAATTCATTATCATCCAGGCAAAGCCAACTTGGTAGCCGATGCTATGAGTCGTAAGGCACATTGTGGAAATTTGGTAGCAGCAGTGGGGATAAGCTCAGAATTTCCGAAGGAAATGGAAAAGCTTAATCTGGAAATAGTATCCAAAGGATATCTAGCAAACCTAAAAGTGCAACCCATACTCGAGGAAGGGATCCGGGAAGCTCAGAAAAATGATGACGGAATAAACGAAATCATAGTAAAAATGATTCTTGGAGAAGCAAAAGATTTCGCTATGGACGATCATGGAGTCATAAGATACAGAGATCGTTTGGTAGTCCCAGCTCGTGAAGAAATGCAAAAGATAATCCTAAAAGAAGCTCATAATTCAAGATATTCCATACACCCGGGTGACACAAAAATGTATCTAGATTTAAAAGGGATGTACTGGTGGAGCAACATGAAGAAAGAGATAGCTAGCTTTGTAGCAGAATGTGATATTTGCCAAAGGATCAAAGCAAAACATCAACGCCCTGCCGGATTGCTGCAACCACTACCCATTCCCCAGTGGAAATAGGATGAAATAGGAATGGATTTCATAACGGGGCTACCAACCACAAAAAGCGGATTTGATTCCATTTGGGTAATTGTTTGCCGGCTAACTAAGGTTGCTCATTTTGTACCAGTAAAAACTCAGTATACTAGCGACAAGTTAGCCGAGCTATATATAGCAAAAATAGTTAGCTTGCATGGGGTACCTAAGAAGATAGTATCAGACAGAGGAACACAATTCACATCCCGGTTCTGGAAGCAGTTACAAACACTTTTGGGTACCAACCTGAATTTTAGCACAGCTTACTACCCTCAGACTAACGGACAAACAGAGAGGGTCAATCAGGTGTTAGAGGATATGATTCGAGCGGTTGTACTGGCACGCAAGGAATCTTGGGACGTTAGTTTGCCATATGCAGAATTTTCATATAACAATAGTCACCAAGCAAGCTTGCAAATGGCTCCGTTTGAAGCTCTATATGGGAGGAAATGTAGAACTCCCCTATATTGGAACGAGACCGGAGAGAAGAAGCTCTTTGGACCTAAGTTGTTGAAAGAAGCAGAAAATCAGGTCCGGGAAATTCGAGGGAAGTTGAGAACTGCCCAGTCAAGGCAAAAGAGCTGCGCGGACAAGCGCAGGTAGAATTTGGAATTTAAAGAGGAGATCATGTGTATCTAAAGGTGTCACCTACGAAGGGTCTAAAGCGGTTCCATGTTAGCGGAAAATTAGCGCCAACGTACATTGGACCGTACCCGGTTACTGAAAGAAAAGGGGAAGTAGCCTACCAAATAGAGTTGCCAGTTGAATTATCAGGAGTACATAACGTCTTCCATGTATCTCAATTAAGAAAGTGCTTAAGGGTCCTAGAGGAACAACTACCATTAGACCTAGAGGGGCTGAAAGAGGATTTGTCATATACGGATTACCCGATCAAGATTTTAGAAGAAGCAGAAAGAAAAACCCGCAGCAGGGTTATTAGGTTTTGCAAAGTTCAATGGAGCAATCACACCGAGAAAGAAGCTACTTGGGAAAGAGAGAGTACTTACGGGTAGAATTTCCCCAGTTGTTCACACATCTAGCCATCACGAGGACGAGATTCCTTTAAGTGGGGTAGGTTTGTGACATCCCAACATATTTTTATTAACCAAATTAATATATGTAAAAAATTAATAAAATAAAATCCGTACCAAAAAGGCTTAAGCAAACATTAAAACATAAAAACCTGAATATTAAATGAAGGCTCAATTTTTTTTGCATAAATTTAATTAACCTTTCCCTTATTATTATTCTTATGTTATCAATATTATTTTGTTAATTTATTAATTTATTTTCTTTTTATTTTTCCTTTTCTTTTTCCTCATTTTCTTTTCCTTTCTTTCTTCTGTGTTTCTTCCGGCCGAAACCCCTTGCGCCCAGCAGCCATGGCCAAGTTCCCCAAACCGTTGCCGTCTGGGCTGACCGCCGCCTCACCTCCCCAATCACCGACGCCGCAGTCCCATTTCTCCGCCGCATCATCTCCCCACTCACCGGCGCCGCCGATCCATCTCCTGAAAAACCGTCGCCACCACTTCGGCCCTCCATTAAATCCCAAGAAGAACGGCTAATCAAACACGAATAGGCGCAATTAATCGGGGAAGGATGTTGATTATACCTTCTCCAAGCTATAAAAGGGGACTTATCGCCAGCATGCCGAGGGAGTTGCTCGGATTTCACCCAAATCGCCGCCGGCTCGCCGTGTTCGTCCCGGACACTCCGGCTTGATTCGCCGCCTCTGGTGAGCGGGAGACCGATTGCCCCCGACCTCACCATCACCTCCACCCTCCTGTCCTTTTCCCTCACCTGGCCGAGCTCCTCATCGCCCCTAGCGCTGCCGCAACGCGCCACCGCCATCGCCAAGGCCGCTGCTGCCGCGGGCCGACGCCGGCCAGCCACAGCGCTCATTGAGCCCACTAATGAGTGCAGCTTGGTCCCCTCTCCCTCCTAGACCCGTCGCCGCCGTCGCCGCCGCCACCGCCGGCAGGAGCCGGCGCCCGCTCGCGCTGAGCAGCACCTAGCCTGGCCGCACGCACGCGTGGGCCGCCCTAACAGGCCGGCCAGCTGCCTATTGCTTTCATTTAGTTTATTTTGTTTACTGTTTAATCTACAAACAGGTATACCAATTTCAATGTAGCACTTAGGATTTAAAACCTCACCTTATAAAATTCACCTACTAAGTTTGAGTACATACGATTGTTTATTTTTGATTTATTTGGAATTTTCTGGATTTTATAGGGGGGGATGTTAGAGGGGGGATGTTTGGGGGCAAGTGAGGACGTGCTCGGTGATCAATCTACTGCAATTCAAGGCAAGTTATCTAGATCCCGTGGGTGTCACATCCACGTGTCGTTACCCATATTTTTAAGATGTTGGCTAGAACGTTACTGTTGCATATATATATACATAAGTTGGGCTAAGAATAGTTGGATAGTTCTAGACATGTACTTGATATGCTTTATCGATTCCATTTTATGATAGTACTTCATTATCATGTTAAAAGCGTACCTTGTAGCCATTTGTAATATACCTTTAAAGCCAATCTTTTGGTTACATATGGGTAGTCGATCAGTTGCTTGGGAATTGAGACATAGTAATCATCACTATTCAAAACTACTATCAGGGCTTGGATTAGTCATTTAATACGTAAAATTATAAAATTAAAATCTAATTGGTGTGTGTCGACTCAGGGTGACGTGATAGGTAGTGTGGGGTCGTGGATCCCCGCTACAACCGGCATGTAGTGAAGCATTTAAAGATTTGCAACGTGTATGCTTGCGTATGTGGTGTATACCTGCCTCGACAATAGGGGTGGCTGAGGATTCCAAGGCTGGTAGACCACTCCTGTTGGGCGACTTGCGGGTGTGGCGTATTGCCATTGGGTGCGTATATATGCCTCGACGATAATGGTGGCTATGACTTGTGAGGAATCCAAGGACGATAGAGCACTCTTATTAGTCGACGTGGGTGTGGGACGACCGTGAAGGAAGCACTGCGAGTGTAGTGATTACCCTGAGTCCCCTAAGGACCGACTCTTTGTGACAATTTCACCCTCGCCTTACAGTACAGCCCTGGATGCGAATAATGGTAACGCCCTAGTTCGCTGCTCGGAGAAACTAGTTTGGGATTGTCTTCCTACATAAGGGATGATTCACGTCTCGTGAGGTGAATCCAATGTCGGTGGGTCACTCCAAGTGTGTGGTCTCAAATTAGCGGATCCGGGTAGTGGCTTTGTTCTATTCACGGTTCATCGAATACGGTTCGAGGGTAAAGTGTACACACTCGCAGAGTTTAGTTAAACCGTTAAATAACATTTACATAATTTTTTCAATAAGACGAATGGTCAAACGTTTGTTTAAAAGTCAAAAGTGACAAACATTTTGATATGGAGGGAGTAACGAGCAACCAGGCCGATTCTCCCAAGTTCATCCATAGCATCCTCAAATTCCCAATCCACCGCAGCCCAGATCCTTCCCCAAAATTTCCCCAATTTGACATCAACACAAGTCGAAACCTTGGGCCACCGTTGAGCTCACCGAAGTGACGTCGCCATCGGGTTGCCGTGCGCATCGTGGACGTTGCGGGGGGCCTTCCTCGATCAGAGCCACACCGCTGTCACTGGTTACCTCCTCCTCTTCCTCCTTCCTCCCTCTTCTCCCTCCCACTCCATCTCCCTTCGCGGACGGACGCTTCGACGAGCGTGCCACCGACGCCGCTGCCACCATAGCCCCCGTCCTTTTGCTGCCTCCACCGCTTGCCCAGGGCCCACGTGGCATATAGTTAATTTTCACCTCGCCCACATGCCCATGGCCCGAGCCTCCCTCTGTGTCGACGGTGTCGCCCGTGTGTCGGTTTTAGAGTGGCATATTCTAAATTGTCACTCTTTCTAGTGGCATATGTTAATTTTCACCATAAAAATCCCTCGCGCGTGTCTCGTCGCCGCCGCCTCTCCTCCGGCTCACGCTCGAGGTCTCACCGCCGCTCCTCTAGTCCTCTGGCTATCCAACTTTGATCACATCTCCTCCACCGCACAGAACGACAATGGCGTTGGCTCGGTACGGGCAGTCCCTGATCTGCAGGATCTACACTCCTGCAGCGCGGCCGAGGTAACCGTTTCTACCCTTCTTAACGCGGTGTTGATGATATGTTAGCCGCTGCTTACCCGTCTTTCAGGAATTTTAGTGCCGCAGCCTCCCGATCTGGTGCTGCAAGACGCGCAGTGGGAGTACCCTCTTATGTTGGGGTGAGTAATGACTAATTAGTAAATTTTGAGCTCTCCAAACCTCCTAGAGAGACCACAAATTTTTCATAGTAGAATCCACCTCTTATTTCAACTCAAAAGAATAATGTAGTAGACTTTCAAAACAAAGCATTCTAAATTTTGGACACTTCATGCAGTGTTCTACATCCATTTTTCTGCAGGATAGGAGTTTCTTCATGTAATTCTAAGCTCGGGAGTTCTTTAATTATTTCATTTCTATGTTTCCTTGAATGTCCATAGAGGTTAGCCCCCCAACCTTTAAGGACATTCTCGACTCTTTTGCATTTAATCAAGAATATCCCCAAATGATTCTGATTAATGATTTCTTTGGACAAAGTATTGCTAACAATCTCCCTAAAATCTTGTTGTTTCAGCCAATTAAAGTCAAATCTGAACACTTTTTTTAACTGAGGTTCATCGTCATGGGTATTAGGGAGAATAGGGTTATGGTCCGACAAGCATCTAGGATTCTTTTCAACAAAGACAAAAGATAACATCAATTCCCAAGTATCATTTACAAAGCCCCTATCTAGCTTCTCTAGAGTAGGGTTTTACTTTTTCCTCAAGTTGGACCATGTGTACTTGCCTCCAGAAAGGTCTAGCTCTCTCAGATTATGGGTGTGAATAATTGAGTTGAAAAGATCAAAGTGGTTGTTGAATGATGAATTTCATATTTTAGAAAAATCTAATTAGGGTTGAAGTCTCCCCTCCCCCCTAGAAGACAGATATTACCATAAGTGAGGAATGAAGCTTGTTCTGAGAGGAAGTCTATCCTTTTATCAAGATGGGCAGCCCCATACACTGTGAACAAGGACCGGTTGTGTTTCTTTCCCGAACATCAAGTTGCAAGTCGTATCTGCCCTTTTTAACACCACTAATGTTAAAATAGTCGGTAGAGAGTTCACATAGGATACCTCTAGATCTACCTACAGCAGCAGCAGGTATCTAGTTCCAAAATAATTTCCGGAATGGGTCCATTTTTCTAAACCAGCTATTATCATAATCAGACTTTTTAGTTTATACAACACAAAGAAAAGATAGCTTCCGTTCAATGGTAATATCTCTCAAGAGTTTACAGATCCTTTTTTGTCGATTCCTCTACAAATCCAAAAAATCCCTTTGATGAAAGAAGTAGAAAAAAAAATATGTGGGTAAGACAACCCCTTGCCTTACCTTTTTTTTTTGTTTTCCCTATGTCTTGGTGCTATGGATTTGATTGAACTTTCCTCACTAAACAAACTCTCACCAGAGCCCATTGTATGAATTTCATGCATTTTCTGTTCTTCTTCCTAGAACTTTTGTTAATAACCAGATAAATTATTTTCAGAATTTGAATCACTAAACATGTTATCATCACTCTGGTCATCTTCTAGGATATAGGAAGGACTGTCCTTCTAAGGATGAACTTTCACTTTATCTAGAGAAATATTTACTATGATGGATGAACTTTCACTTTATCTAAGGATGAACTTTCACTTTTTTCATAATAGTGCATCGGCTAGGTTAAAGAAAAATAAAATTAAGAAACTATCGAGGAAAGATGGATCGTCGAGTTTCTTTCGGACGTTATTTTAGGCATCATGTCACCTTTGTCATTTTGTTTTCTTTCGGTATCTTTGGAGGCTCCATTTGTCATATTTATGGTTTTGTAACTAATTTTTATATTGACCGTATGTATCTGTAGTTGATGACTTATACAGAGGGTGGAAGTTTTCTTGCACTATTAAAAAAACTGAACCATACTAGTTTTAAAACATCGTACCCTGCTTAGCCTCGTATTCACAAAGAAAGGCGACGATCAATCCTGCCAGATAAACCAACATACTGGTAACCCAACATGCTGGGTAACCATCCAAGCATACAACCCTATTGAACCTCATATAACCAAACACTACTAACGTGTTTAGTTGAGTGTATGAACCTAGGTTTGATCCTACACATGCAAAACTCAGTACTTTTGTAGTTGGCTAGACAATGCCCACAGTCAAACCAAACACCGGCTTATTAGGTTCGATCCTACACATGCAAAACTCAGTACTTTTGTAGTTGCCTAGACAATGCCCACAGTCAAACCAAACACCGGCTTATTATATAAGATTGATCTAACTTCTACCAATCTAACTCACTTGTATGAGCTAGACTTAAATGGGAAGACAATCAAACAACCCAGCATACATATGTGCAGAGAGATAACACATTTCACATATTTTATCACACGTAATACAGAGTGAATATGATTTAAGACATTGTCTTCTGCTTGGACCTATCAAATGATACATATGGGGAATGAGATAACATATATTTCACAGATTTTAGCACATGTCGTATAGAGTAAATATTAAGGTACATAGTGAATATACGGCAGAGTTTACTTGTTCAGTTTGTCATTTCTTTCTAGCTGCAGAAATATTCAGTACACGTACAGAATATTGAGATGGTGATAATTTCGGAAATAATTTTCCAAAAGAAGTCTTTATTCTTCATCTCTCATGGTATCTTACACTTCCAATAACAATCATCAAGGCGAAAGCTGCAATCATCTTTTTAATTAAATATGGATAAAGTTGTATTTCAATTTTGGGGTTTAAAACATAGGGATGATTGAAATCAGTAAGAAAGGAAACATGGAGCTCCCTGAAGAGTTCATTTGTATCAAAATATTAAGGTTTCAAGTCTAATGCAGCATCAAATGGAAAGCCAGATTGTAACAACTTTGCATCTGTATTCGAATCTATCACAGAATATATTCAACTGTTTTGAGAAAAAACATGACGACCACTTGCTTGATAGATTTTGGTCTCTGTCCCTTTAGAAGTACATCAACATAAATCATCAGCTACTGTGAATAATGACTGGACTTCTTGGCCAACTTATTGTCGGTCCAGTATTTATTCAGATCATAGACATCTTGTTTGTAATAGGAGGAGTGCAATGCCCTTAATTGGGTTTGAAACCTGAGAGCCTCCGGATAATATGCCACTTGTAAACCGACGGCTTGTTTTAGCAAATCATACGTCTCACCATTACAGTCCACAATAATTTAAAAATATTTTCTCAGTTCTTTAGAGCCAATCATACTATTCCCGACATCTTTCTTAGGAGAAATCGTATGATAATCATAGTCAAATTTCAATTCAGTGACTTCTCCAACCATATAATGCTTACTTTTTCTTTTGGGCATGATTTTAAATGCACCTCCTAAATGTCTCCACCCTTGAAATACAAATTTATAGCTTTAAAATTATATCAAGCTCGCCCTTTATAATGTTGTTGAACAACAAAAGTACCATATGATGGTGTTGTGAACACCATTGGTCTGTATCTTGAAGAGCAATCAAAGATAGGGGATAGATCCACGCGTGTTCCACGCTAGAAGCAGTATCTTTGTATGCCTAAGATACCATTAATGTAACTTTGAGCACGCTCTTTGGGAGAGCCAGTGGCGGATCCACCGCCCGGGCAGGGAGGGCAACTGCCCGGGCTCCCGCGGATGCCAAGTATCATCAACAATGTAGTTTTTCAAGTCCAAAATTAGGGGGAATTCACAAACAAAATCCTGAGAACAATACTAATGTTTCTTAAACTTTTGTTGTTATGGAGAATATTTTATTTTTCTAAAAAAACAAACCATTAGATCGACTGTGTATGAAATCCGAACTCGCAAAATCGAGGACAACGTACCAAAGAGAGAGGGAGGAAGGGAGATGAGGCTGGGGAAGGAGAGAACCACAGGAGAAGGCAGCGCAACTGTCTCGAGAGGGGATCGGCGGCTAGACGCCGCCTGCCATGATCGAGACGCCAAGACGCAGCGTGGCCGTGAGCGGAGGCGGAGGTGGAGGCAGAGGCGGAGCAGCGAACCAGCACTCCAGGAGGAAGGCGGCGACGTTGGGTTGGTACTTGAGCAGCACGGCACCCGATTTGTTCGATTCGGTTCCGGTTTAGATTTTGTAAAATCGGATCCGAGGATGAAGAATTTGGTGCCGGGTAGTAATGTTATCGGACAGTAGTATATATTCGGATACAAGTCGGATAAATATTTGAACAAATACCCGGTTGATTGGATTGGGTACGGGTACCTGAGATATTTTAAGAAACTAAGTACCCACAACCTTATGTGTAAAGGACACCCGTCCTATGCCTAGCCATTTCCCCGCCCATCGCCCAGCCGCCTCCCCTCCGTGTGCCGCCCCAACGCCCATCCACCGTCGCCCGCGCCTCAGGTGTCGCCCTTCGCGTGCCGCCACGCCGCCACTTCGCCAAGCGTCGCCCCTCTGTGCGCCACCCACCACCTCCAATCCCTACCCCGTCGCCTCCGTGTACCACCCCTCCGCCGTCGACTATGCCTCCCTTCGCCAAGTGATGTCCCTCCGCGGCGCTACTCGACGACCCTTCATGTGCCGATCGCCGCCTCTGGTGCATCGCCCTTCGTTGTCACCCGCCCCGCCTTTGCCGAAAGTGCCAACCTCCGTAGCGCCGCATGCCGCCTCCTATCCATGTCGGTTTGCGAAACATTGTTTCTTTTTAAGTACCCACAATCATGGTGTTATGTTCTGTTGTTGATAAGTTTGAATGTCTAAAATTTTTGCTGACATGTAGAAATGTCGATGCAGATGTACCTACTAATTTGCGTTGCATTTTTCCATTGGCTCTTTGTATCCTTCTTATTATAGTTTGAATCTGGTAAAAAAACTGGCATGCACATAAAGTGTACTTTTCTTGTTTTATTTCGTGAGAAGAATGGCAACATGTAAATGGCAAACTGGTAGTGCGCAAAAAAAATGGATTTAGATGATGACTGAACCAATCCTGAAAAGTAGATCCTGTGATGCTATGAGGCTGTTGTTGGGGTTCTAACACCAGCAGGCTTATCGCGCCGTCGTCGCTGGTAATGTTGACGTGTGCCAACCTCCGTGTCGAACTCGATTCTTTTCTACTCATATCTAGAAAAAATTAGGATAAAGTACGATATAGCCTACTACCCTGTCAATCATAATCAACCCATTTGTTAACCCCCATGGACAAGAAGATGACTAGGCCATCTATGTTATTCAATGTTTTGTTCAAGCTAAGTCTGAGCATATCCACGTCCGCAATTGACAGCGTGCTCACTGCATAACTTTAAATTTTGATTTACATCTATCTAACCTCACAACTTCATATGGGTAAACGATTTATATATGCTAGAGATGCTTGTTATAAATGTGGCCACCATCATGTCGTTTTTCTTTAATTATCTTTATATCTTATCTAGTGAACAAAATAAGCATGTTTTATTGGCACGTTATAAATTATGATTATTCATGAGTTTTATTTTTATTGAACATATATAACGAAAGTCACGTATGAAAAGTAGATGGATATGCAATAATCGAAAATAAAATAATAATATGATGGACCCAGTTAGAAAACTAAAACAAAGTATGAAGTAACAAGAATTAGCAAAACATATTTTACAAAATTCTACTAAAAGTTTATAATTTTATAATATGAATAATATATATAAAGACGGTAGGAAAATGTTTAGCATCAAAGTATTAGAACATCTAGAAGCTCTTTTTATCATAAATATTATCTTTCATGGATAAGTAAAGAATTGTCTAGATATTAGATAATTAGGTAAAAGATCTAAATTGAAAATATCTTTATAGAGATGATTCTAGATTTATGCTATATGGTGTAGATTTTAACACATGTTACGTTACAATAACAGTGTAATAGTATAAATAGAACATTCCCTATTATATTATTGGAGGTCCTATTTTAATCATTATGTCCACTTAAACCTTACTTTTAAATTTAGGACGACATAAATTATACATTACATATTATCTCATAATAATACAATATCTTTGCAACAAATATAGATAGCGACATTTTCATTTTATAAAACTTCTATTGCAACCATTTTGTGTAATTTGAGTTTACTTTTAAGTTGTAAACATGTAATAGCATATTCGGAATTGTAACCAAGCTCCTCCCATGGGATCTATACTCGATTAATAACTAGAAAGCTTCTCTGGTCCTTCTCTGGTCTTGTTTGTAATAGGATGAGTGCAATGCCCTGAATTGCGTTTGAAACCTGACAGCCTCCGGATAATATGCCACTTGTATACCGACGGCTTGTTTCAGCAAATCATCCGTCTCATTTTACAGTTCACAAAAATTTCAAAATACTTTCTCAGCTCTTTAGAGCCAATCATAATATTCCCGACATCTGTCTTAGAAGAAACCGTATGATAATCATAGTCAAATTTCAATTCAGCGACTTCTCCAACCATATAATGCTTACTTTTTTTCTTGGACATGATTTTAAATGCACCTCCTAAATGCCTCCACCCTTCGAAATATAAATTCATAGCTTTAAAAATTATATCAAGCCTGTGCCCTTTATAATGTTGTTTAAAAACAAAAGTATCATATGATGGTGTTGTGAGCACCATTGGTCTGTATCTTGAAGAGCAATGAAAGATAGGGGATAGATCCACGCGTGTTCCATGCCAGAAGCATTATCTTGTAAGCCTAAGATACCATTAATGTAACTTTGAGCATACTCTTTGGGAGAGCCATCCAAAGAAACAATAACCCTGTTTAAAGGGGTCACTCCATCAGAAGAAAACCTCTTGAAGTATCTCATCCTCTGCATCTGTTAAATGAGACAGCAAGATGTCAGATATTTGTTGGAAAGTATATATGCCCAACAACAAACAAATTAACTTGATATTTCATAGGTAGTCGGCTGGTTGTAGGTCATACCAGATATAAAATTTATAATGTTCTGAAAAAAATATAATGATGTACTTCTATGGACCATGGTAACAATTTCCCTACTCTCTCGGTATGAATTTTAAATCAAAGCTCTACAATAAACCCGATCTGTAGAAAAAAATGGATATAGAACAACGCATGGAGTGTCCAAAATTTAAAATGCTTTGTTACGTATAAAATATGCAGTGCTATTGTTACGGACTATGACTTTGTTGGCTAGTTCATTGCATGGCTCTCTGTTACATGTTATACATATACGCATGCACATATGTCATATACACATATACATACATATACATATACATGTACATATACATATACATATATATATATATATACACACATACACATATACATACACATACGTATATGTACTCATATTACGTATATATCCTAACAAAGATGTCGGAAATATTATTATTGGCCTTGAAGAGCTGAGAAAGTCTTTTAAATTCTTGTGTACTACAATGAGACGGATGATTTGCTGAAACAAGTCATCGGTACACACGTAGCATATTATCCGGAGCCTGCCAGGTTTCAAAACCAATTCACGGCATTGCACTCCTCATATTACAAGAAATATGTCTCTGAAGAGAATCACTCATTGGGCCAGATAGAATTGAACGATCATTATTCACAGCAGCTGATGACTTATGTTGATGTACTTCTAAATGGACGGAGACCAAAATCTATCATGCAAAGTGGTCGTCATGTTCATCTCAAAACAGTTGAGGATATTCTGTGGCACATTCGAATACAACTGCTGAGTGTTTACAATATGGCTTTTCATTTGGTGGTATATTGGACTTCAAACCTTACTATTTTGATACAAATATATCTCCATGGAGCTACATGTTCTTTTATTTGTTGATTTCGAACATCCCTAAGTTTTAGACCACAAAATTAAAATACAATTTGATCCATATTAAGTTAAAAAAAAAGATGATTACAACTTTATTTTTGATGATTGATTAGAATAAAGACTTCTCTTAAAAAAATAATCCTGGATTTATCACTACCTTAATATTCTATACCGAATACTTCTGCTGCCTGAAATAAATGGCAAACTGAACATGTAAACTCTGCCATCTATTAACTTTGTACCTTAATATTCACTTCGTACGACATATGCTAAAATTTGTGAAATATATGGTATTTCATTCCGGATATGTATCCTTTAACATGTCCAAACAGAAGGCAATGTCTCAAATCTTATTCACTCTGTATGACGTGTTCTAAAATATAAGAAATGTGGTATCTCTTTACACATATGTATGTTTGGTTGTTTGATTGCCTTCCCATTTATGTCTAGCTCATGCAAGTGACCTAGATTGTGGGAGTTAGGTCAATCTTATACAATAAGCCGGTGTTTGGTTTGATTCTGGGCATCGTCTAGGCAACTACAAATGTACTGAATTTTACATGTGTAGGATCAAATCTAGATTCAAACACCCAACTAAACACGCTAGCAGTGTTTCGTTATATATGGTTCAACAGGGTTGTATGCTTGCCATCATGTTGGTTTATCTATGTAGGACTGATCGTTATCTTTCTTTGGTATACAAGGCTAAGTAGGGTCCGATATTTTAAACCTAGTATGGTTCAGTTTTTTTTAATAGTGCAAGAGAACTTCCACCCAGCGCATCAAGTCAACAACTTGGGATACATATGGTCAATATAAACATTAGTTACAAAACCATAAATATGATGAATGGAGCCTCCAAAGATACTAAAATAAAACAAAATGGCAAAGGTAAAATGATGCCTAAAATAGCGGTTGAAAGAAACTCGAGATACATCTTCCGTCAATAGTTTCTTAATTTTGTTTTTCTTCGACCTAGCCGATGCACTATTATGAAAAAATCTTGTATTCATATCACCTTATAGAAGTCACAATTGATGAGACCTTTGTTCAACTTTTCGTGTAACCAAAAAAAGTCCACGCTACTTAACTCAAAAAAGGAAACTCGGTGATGGTCGGGCTACCTAAAAACACACATCAACTTTTCCTTTGATGGCAACAATGTCATTGCGGTGTCAGCTGATGGTGACAATAGATTAATCAGGCAACCTTAACCGTTCTTCCGACTAGGGAGGATGATTTGGCGAGGCCGAGGAAGAGTTAATCGTTGCAGCGTAGAAGGTCAATGAGATAGTTCCAAAGACAACACATACAACAAGGGAGTTGTGTTGTCATCACCCATCCACGGACTAAGTTTTCACCCAAGGAACATAGTAGTGTTACAACGATGTTGTAACATCCCAATTTGCAAAACCATAAAATTGGCATGTTAAGATTTTCAAAAAAAAGTTCGGATTTTAAAATCATGCATCATTGAATTTGCATCAAGGCATATCATTTAGTGCCTTAAAATATTTTTGGAGTGACCAAGACTTTAAACAACTATTTAAAAATAATTGTGTTTTTGCAAAAAGTTCTATTTTAAAACTTTAAAAAAATCTAAAATCATTTTACAAATGTATTAAAAGTATTTTAAAGTGCTGCGAAGATTTTAAAACTTCTTTGACAAATAATTTAATTAGTGGAAAAGCTATTTTAAGAATTTCCTTTTCTATCCTAATCGGGCGCGAAGGCCCATCCCCTTCACCCTCTGTTGGTGATTGATAAGAGGCCCACCTCGAGATGGGCCTGGACTGATTCCGTATCAGCCCACCACGCGTGCAGAAAGTTCAAAAGGCCACCCTTCGCCAAGCGCCTAGCCCGCCAGGGTCCGCCCCAAGCTTGACCGGGTCAACCACGTTGTCATGGGTCTCTGCCAGGGGCGTGGCGCGCCTCCCGGGCTATCCTTAGCCCGGAGGAAGGCTCCGTGAATAGTTCGCCTGTTCGCGGACAGGTGATGGCAGTTGTCGTATCCCACCGCACCTTCTCCGGCCTTAACCGGAACGAGCCTCCCTGGGAACCCGCAGCCCGGGGAAGGGCACGCGGGCAGCACGGTCTGTCGTTTGCTTTCTCTGGCAGGCAACGGACGGTTGTTACGCTACGCGACGCCCCCAACGGGCGCCGCGAGGCTGGCCCAGTCCAGTCAATGCCATATTGGGGATAAAGGGAAAGTGCTTTCTCCCTGAAGAAGGTTTTCTCCCCGTATCGGCGCCGCAAGACAAACACGTGTCCAGTACTAACCCGACCAGCTTCTCCCTGCAGGCTCAAGACCAGACAGAGCCCTAGAACGAGACAAGAGCCTCACCACTAAAGCAAAGACCGGCGCGGAGCCCACCGCATCAGCTTCGGGCGGCCCACCACGCCTATAAAAGGAGGATTCCTCGACATTCGAAGGGATCCGAGATCTGACCAATAGCTCCGAGCACCCCAAGCAACACCTGCATCTGAAGCTTCCTTAGCAATACTCTTAGTCCTTAGTCGCCACCGTTGTAAGTTTGGGATCGGTGCCTTCAAGCCCGGTCTCGGCACCTCTCAGTCTTGTTTCTCCACGTATAATCAACAAGATGGAGTAGAGCTATTACCGGCGATGGGGCTCGAACCGTGGTAAATCGCTTGTGTCTTCACGGTTCGTATCATTCTCCTCTTTCCGTTGTCTGAAGGATCAGACTGGATCACGAATCGCACTGTGCCCTGTCCCAGAAGCAATGCTGCCTTAGCCCCCGTAAGGCTTGGCCGCCGCCCGTGTTCTTGAGAAGGGTGGTCGTTGGGCCTCACACCAACTAAATTCATCTCACGGTCTGGGTCCCGCTGCTCTTTAGGAGCGTGGTTCCCAGACGCCGACACCCTCTCTCCGTTGCTCCCATCCTAGCCCACTCGCCCAACTTTCTCTTTCTTCTTCCTCACCAACTCTCTCCTTACCCTCGTTCTCTCTTCCTCACTCCATCCTTGTTTTGCCGCACCTCTTTTGTTTGATCTCTCTCCTAGGCGCTCCCCGGCCCCGCCTGCCCTAGGAGGAGGGAGACCACCTAGAGCCCCGTCGGAGGGCCCATGATCCAAGACATGTAAAGCCCATGCAGCGATGTACGTGGCCCACAATAATAGATCTGACGGCCGCCGCATGGATCGATCGATCGTCAAGTAGGCAAGCACCGATTTGCGAACGCGATCGGCGCTTAGCTAGCACAAAGAAAGGAAAACCGTGAGTCTATGAGGAGCCGTCGCTCGTCTCTGGCAGGCTGTGCTGGCGATTGCTATTCATAGATAGTATCACCCTTAATTTTATACTTACGAGAGCAGCCGTATACATGCACTAGACCACGGATCAAGACTCTAGTGTGTGCAATACATAGCCGAGTATCATGCGTATATACGTTTCATTATTCGAAGAAGTACGACTGATTGTATGACGCAAGCTTAATATTAATTAAGCGAAGGGCTGACGATGGTTAAAGGTAAACCATCAGTAAAAAGAGTCACATGGACAAGCGCAGTAGAATTTGGAATTTAAAGAGAGATCATGTGTATCTAAAGGTGTCACCTACGAAGGGTCTAAAGCGGTTCCATGTTAGCGAAAATTAGCGCTAACGCACATTGGACTGCATCTCTGCCATCGAAAGAAAAGGGAAGTAGCCTACCAAATAGAGTTGCCATTGAATTATCAGAGTACATAACGCCTTCCATGTATCTCAATTAAGAAAGTGCTTAAGGGTCCTAGAGGAACAACTACCATTAGACCTAGAGGGGTGAAAGAGGATTTGTCATATACGGATTACCCGATCAAGATTTTAGAAGAAGGTAAAGAAAACCCGCAGCAGGTTATTAGGTTTTGCAAAGTTCAATGGAGCAATCACACCGAGAAAGAAGCTACTTGGGAAAGAGAGAGTACTTACGGGTAGAATTTCCCAGTTGTTCACACATCTAGCCATCACGAGGACGAGATTCCTTTAAGTGGGTAGGTTTGTGACATCCCAACATATTTTTATTAACCAAATTAATATATGTAAAAATTAATAAAATAAAATCCGTACCAAAAGGCTTAAGCAAACATTAAAACATAAAAACCTGAATATTAAATGAAGGCTCAATTTTTTGCATAAATTTAATTAACCTTTCCTTATTATTATTCTTATGTTATCAATATTATTTTGTTAATTTATTAATTTATTTTCTTTTATTTTTCCTTTTCTTTTTCCTCATTTTCTTTTCCTTTCTTTCTTCTGTGTTTCTTCCGGCCGAAACCCCTTGCGCCCAGCAGCCATGGCCAAGTTCCCCAAACCGTTGCCGTCTGGGCTGACCGCCGCCTCACCTCCCCAATCACCGACGCCGCAGTCCCATTTCTCCGCCGCATCATCTCCCCACTCACCGGCGCCGCCGATCCATCTCCTGAAAACCGTCGCCACCACTTCGGCCCTCCATTAAATCCCAAGAAGAACGGCTAATCAAACACGAATAGGCGCAATTAATCGGGGAAGGATGTTGATTATACCTTCTCCAAGCTATAAAGGACTTATCGCCAGCATGCCGAGGGAGTTGCTCGGATTTCACCCAAATCGCCGCCGGCTCGCCGTGTTCGTCCCGGACACTCCGGCTTGATTCGCCGCCTCTGGTGAGCGGGAGACCGATTGCCCCCGACCTCACCATCACCTCCACCCTCCTGTCCTTTTCCCTCACCTGGCCGAGCTCCTCATCGCCCCTAGCGCTGCCGCAACGCGCCACCGCCATCGCCAAGGCCGCTGCTGCCGCGGGCCGACGCCGGCCAGCCACAGCGCTCATTGAGCCCACTAATGAGTGCAGCTTGGTCCCTCTCCTCCTAGACCTGTCGCCGCCGTCGTTGCCGCCACCGCCGGCAGGAGCCGGCGCCCGCTCGCGCTGAGCAGCACCTAGCCTGGCCGCACGCACGCGTGGGCTGCCCTAACAGGCCGGCCAGCTGCCTATTGCTTTCATTTAGTTTATTTTGTTTACTGTTTAATCTACAAACAGGTATACCAATTTCAATGTAGCACTTAGGATTTAAAACCTCACCTTATAAAATTCACCTACTAAGTTTGAGTACATACGATTGTTTATTTTTGATTTATTTGGAATTTTCTGGATTTTATAGGGGGATGTTAGAGGGGATGTTTGGGGCCGCAAGTGAGACGCGTTTCGGTGATCAATCTACCGCAATTCAAGGCAAGTTATCTAGATCCCGTGGTGTCACATCCACGTGTCGTTACCCATATTTTTAAGATGTTGGCTAGAACGCTATCTTGTTGCATATATATATACATAAGTTGGGCTAAGAATAGTTGGATAGTTCTAGACATGTACTTGATATGCTTTATCGATTCCATTTTATGATAGTACTTCATTATCATGTTAAAAGCGCACTTTGTAGCCATTTGTAATATACCTTTAAAGCCAATCTTTTGGTTACATATGGGTAGTCGATCGCTTGCTTGGGAATTGAGACATAGTAATCATCACTATTCAAAACTACTATCGTGGCTTGGATTAGTCATTTAATACGTAAAATTATAAAATTAAAATCTAATTGGTGTGTGTCGACTGTGGTGACGGATAGGTAGTGTGGGTCGTGGATCCCCGCTACAACCGCATGTAGTGAAGCATTTAAAGATTTGCAACGTATGCTTGTATGTGGTGTATACCGCCTCGACAATAGTGGTGGTGAGGATTCCAAGGCTGGTAGACCACTCTGTTGGGCGACTTCTTGGTGTGGCGACATGCCATTGGGTGCGTATATATGCCTCGACGATAATGGTGGCTATGACTTGTGAGGAATCCAAGGACGATAGAGCACTCTTATTAGTCGACGTGGTGGACGATCACGGCCGTGAAGGAAGCATCATGAGTGTAGTGATTACCCGAGTCCCCTAAGGACCGACTCTTTGTGACAATTTCACCTCGCCTTTACAAGATACCGATGCGAATAATGGTAACGCCTAGTTCGCCGCTTCGGAGAAACTAGTTTGGGATTGTCTTCCTACATAAGGGATGATTCACGCCTCGTGAGGTGAATCCAATGTCTGTGGTCACCCAGTGTGTGGTCTCAAATTAGCGGATCCGGGTAGTGGCTTTGTTCTATTCACCAGTTTACTGGGAATACGGTTCCAGGGGTAAAGTGTACACACTCTGCAGAGTTTAGTTAAACTGTTAAATAACATTTACATAATTTTTTTCAATAAGACGAATGGTCAAACGTTTGTTTAAAAGTCAAAAGTGACAAACATTTTGATATGGAGGGAGTAACGAGCAACCAGGCCGATTCTCCCAAGTTCATCCATAGCATCCTCAAATTCCCAATCCACCGCAGCCCAGATCCTTCCCCAAAATTTCCCCAATTTGACATCAACACAAGTCGAAACCTTGGGCCACCGTTGAGCTCACCGAAGTGACGTCGCCATCGGGTTGCCGTGCGCATCGTGGACGCTATGGGGCCTTCTCGATCGAGCCACACCACCGCCACCGGTTACCTCCTCCTCTTCCTCCTTCCTCCTCTTCTCCTCCCACTCCATCTCCTTCATGGACGGACGCTTGACGAGCGTGCCACCGACGCCGCTGCCACCATAGCCCCCGTCCTTTTGCTGCCTCCACCGCTTGCCCAGGGCCCACGTGGCATATAGTTAATTTTCACCTCGCCCACATGCCCATGGCCCGAGCCTCCCTCTGTGTCGACGGTGTCGCCCGTGTGTCGGTTTTAGAGTGGCATATTCTAAATTGTCACTCTTTCTAGTGGCATATGTTAATTTTCACCATAAAAATCCTCAGTGGCGTGTCTCGCC
Source organism: Raddia guianensis (assembly GCA_036346415.1). NCBI lineage: Eukaryota > Viridiplantae > Streptophyta > Magnoliopsida > Poales > Poaceae > Raddia > Raddia guianensis. The sequence continues at coordinate 8,678,970 of CM070537.1, forward strand.
GCCGCCTCTCCTCCGGCTCACGCTCGAGGTCTCACCGCCGCTCCTCTAGTCCTCTGGCTATCCAACTTTGATCACATCTCCTCCACCGCACAGAACGACAATGGCGTTGGCTCGGTACGGGCAGTCCCTGATCTGCAGGATCTACACTCCTGCAGCGCGGCCGAGGTAACCGTTTCTACCCTTCTTAACGCGGTGTTGATGATATGTTAGCCGCTGCTTACCCGTCTTTCAGGAATTTTAGTGCCGCAGCCTCCCGATCTGGTGCTGCAAGACGCGCAGTGGGAGTACCCTCTTATGTTGGGGTGAGTAATGACTAATTAGTAAATTTTGAGCTCTCCAAACCTCCTAGAGAGACCACAAATTTTTCATAGTAGAATCCACCTCTTATTTCAACTCAAAAGAATAATGTAGTAGACTTTCAAAACAAAGCATTCTAAATTTTGGACACTTCATGCAGTGTTCTACATCCATTTTTTCTGCAGGATAGGAGTTTCTTCATGTAATTCTAAGCTCGGGAGTTCTTTAATTATTTCATTTCTATGTTTCCTTGAATGTCCATAGAGGTTAGCCCCCCAACCTTTAAGGACATTCTCGACTCTTTTGCATTTAATCAAGAATATCCCCAAATGATTCTGATTAATGATTTCTTTGGACAAAGTATTGCTAACAATCTCCCTAAAATCTTGTTGTTTCAGCCAATTAAAGTCAAATCTGAACACTTTTTTTAACTGAGGTTCATCGTCATGGGTATTAGGGAGAATAGGGTTATGGTCCGACAAGCATCTAGGATTCTTTTCAACAAAGACAAAAGATAACATCAATTCCCAAGTATCATTTACAAAGCCCCTATCTAGCTTCTCTAGAGTAGGGTTTTACTTTTTCCTCAAGTTGGACCATGTGTACTTGCCTCCAGAAAGGTCTAGCTCTCTCAGATTATGGGTGTGAATAATTGAGTTGAAAAGATCAAAGTGGTTGTTGAATGATGAATTTCATATTTTAGAAAAATCTAATTAGGGTTGAAGTCTCCCCTCCCCCCTAGAAGACAGATATTACCATAAGTGAGGAATGAAGCTTGTTCTGAGAGGAAGTCTATCCTTTTATCAAGATGGGCAGCCCCATACACTGTGAACAAGGACCGTTGTGTTTCTTTCCTAACATCAAGTTGCAAGTCGATTCGCCCTTTTAACACCACTAATGTTAAAATAGTCGGTAGAGAGTTCACATAGGATACCTCTAGATCTACCTACAGCAGCAGCAGGTATCTAGTTCCAAAATAATTTCCGGAATGGGTCCATTTTTCTAAACCAGCTATTATCATAATCAGACTTTTTAGTTTATACAACACAAAGAAAAGATAGCTTCCGCTCAATGGTAATATCTCTCAAGAGTTCTGAGATCCTTTTTGTCGATTCCTCTACAAATCCAAAAATCCCTTTGATGAAAGAAGTAGAAAAAAAATATGTGGGTAAGACAACCCCTTGCCTTACCTTTTTTTTTTGTTTTCCCTATGTCTTGGTGCTATGGATTTGATTGAACTTTCCTCACTAAACAAACTCTCACCAGAGCCCATTGTATGAATTTCATGCATTTTCTCATTCTTCTTCCTAGAACTTTTGTTAATAACCGATAAATTATTTTCAGAATTTGAATCACTAAACATGTTATCATCACTCTGGTCATCTTCTAGGATATAGGAAGGACTGTCCTTCTAAGGATGAACTTTCACTTTATCTAGAGAAATATTTACTATGATGGATGAACTTTCACTTTATCTAAGGATGAACTTTCACTTTTTTCATAATAGTGCATCGGCTAGGTTAAAGAAAAATAAAATTAAGAAACTATCGAGGAAAGATGGATCGTCGAGTTTCTTTCGGACGTTATTTTAGGCATCATGTCACCTTTGTCATTTTGTTTTCTTTCGGTATCTTTGGAGGCTCCATTTGTCATATTTATGGTTTTGTAACTAATTTTATATTGACCGTATGTATCTCGTAGTTGATGACTTATACAGAGGGTGGAAGTTTTCTTGCACTATTAAAAAACTGAACCATACTAGTTTTAAAACATCGCACTCGCTTAGCCTCGTATTCACAAAGAAAGGCGACGATCAATCCCGCCAGATAAACCAACATCTTGGTAACCCAACATCTTGGGTAACCATCCAAGCATACAACCCTATTGAACCTCATATAACCAAACACTACTAACGTGTTTAGTTGAGTGTATGAACCTAGGTTTGATCCTACACATGCAAAACTCAAGACTTTTGTAGTTGGCTAGACAATGCCCACAACAAACCAAACACCGCTTATTAGGTTCGATCCTACACATGCAAAACTCAAGACTTTTGTAGTTGCCTAGACAATGCCCACAACAAACCAAACACCGGCTTATTATATAAGATTGATCTAACTTCTACCAATCTAACTCACTTGTATGAGCTAGACTTAAATGGGAAGACAATCAAACAACCCAAAGATACATATGTGCAGAGAGATAACACATTTCACATATTTTATCACACGAATGTCTGAGTGAATATGATTTAAGACATTGTCTTCGCTTGGACCTATCAAATGATACATATGGGGAATGAGATAACATATATTTCATGATTTTAGCACATGTCGATAGAGTAAATATTAAGGTACATAGTGAATATACGGCAGAGTTTACTTGTTCAGTTTGTCATTTCTTTCTAGCTGCAGAAATATTCAAGACACGCATGTAATATTGAGATGGTGATAATTTCGAAATAATTTTCCAAAAGAAGTCTTTATTCTTCATCTCTCATGGTATCTTACACTTCCAATAACAATCATCAAGGCTAAAGTCGCAATCATCTTTTAATTAAATATGGATAAAGTTGTATTTCAATTTTGGGGTTTAAAACATAGGATGATTGAAATCAGAAGAAAGGAAACATGGAGCTCCCTCAAGAGTTCATTTGTATCAAAATATTAAGGTTTCAAGTCTAATGCAGACATCAAATGGAAAGCCGATTGTAACAACTTTGCATCAGATTGAATCTATCACGTAATATATTCAACTGTTTTGAGAAAAACATGCGACCACTTGCTTGATAGATTTTGGTCTCTGTCCCTTTAGAAGTACATCAACATAAATCATCAGCTACTGTGAATAATGACTGGACTTCTTGGCCAACTTATTGTCGGTCCAGTATTTATTCAGATCATAGACATCTTGTTTGTAATAGGAGGAGTGCAATGCCCTTAATTGGGTTTGAAACCTGAGAGCCTCCGGATAATATGCCACTTGTAAACCGACGGCTTGTTTTAGCAAATCATACGTCTCACCATTACAGTCCACAATAATTTAAAAATATTTTCTCAGTTCTTTAGAGCCAATCATACTATTCCCGACATCTTTCTTAGGAGAAATCGTATGATAATCATAGTCAAATTTCAATTCAGTGACTTCTCCAACCATATAATGCTTACTTTTTCTTTTGGGCATGATTTTAAATGCACCTCCTAAATGTCTCCACCCTTCGAAATACAAATTTATAGCTTTAAAAATTATATCAAGCCTGCGCCCTTTATAATGTTGTTGAACAACAAAAGTACCATATGATGGTGTTGTGAACACCATTGGTCTGTATCTTGAAGAGCAATCAAAGATAGGGGATAGATCCACGCGTGTTCCACGCTAGAAGCAGTATCTTTGTATGCCTAAGATACCATTAATGTAACTTTGAGCACGCTCTTTGGGAGAGCCAGTGGCGGATCCACCGCTTGGCAGGAGGGCAAGCTGCCGGGCTCCCATGGATGCCAAGTATCATCAACAATGTAGTTTTCAAGTCCAAAATTGGGGAATTCACAAACAAAATCCGAGAACAATACTAATGTTTCTTAAACTTTTGTTGTTATGGAGAATATTTTATTTTTCTAAAAAACAAACCATTAGATCATTGTGTATGAAATCCGAACTCATAAAATCGAGGACAACGTACCAAAGAGAGAGGAGGAAGGAGATGAGGGAAGGAGAGAACCACAGGAGAAGGCGGCAGAATGTCTCGAGAGGATCGGGCTAGACGCCGGCCGCTGCCATGACGCCGCAAGACGCAGCGTGGCCGTGAGCGGAGGCGGAGGTGGAGGCAGAGGCGAGCAATGAACCAGCACTCAGGGAGGAAGGCGGCGACGTTGGGTTGGTACTTGAGCAGCCACGGCACCGATTTGTTCGATTCGGTTCCGGTTTAGATTTTGTAAAATCGGATCCGAGGATGAAGAATTTGGTGCCGTAGTAATGTTATCGAGACGAGAGTATATATTCGGATACAAGTCGGATAAATATTTGAACAAATACCCGTTGATTGGATTAGGTACGAATTACCGAGATATTTTAAGAAACTAAGTACCCACAACCTTATGTGTAAAGGACACCCGTCCTATGCCTAGCCATTTCCCCGCCCATCGCCCAGCCGCCTCCCCTCCGTGTGCCGCCCCAACGCCCATCCACCGTCGCCCGCGCCGCCCCTCTGTGTGTCGTCCCTTCGTCGTCGCCCACGCCGCCACTTCGCCAAGCGTCGCCCCTCTGTGCGCCACCCACCACCTCCAATCCCTACCCCGTCGCCTCCGTGTACCACCCCTCCGCCGTCGACTATGCCTCCCCTTCGCCAAGTGATGTCCCTCCGTGCGCTACCTGCACGACCCCTTCATGTGCCGATCGCCGCCTCCGTGCATCGCCCCTTCGTTGTCACCCGCCCTGCCCCTTTGCCGAGTGCCAACCCTCCGTGCGCCGCATGCCGCCTCCTATCCATGTCGGTTTGCGAAACATTGTTTCTTTTTAAGTACCCACAATCATGGTGTTATGTTCTGTTGTTGATAAGTTTGAATGTCTAAAATTTTTGCTGACATGTAGAAATGTCGATGCAGATGTACCTACTAATTTGCGTTGCATTTTTCCATTGGCTCTTTGTATCCTTCTTATTATAGTTTGAATCTGGTAAAAAAACTGGCATGCACATAAAGTGTACTTTTCTTGTTTTATTTCGTGAGAAGAATGGCAACATGTAAATGGCAAACTGGTAAAAGAAAAAAATGGATTTAGATGATGACTGAACCAATCCTGAAAAGTAGATCCTGTGATGCTATGAGGCTGTTGTTGGGGTTCTAACACCAGCAGGCTTATCGCGCCGTCGTCGCTGGTAATGTTGACGTGTGCCAACCTCCGTGTCGAACTCGATTCTTTTCTACTCATATCTAGAAAAAATTAGGATAAAGTACGATATAGCCTACTACCCTGTCAATCATAATCAACCCATTTGTTAACCCCCATGGACAAGAAGATGACTAGGCCATCTATGTTATTCAATGTTTTGTTCAAGCTAAGTCTGAGCATATCCACGTCCGCAATTGACAGCGTGCTCACTGCATAACTTTAAATTTTGATTTACATCTATCTAACCTCACAACTTCATATGGGTAAACGATTTATATATGCTAGAGATGCTTGTTATAAATGTGGCCACCATCATGTCGTTTTTCTTTAATTATCTTTATATCTTATCTAGTGAACAAAATAAGCATGTTTTATTGGCACGTTATAAATTATGATTATTCATGAGTTTTATTTTTATTGAACATATATAACGAAAGTCACGTATGAAAAGTAGATGGATATGCAATAATCGAAAATAAAATAATAATATGACTGGACCCCAGTTAGAAAACTAAAACAAAGTATGAAGTAACAAGAATTAGCAAAACATATTTTACAAAATTCTACTAAAAGTTTATAATTTTATAATATGAATAATATATATAAAGACGGTAGGAAAATGTTTAGCATCAAAGTATTAGAACATCTAGAAGCTCTTTTTATCATAAATATTATCTTTCATGGATAAGTAAAGAATTGTCTAGATATTAGATAATTAGGTAAAAGATCTAAATTGAAAATATCTTTATAGAGATGATTCTAGATTTATGCTATATGGTGTAGATTTTAACACATGTTACGTTACAATAACAAAGGTAATAGTATAAATAGAACATTCCTATTATATTATTGGAGGTCCTATTTTAATCATTATGTCCACTTAAACCTTACTTTTAAATTTAGGACGACATAAATTATACATTACATATTATCTCATAATAATACAATATCTTTGCAACAAATATAGATAGCGACATTTTCATTTTATAAAACTTCTATTGCAACCATTTTGTGTAATTTGAGTTTACTTTTAAGTTGTAAACATGTAATAGCATATTCGGAATTGTAACCAAGCTCCTCCCATGGGATCTATACTCGATTAATAACTAGAAAGCTTCTCTGGTCCTTCTCTGGTCTTGTTTGTAATAGGATGAGTGCAATGCCCTGAATTGCGTTTGAAACCTGACAGCCTCCGGATAATATGCCACTTGTATACCGACGGCTTGTTTCAGCAAATCATCCGTCTCATTTTACAGTTCACAAAAATTTCAAAATACTTTCTCACTCTTTAGAGCCAATCATAATATTCCGACATCATCTTAGAAGAAACCGTATGATAATCATAGTCAAATTTCAATTCAGCGACTTCTCCAACCATATAATGCTTACTTTTTTTCTTGGACATGATTTTAAATGCACCTCCTAAATGCCTCCACCCTTCGAAATATAAATTCATAGCTTTAAAAATTATATCAAGCCTGTGCCCTTTATAATGTTGTTTAAAAACAAAAGTATCATATGATGGTGTTGTGAGCACCATTGGTCTGTATCTTGAAGAGCAATGAAAGATAGGGGATAGATCCACGCGTGTTCCATGCCAGAAGCATTATCTTGTAAGCCTAAGATACCATTAATGTAACTTTGAGCATACTCTTTGGGAGAGCCATCCAAAGAAACAATAACCCTATTTAAAGGGGTCACTCCATCAGAAGAAAACCTCTTGAAGTATCTCATCCTCTGCATCTGTTAAATGAGACAGCAAGATGTCAGATATTTGTTGGAAAGTATATATGCCCAACAACAAACAAATTAACTTGATATTTCATAGGTAGTCGGCTGGTTGTAGGTCATACCAGATATAAAATTTATAATGTTCTGAAAAAAATATAATGATGTACTTCTATGGACCATGGTAACAATTTCCCTACTCTCTCGGTATGAATTTTAAATCGAAAGCTCTACAATAAACCCCGATCCTGTAGAAAAAAAATGGATATAGAACACTGCATGGAGTGTCCAAAATTTAAAATGCTTTGTTCTGTATAAAATATGCAGTGCTATTGTTACGGACTATGACTTTGTTGGCTAGTTCATTGCATGGCTCTCTGTTACATGTTATACATATACGCATGCACATATGTCATATACACATATACATACATATACATATACATGTACATATACATATACATATACATATATATATATACACACATACACATATACATACACATACGTATATGTACTCATATTACGTATATATCCTAACAAAGATGTCGGAAATATTATTATTGGCCTTGAAGAGCTGAGAAAGTCTTTTAAATTCTTGTGTACTACAATGAGACGGATGATTTGCTGAAACAAGTCATCGGTACACACGTAGCATATTATCCGGAGCCTGCCAGGTTTCAAAACCAATTCACGGCATTGCACTCCTCATATTACAAGAAATATGTCTACGAGCAGAATCACTACTGGGCCAACAGTAAATTGAACCAGTCATTATTCACAGCAGCTGATGACTTATGTTGATGTACTTCTAAATGGACGGAGACCAAAATCTATCATGCAAAGTGGTCGTCATGTTCATCTCAAAACAGTTGAGGATATTCGTGGCACATTCGAATACAAGCTGCCGAGTGTTTACAATATGGCTTTTCATTTGGTGGTATATTGGACTTCAAACCTTACTATTTTGATACAAATATATCTCCATGGAGCTACATGTTCTTTTATTTGTTGATTTCGAACATCCCTAAGTTTTAGACCACAAAATTAAAATACAATTTGATCCATATTAAGTTAAAAAAAAAGATGATTACAACTTTATTTTTGATGATTGATTAGAATAAAGACTTCTCTTAAAAAAATAATCCTGGATTTATCACTACCTTAATATTCTATACCGAATACTTCTGCTGCCTGAAATAAATGGCAAACTGAACATGTAAACTCTGCCATCTATTAACTTTGTACCTTAATATTCACTTGCATTGCGACATATGCTAAAATTTGTGAAATATATGGTATTTCATTCGGATATGTATCCTTTAACATGTCCAAACAGAAGGCAATGTCTCAAATCTTATTCACTCTGTATGGCGTGTTCTAAAATATAAGAAATGTGGTATCTCTTTACACATATGTATGTTTGGTTGTTTGATTGCCTTCCCATTTATGTCTAGCTCATGCAAGTGACCTAGATTGTGGGAGTTAGGTCAATCTTATACAATAAGCCGGTGTTTGGTTTGATTCTGGGCATCGTCTGAGGCAACTACAAATGTACTGAATTTTACATGTGTAGGATCAAATCTAGATTCAAACACCCAACTAAACACGCTAGCAGTGTTTAGTTATATATGGTTCAACAGGGTTGTATGCTTGCCATCATGTTGGTTTATCTATGTAGGACTGATCGTTATCTTTCTTTGGTATACAAGGCTAAGTAGGGTCCGATATTTTAAACCTAGTATGGTTCAGTTTTTTTAATAGTGCAAGAGAACTTCCACCCAGCGCATCAAGTCAACAACTTGGGATACATATGGTCAATATAAACATTAGTTACAAAACCATAAATATGATGAATGGAGCCTCCAAAGATACTAAAATAAAACAAAATGGCAAAGGTAAAATGATGCCTAAAATAGCGGTTGAAAGAAACTCGAGATACATCTTAGTCAATAGTTTCTTAATTTTGTTTTTCTTCGACCTAGCCGATGCACTATTATGAAAAAATCTTGTATTCATATCACCTTATAGAAGTCACAATTGATGAGACCTTTGTTCAACTTTTCGTGTAACCAAAAAAGTCACGCTACTTAACTCAAAAAGGAAACTTCGGTGATGGTCGGGCTACCTAAAACACACATCAACTTTTCCTTTGATGGCAACAATGTCATTGCGGTGTCGGTGATGGTGACAATAGATTAATCGAGCAACCTTAACCGTTCTTCCGACTAGGGAGGATGATTTAGCGAGGCCGAGGAAGAGTTAATCGTTGCAAACAGAGAAGGTCAATGAGATAGTTCCAAAGACAACACATACAACAAGGGAGTTGTGTTGTCATCACCCATCCACGGACTAAGTTTTCACCCAAGGAACATAGTAGTGTTACAACGATGTTGTAACATCCCAATTTGCAAAACCATAAAATTGGCATGTTAAGATTTTCAAAAAAGTTCGATTTTAAAATCATGCATCATTGAATTTGCATCAAGGCATATCATTTAGTGCCTTAAAATATTTTTGGAGTGACCAAGACTTTAAACAACTATTTAAAAATAATTGTGTTTTTGCAAAAGTTCTATTTTAAAACTTTAAAAAATCTAAAATCATTTTACAAATGTATTAAAAGTATTTTAAAGTGTTGCGAAGATTTTAAAACTTCTTTGACAAATAATTTAATTAGTGGAAAAGCTATTTTAAGAATTTCCTTTTCTATCCTAATCGGGCCAAGGCCCATCCCTTCACCCTCTGTTGGTGATTGATAAGAGGCCCGCCTCGAGATGGGCTGGATCGATTCCGTGTCGCCCCACCACGCGTCTGAAAGTTCAAAGGCCACCTTCGCCAAGCGCCTAGCCGCCAGGTCGCCCCAAGCTTGACCGGGTCAACCACGTTGTCATGGGTCTCTGCCAGGGGCGTGGCGCGCCTCCCGGGCTATCCTTAGCCCGGAGGAAGGCTCCGTGAATAGTTCGCCTGTTCGCGGACAGGTGATGGCAGTTGTCGTATCCCACCGCACCTTCTCCGGCCTTAACCGGAACGAGCCTCCCTGGGAACCCGCAGCCCGGGGAAGGGCACGTGGCAAAGACGGCTCGTCGTTTGCTTTCTCTGGCAGGCAACGGACGGTTGTTACGCTTCTGCGACGCTCTAACAGGCGCCATGAGGTAGCCCGATCGATCAATGCCATATTGGGGATAAAGGAAAGTGCTTTCTCCACGAAGAAGGTTTTTCCCGTATCGGCGCGCAAGACAAACACGTGTCGAAGACTAACCCGACCACTTCTCCTGCGGGCTCAAGACCAGACAGAGCCCTAGAACGAGACAAGAGCCTCACCACTAAAGCAAAGACCGGCGCGGAGCCCACCGCATCAGCTTCGGGCGGCCCACCACGCCTATAAAAGGAGGATTCCTCGACATTCGAAGGGATCCGAGATCTGACCAATAGCTCCGAGCACCCCAAGCAACACCTGCATCTGAAGCTTCCTTAGCAATACTCTTAGTCCTTAGTCGCCACCGTTGTAAGTTTGGGATCGGTGCCTTCAAGCCCGGTCTCGGCACCTCTGTACTGTTTCTCCACCGTATAATCAACAAGACTGGAGTAGAGCTATTACCCGGCAGTGGGGGCTCGAACCAGGGTAAATCGCTTGTGTCTTCACGGTTCGTATCATTCTCCTCTTTCCGTTGTACGAAGGATCTGCACTGATCACGAATCGCACTGTGCCCTGCCCAGAAGACAATGTGCCTTAGCCCCCGTAGGCAGCGCCGCCCGCCCGGCCGAGAAGGGTGGTCGTTGGGCCTCACACCAACTACAAATTCATCTGCCGGTCTGTGGTCCCGCTGCTCTTTAGGAGCGTGGTTCCCAGACGCCGACACCCTCTCTCCCGTTGCTCCCATCCTAGCCCACTCGCTCCAACTTTCTCTTTCTTCTTCCTCACCAACTCTCTCCTTACCCTCGTTCTCTCTTCCTCACTCCATCCTTGTTTTGCCGCACCTCTTTTGTTTGATCTCTCTCCTAGGCGCTCCCCAGGCCCCGCTCTGGCCCTAGGAGGGAGGGGAGACCACCTAGAGCCCCCGTCGGAGGGGCCCATGATCCAGTACATGTAAAGCCCATGCACTGATGTACGTGGCCCAGCAATAAGGTATCTGACGCGGCCGCCGGCCGCATGGATCGATCGATCGTCGAAGTAGGCAAGCACCGATTTGCGAACGCGATCAGCGCTAGCTAGCACAGCAAAGGAAAACCGTGAGTCTATGAGGAGCCGTCGTCTCGTCTGGGCAGCTGTGCCTGGCGATTGCTATTCATAGATAGCTGTCAGCCCTTAATTTTATACTTACGAGAGAGCCGCTGTATACATGCACTAGACCCTGGATCAGTACTCTAGTGTGTGCAATACATAGCCGAGTATCATGCAGACATACGTTTCATTATTCGAAGAAGTACGTACCTGATTGTATGACGCAAGCTTAATATTAATTAAGCCGAAGGGCCTGACGATGGTTAAAGGTAAACCATCTGAGTCAGCAGAGCATATAAGTTTAACTGCAATATCTTCCAACGGCTATACAATCCTGCAGGTGACTGAAGGAAACCCCAAACCACATCATGGCCATCGTAGCCAAGTCATCTCCCTTGAGACACTCGAGAAAATCCTTCTCCTTAAGGTTAATCTAAGAGAGTGGAAATATGCGAGGTCAGCGTCATCCAAACGCTGGCTAGTTAACACTTCCCTTAATGCATATAGTGCTTAGAAGGCTATAATTGGGGGTAAGGTTATTTTATTTGCGTAAAGCCAAGTTTATAAGATTTTGAAAACATCCTAACTAGCATCAACTAGAATTGGATCTTATTAATACCAATCAAGGGTTTCCATCTTAACAATGCACCCAAACACAATTAATCAACCATGCACACCAACCAACCCTTAATCGACCAACCCTCATCCAAATACACAACCCACAATCAACCAACTCTTGTCCAAAACACAACCAGCATAATAGAAGGAAGTCATAATTATTTATGTTGTCATCGTTCTGGGGCAGTTTCAGGACTCTGCCAAACCATGCCTAATCCAAACCACTTCTTACACCGAGCAGTTTCAGCACTCTGCCAAACGCTTCCTTCATACACCTGGTAGTTTCAACACTCTACCAAACGAATCTAGGGACAGTTTCAGAACTCTGCCAAACGAATCATGAGACAGTTTCAAAACTCTGCCAAACGAATACCTAGGGTAGTATCGGAACTCTGCCAAACGAATACCTAGGGCAGTTTCGGAACTCTACCAAACAAGACAATCAACTCACAAATTGACCAACCCTTGATCATAAACCTGACCATCGTACACAATCACCATACTAGCTGATACTTTCTGTCGACGGTTGAGATATCGATCTCAAGTCGCTAAGGTTCTTTAGGATTGAGATAGGAGACACGCCAAACAATGCGACGAAGAACGAGCAGGAGATGGGGGTTTTATCTGGTTCGGGCCTCTCGAGAGATAATAGCCTTACGTCCGCCTTTCTTATATATCAAAGATGAATACAAAAGATGGCTCGGCGAGACGAACAAGTCTCGGCGAGATTATGGTGTCTGAGGAAGCAATAATCACGAAGATCAAGTGCAGAGCCTCTACACGCCGTAGGGCCTTGTTTATATAGTCAGAGCAAACCGACCTCCGAGGGAATATCGGGCCGGGCTAACTATGAGATCATAGCGAACTCATACATGCCAAATATATCCCGAGGCGGATAAGGCATACTCCTAGTCTTGAGGATCACGACTCCTAATCCAATCCGGAAACCAACGTCAGGGTCTTCACGTGGCCGTCTGAGAACTCTTGTTGAGTAAGACTCAAACACGAATCCTAGGCCGTTACGCACCGTGCCGACCAAGAGGCTATTCGGCAGGATGCACACGGGCCTGATAGAACCTTCCAGGGAGCTGGGCCCTAGTAGGCTGTTCGATTGGGCCGTCAGGGAGTAGGCCATGGCAATGGGCCGTAATCTAATCCCCGACAGCTAGCCCCCGAGACTCAAGTGGAAGGACTCACTAGAGTGCGGTCATCCTCTTGAGACTCTAAGTCACGAAGAGGGTATTTTTCCTGCTACAAAGACATGTAACGATCGACCGAACAGGTTAAGTTTCAACCGAACAAGACACGTTCGGGTCCGAACAAACCTGCTCAGTACCGAGCAACTCTATTGCGTCGAACAGGGAACGACATCTGTCCGAGCAGAGCACTCAGCCTTCAAAGTCACGGACCTTTGGAAAAAATAGCCGTTAGCGGAACTCCAACGGTAACTTCTGTCATTGCCGACGGTGAAAACAAAGACCGTTTTACCTAGCCGTTGTAGTAAAACTAGCCGTTTTGGGACTAAACCGTGCAGAGTGCTTATACGGGACTATAAAAGCACCCAAGCCGCTCATGCCAGCCACTGTTCTCACGCCTTTCCTCTCTAAGCCCTAATTCCAACCGCGCCAAACATCAAGCACCCAAGCTCCACCACCAACCTTGCTCGCCCGATCTGGGAAACGCTATGGCCAAGTTCACGGCACTAGCTCGACCGAGGAGGACTCAAGGTCTGGGAGGAAGAGGGCCACATTGACACCGTAGCTGGAGGTCGCACGGAGGAGGATACTCGGTCAGCTGGAGGAGAGTTCGTTAACCCGAGCGATTCGACTGCTTAGGTTGCGATCTCCAAAGCGACTTCGTTGAGGCCTTCTTAAACATTAGCGGATTGGAGGTGGCGAACCTCAATCCGAACAAACATCCTCGGATGGCCGTCGCACTTTTTGTGCGAGGGCTATCTGAGCATCGATCCACCGGGAATTTGTTCCTCCACTATTACGATGACGAGGAGCAGCTCCGCCGCTCGGCGCTGGGTGCTACTACCTCAAGCTCCGGGCCACCGCCGACGACACGCCAGATCTCGCCCACCCCGCCGACTCGATGGGCGTGTGGTGGGTGAGATGGTTCTCTGACAAGCGGAGCGGCGGCAATAAACTTCGTCTTCACCGGAAGGCGCGGCGAAGGGAACCTCAATGCCTCGGCCGGTGATGTCCGCCGAGGATTGGTACCTGACAAGGAAGATCGCCTCCCTCGTGAGCCTCGGGCTCACGGGCAGGGAGATCATCCGGGACTTCACGATGAATGTAATCTGTCATTGCGGAGAAGGTCCTATCCTTCTACAAGATAGAGGATGGGAAGACATCACAAGGAGAGCACGGTAAGTGCCTTTAAGACTCAACCTCTTCATTGATCGTTTTCTCGAACAGAATTTAACGATTCCATCTGCTTTCGGGCGGAGAAGCCAACCGACGCATGGGTGACCGAAGCGGGTCGACGCCATCTTTGAAAGCGGCGAAGAAGGACAGCGAGGTCACCGCGAGGTGGCCTACACTTGTCCGAGGAGCGTGCTCGTCCGCCTGCAGCGAGGTAAATTACTTACACCCGATCTGTGTTGCTAGACTTGCAATGTTGTTTAGTGCTAAAGTTCACTTCGACAAGCGGGAGGACGGTGATCCTTGGAGGATCGAGAGGACCTCTCCGGTGCGAGAAGGAGAAGGTGAAGAAGGGCAAGACCAAGGCGGTTGCAAAGCCCAAGGTGGCGGCCGAGCCGACGCGGAGCTCGCCCTTGACACTGGCGGCCGCCACCGTCGAAGAGACCAACAGTGCGACGGAGCGTGCACTGAAAGGCAGAACAAGGTAGGCTGGTCACCCCAATGAGGAAGAGACCAAGCCCTCCTCCTCGCCGAGCAAAGCGATGAAGAGGTAAAGAACATGACCCTCGGCTTAGGCGTTACTCGCAGACTCACCCGGCCATTTGGCGCTGACTCGAGCAGTCGCCGAGCAGAGGAGGCTCGAAGAGGAAGTCGCGCAAGGAAAAACTTCTTGCGCTGCTTGCGAGAGAGCTTTCGGCTCACGGGAGCTGAGCTCATCATATGAACGCCTAAGGGCCAAAGGGAAGCCGCCAAGGAGCCCCAGGAAAAAGCGGAAAGTTCCGGCGAGGAAGATCGAGATCAAGCCCTCCACGGCGGTATGTAGAAATCGATCTTTTGATCTTTCCACCTTCGACCGTATTAGACTTAATGATCAACTCTCGTTCATCATTTGCCCAAGAAGAGACCGCCACAGACGACGCGTTGAGGCGCTCGGCGTCGCCGCCGCCCGAGCATCCGCAGCGGCGTCACGGAAGTGAGGTGGCGAGCCTCAAGGACAAGCCTGGCGGCGTGGAGCTGCTGCCGCTGGCTCCGCCGAGCGATCGACGCGCCAAAGACCTTGATGGAAGCGGTGGAGGCAAAAATAGCGGCGGGTGGCGCCACGGACTTGAGGGCCAAGGCGATGGCTCGAAGTCGCCCAGACGGACCGAGCAGCCGGTCTCGCACGCACTTCGTCGCAGGGCAGCTCACCCCGAGGCGATCGATTCTCCATGGCGTGGTGAAATCCCCGCCGCCCGGAAGAAGAAAAAGCCCCGAGCGGTCGGCGTGTCGTCTGCCGGTGGAAACAACGGCGCCACCGAGCGGGTAACCGGCCTCGCCAAGACGTTGGGCGAAAGAGGAAGAGGAAGAGGAGAAGGAGCGCGAGTCGAGCGCGCCGCCCGTCGCTCCGCCTCCCGGAGAATCACGCCCGCAAGAAGAAGGAAGCGAACAAAGGCGGCGGCAGCAGGGACGCGCCGCCTCATCCCGCATGAGCGGGCTTCGTGGACGCATGGCCTCGAGGACCGCTGCGTCGCGGATCAAGCGCCAACTTGGCAAGGTAAACACCAAGACCAAATTTTGCTCGGTTTGAATGTGTTGTGCATAAAGTGTTACGAGTAGATCTTCTCCTCGTGTCTTTAGGGATACCATGGCGAACTTCGAGGATGGGGTTACCATCGAGCAGGCGCCAGTCTTGGCGTCCTCCGGAGCATCTCCAGACGGGGACCGAGGCAGAGCGCTCATACGCCCAAAGCCGAGCAGGCCAAGGCGAAGCGAAGAGGCTCAAGGCCAAGTCGACCAGGAGAGGCATTCTCTGAGGCTCTCCTAAAGGAAGCCGAGGAGCTTCACAAGAAACCGTAAAAGCGAGCACCATGGAGGAGAAGCCGGGCCGCCTGAAGTGGCTTGAAGAGCGACTTGTCGACGCATCCCATCGGCGGAACCATTTCATGGAGGAAGCCAAGAAGCTAAAAGCCCAGCTCGCCAAGGAGGAGCAGACATCCGCGGGACTCTGGGCTAAGATCTCAACCTGTGGGCTTCACAGAAGAGATCGAGGAGATCTGTGGGATGCGGTGAGGCGATCTCCATGAAAAAAGGTCAAGGAGGTGGACGAGCAGCTCAAGGCGGCCGAGCAATGAGTCACCAGGAGGAGGCTCTGAGCGATCATTGCAAGGCCAAGACCGAGGAGGTCGAGGCCATCGAGGCAGAAGCGCGCGCAAGCCAAATAGGAACAAGGAGGAGATCGAGCGCCCTCCATTTGAAGCCGAGGGAAGGAATCAAGGCTCGGTGTAAGTCGTGCGCCTCAAGTTAGAAGTTGAGGAGTGAAGGAGCAGCTTGCTCCTAAGTAGCACCATGTTGTAACCGAAAGGGCCTTGTACTGAGACTTTTGAGTAATGCAATAAAGTACTTTTACCTTTTTTTCCGCAAAAAGAGCAAAGAAAAGACAAGAACTAAGCGAAACTAAGAGAAAAGCGAACAGCGCTAGGAAGTTTAAGAAACCGATGAGCGCTTAGCCTAGCTCCGGCCCGTTGTGCATCTCGCTCGGAAACACGAGTTTGCGAACCCGAGCAGTGCACAAGAGAAAAGCGACACCCTAGCCCCGATGCAGACGATGCTCGAGAACCTAAGCTGCGAACTCGAGCACGTCGTAGAGAGAAAAGCGACACCGAACCTTGCTCGATTTGTGCCGCATGATCGCTCGTTGGCGTAAGTTAAGCGAGCCCGAGAGTAACCGAACAAGGAAAGTGCCTCCGCTGGCGAGGGGCTTACGAGAGCGAGCTTTGCCAAGTGGTCGCGCCAAGCGATAAGTGCCTCCGCCGCGGAGGGCTTACGAGAGCGAACTTAGCCGCAAGGTGGAAAGGCCGTGTTACGCAACCACGAAGTTTAGGAACCTATCGAGACTAGACACGGGTAGGGAAAAATCCTTAAGATTGCGGAGCCAAGAGTTCGCAAGGCGACCATCAAGTGTTACGAGAGAAAGTAGTGCGAGTAGACAAACGGTGAAAAGGGCACGAGGCCGCGAGGATTCATGAAGAATTGGATTGAACTTTACATGGTGCCCAGAGACTTGGACGAACTAAAGCGCCAAGTTTACAAAAAGCATAAAGCTAAGCAAACACGTAAAAGACCTACACAAAGAACTTACGGTCGGGTCGATGTTCCAAGTCTTTGGTCAACTCTCTTCCGTCCTCCATAGCAGGCGAACGGCCCGAGGCGGCGGAAGAAACGACCGTGAGCAGGCCCTCCCAACGAGGAGTTAACTTGTTGGCATTGGACAAGTTTCGGACACGGCAGCGAGCGAGGTCGCCCGCCTTCAAAGCCCTAGGTCGAATCGACTTGGCGGCGTCGACGAAGATCTTCTTTGGTGGCGTGCCATTACGACTTGTGCCCGGTCGCGTGTGCCTTCGAGGAGATCGAGATCGAGGAGGCGCTTGCTCGTCGTCAACTAAGTTGACCGAGCTCGTCTTGAAGCGAACCGAGTCTGATTTCGGTAGGCGTGATGGCTTCTGCACCATAGACCAATTGGAAAGGAGTTTCCCCGGTCGCCCGGCTGGCCGTAGTGCGAACTGCCCAGAGGACGGAAGGGACTTCGTCAACCCAGGCCTTGCTGTGCTCGCGGAGAGCAGCAAATACCCGCCGTTTAATACCCTGGACTATCTGTCCGTTAGCTCGCTCGACTGCTCCATTGCTCTATGGATGTGCCACGGAGGCAAAACAGACCTTGGCACCCGGTATTCTCGATATTCACGAATAGCTCGCCGGAATCGGTGCCGTTATCCGTGATCAACTTATGGGGAATCCCAAAGCGTGACCACGTTGCTTTTGAAAAGCGAACACCGTTTTGGCGTGAAGAGGCGACACGGGCTCGCCTCAATCCACTTTGTAAAAGTGTCTATGGCGACGAAAGCGGTGTGTATAGCCCTTGTACCCCTTAGGGAATGGGCCGAGCGAGATCCGACCCATGTGGAAAAAGGCCAAGATGGGGGATCGTTTGGAGCTCTTGGCGGGCTTTTGTGCCTTCCGGCGTGAAATTGGCAAGCCTTGCACTTAGTCACGATGTCACGGGCATCTTGTAACGATGGGCCAATAATAGCCCATGCGAAACGCTTTGCCGACGAGTTACAAGGAGGCGTGGTTGCCACAGCACCCTCGTGTATGTCCCTAAGAAGGAACACACCCTCTGTTGTGAGATGCACTTGGAGAGAACTCCCAGAGCACCTTGGCGGTAAAGGTGCCATCCATAAGCTTGTATGGAGCAAGACGCCTTATAAGCCGAACGCCGGGCTTCGTCGTCAGGCGTGGTCCCATCGCAAGGTACCGGACAAATGGCGTTGTCGATCCATGACACCTTTCGATAACGGAGACGGCACCACTGCCTCTGTTGCCTCGTCCGGAGACGTGATTGAGGGCTTGTGAAGGTGCTCGGCGAGCACCCTGCCGGAAGCGAGTTAGCGTGAGGATCCATACTTGGATAGCTGGTCGGCCGAAGTTGTCCTTCACAGGCACGAAGAGCACCGAAAAATCGAAAATGCCGCCCAACTTCCTCACTTCAACCGGTGTCGCGCCATTGAGTCATCGCGACCGATACTCCTTGTTAACGATTGATGACCGGTGTGAATCTCCTTCACATCGGCCGTTGGACACCAAGCGATTTGCGCTCTTAGTCCGTGAGGAGGGCCTCGTACTCTGCGGCGTTGTTAGTCGCCGCAAAGTGTAGTTGGATAGAATATCGAGTTGCTCTCCTTGAGGAGATGAGAACAAAACCAGCCCCGAGTTTCGGTCTGCGAGCCATCGAAAAACATGGTCGGGAGGGTTCATCGGGTTGCTCGGGAGCTTCACGGGATTTGGTAGGCGAGGTCCATTCAACGACAAAGTCAGCTAGGACACGTGACTTAATAGCGGTTGGGCGACAAATAACAGATCAAACTACGCTAGTTCCATTGCCCACTTGGCTATCGTCCGCTAGATTCCTTGTTCGTAGGATTTCTCCCGGAGGAGCGTGGTCGGGACCCAGATTTGGTGCGCTGGAAGTAGTGGCGAAGCTTTACGGAGGACATGAGCAAGGCGTAGAGTAACCACGGACCTCGTGGTAATGCTCCTTTGATCCGTGAAGTACCTCGCCACGTAATAGATTGGTCATTGTATGCTTTCCCTTTCGACCGTCAAGACCGCGCCACCGCTTGTGGCGTGCAACCTAGGTACAGCAGAGCCGCCGCCATGCCGCGGGGTAGTCAAGACGGGAGGATTGGACAGTATCGCTTCAGATCTGGAAGGATCTATCGACTTCTTCCGATCACTCGAAACCATTGTGCTTGCGCAGGCCTTAAAGAAGGGCAGCCAGCGTTCGCCTTGACGGAAATAAACACCTTAGAGCGACCATCCGCCATGATGAGGCTTTGTACTTCCTTTATGGTAGTTGGAGCGCATATTTTCAATGGCCTCGATTTTTTCGGGGTTGGCGAAATACCTTGCGAGCCAATGACATAACTGAAAGCAACATTCGGATCGAACACCAAAGGTACACTTCTCTGGATTTAATTTTATTCGATGCTGGTGAGATTACGAAAAGTCTCTGCGTGTCTTTTACATGATCTGGAGCATACTTGCTCTTTACAACTATGTAAATCGACATAGACCTCGAGTTTTTTTCCCATTGCTGCAGGAAGGTCTTCTCCATTAAAGTTATTTGGAGCGGCACCCGACATTCGCAGACCGAAAGACATGGTCATTATAGCGAAAGTGCGAAAGGGGTGATGAAGGCGATCTTCTCTTCATCCTCTGGGAGATGCTTATTTGGTGGTAACAAGTAAGCATCTAAAAACTCGAGTTGGGCGTCATGATCGCATCGACGGTGATCAATCTGAGCGGCGGAAAATTGTCCTTAGGACAAGCGGTGTTCAGATCGTGTGATCGACACATCCTCCACTTGCCGCCTTTCTTCTTTACAATGACAGGTTGGCTAACCACTCGGTGTGATCAACCTCGCGGATGAACCAATGAAGGCTTGCTGTCGATCTTTGATGATCCTCGTTTGAATTCAGCGGCAAGCTTGGCGAGCAGGCTTTTGTCGGTCAGACGACCGGTTTGTGCTCGATCACCTCTTGGGACTCGGGCATGTCGGATGGTTCCCGGCGAATACATCTGCATTAGCTCGGAGGAAGGCAATGAGCTCGCTTTCCTATTTGGGGTCTAGATTGGCCCCAGTGAACTATCTTGGAAGTATCGTCAGCGGCAATGAACTTCCTTAGTTTCTCCCCTGGTGAAGGGAGACCCTAGAGCGTCTGAGACTTGGTCTGCGGAACTTGAGACATGGCGGAAGTTGGTCGACTAGGGCGAGGGATCGCCGTCGCAATCCGGTCTGACTTTGTAGTTGCCCTTGACCGTGATCACACCGTTAGGACCCGGTATCTTCACGCAATGGTAGCGTGGAGGATCGACCATAAACTTACCGAGAGATGGCTCGCCCAAGATTGCGTTATGCGCCGACGGAAGTCGACCACGTCGAAAGTGACCAACTATGTCGGAAGTTGCTTGGGTTGCGAAGGTGACAGCGGTGACAACACGCCTAACGGCTTGATGCTTCTCCGGAACAATTCCGTAGAAGGGCATAGCGACTTCCTTGACTTGGAGCGAGGAATTTGCATCTCGCCCAAGACTTTAGCGTAAAGCAAGTCCAAAGCGCCCCGCCGTCCACTAAGACACGGCCAACTCTCGCGTTCTCGATGGTTGGGCGACCACCGATGGGAGCCACCGAGGCTTGGTCATCGGTGGGGCAATCCTCCGAGAGAAGGAGATGGGGACCTCATCCACTTCATCGATTCAGGTGAGGTTTTGCCTTTTCGACGTTGTGGACCTCCGGCGGCTTCCTTGAGGCTGCGCCAGAGGTGTAAGCCGAGGAGCCGCCGAATGACGGCGATATGGTTCACGGGCTCTTGATATTCATCATCATCTTCCGATCACCATCATCGGTTTGGCGCAGCCTTACAAGCATCACCTTGTTCGGACGGGGTGGGCATTGGGCCCTTGCCGTTGTAGAAATCTTGAGCTTTGCGCCCAAGTTCTCTGATGGCATATATCGTGTCCGTAGTCTTTGGTGGAACTTGCAAAATCGGTCGCTCGGACCTTTTTGCCTTGTCCGCCTCCCCGAAAGCGAGCTTTTGCCCTTGTAGTTATTGTTGGGCTTCTTACGCCCGTCCTTGGGAGGAGGTGCGCGATCCATACCGCGACGGTATTGTTCGCATCACCTTTGTTCTTCTTCTTCGGGACTTCTTGTCACGGGAACATTCTTCTTGCTCTTCTTCTTCTCATCCACACCAGTGGTGGCGGCTCGCTCTTGTCGAACGCCTTTTTGTCTCAACGCGCTCTCTGCAGCGTTGGCATATGATCACCGCCTTGAACAGTCGTTAGCGGTCCAGTCTCATTGATTTCGAGATCTGGGTGAGCAGCTCGTCGCGGACTCCGTTTTGAAAGCGCGGACAATGATTCATCCGAGATGTTCGGATCGTATTGCGGATCTTAATGAAACGCTTCACGAAGTTGCGGAGGGTCTCCCGTTCATCCGGATCATCCGGTGCAGATCATCCTCCTTGCCCAGACGCGCACGTAACGGCTCTCCGAAATTAGCGATCGAGCGTCACAAAGTCTGGTTCCATGGTGATGGAACCTCTTGGCGATTGAACGACCACGTCCGAGCGGCACCCTCAAGGACGATCGGAGGTAATTAGCCATAACAAGCTCGTCACCCCGCCGCCATGATGGCCGTAGCGTAGATGGAAAGGAATTCCTCACGGGTTACGAGTCCCATTGTACCTCTCCATGTGACCGGGCTTGAATTTTGAGGGCCACCGGACGGCCCGGCTTCGTCGGAGAAAGCCCCGCGGCCAGCAGCATATGACCGCCACCTTCCAGCGATGAACCTAGTCTTGAGAAGGCGTTGGTCTTGTTGCGCGGGAACTCTGCTGAACAGGATGACTCGGCTGGAGAAACTCTCTCGGGACAATCCACCACGCTCCTTCCTCGTGGTGGCGGCGACGCGCCTCTCGCGAGGGACCGTCCGTGATCATCGCGTCTTGCGCTTGCCCCGTGGTCGCGATGACTACGAGGACTTGGGGAGCGGCGGCGACCACGGTAGCTCGCCGTGGACGGTGATCGCCGATGGTGGCGGGGTCACGCGATTGATCGAGTCGTCCGAATCATTCCGGCAACAGCTCTGTTGTCTGGAGGAGTTGTTGACTTCTCACGGAGACTTTAGGCCTTGACCGGTCGCTCTAGGTTAGTCGCATAAAGACGCCTACGCGGCGAGATCACTTGATTGGTGGATCTAAGGACGTTGCTATAGCCGAGCCGTTCGACTTTGATCTATGGGTCTGGGATCCTCGAACCATCCGCGTTACGCCTTACCGAGTCCGGCCACGCGGAATTGACCCGAACAGGAAGCTTCGCCGGAGACTTAGCCGCACGACGAGGTGGGTCGCGACATTATCGCTACACCGGTCGCGAAACCGTGCTAAGGTCCGATTGATGGAATCGTCGAGGTCGCGGCGAATAGCGTCTTGGTCGCATGGCGACTGCGCGACCTCGTCTTGATGCCGAGCGAGTTAATCCGCCCGACCTCAGCGGCCATACGGCCGTGCGAGGATCCTCGAGGTTCCTACATCGGCCATGTTAACGCTGCGAGGGCCATGCGAAGGTATGCTAGGCGGTGTCATCATTTGTGTCTCCACAGTGGAATCTACCGACATAGTCTTGGAATCGACAAATCTAAACCGTCGTAAAGATCATCAGTTCCGTAGTCGCTCGTCGATGACGGAGTGCGATCGAGACTATCTACGCCATGTAAGCGGAGACATCCGCCGGATGCGGAAGCGTTCGAGACCGAACAGATCGTCTGAATCGACAGGATGAGACATCTGTCCTCGCCGAGTCGTAGCCCTCGTGAAGTATCTACAGATCGCCGACGGAGTTCGACATGCTCGTCTGCGTGTCCCACGGACGGCGCCAAATTGCCGACGGTTGAGATATCGATCTCAAGTCGCTAAGGTTCTTTAGGATTGAGATAGGAGACACGCCAAACAATGCGAATAAAGAACGAGCGAGAGCAGGGGTTTTATCTGGTTCGGGCCTCTCGAGAGATAATAGCCTTACGTCCGGCCTTTCTTATATATCAAAGATGAATACAAGAGATGGCTCGGTGAGACGAACAAGTCTCGGCGAGATTATGGTGTCTGAGGAAGCAATAATGCGAAGATCAAGTGCCAGAGCCCTCTACACGCCGTAGGGCCTTGTTTATATAGTGCGAGCAAACCGACCTCTGGGGAATATCGGTAGGGCTAACTATGAGATCATAGCGAACTCATACATGCCAAATATATCCCGAGGCGGATAAGGCATACTCCTAGTCTTGAGGATCACGACTCCTAATCCAATCCGGAAACCAACGTCAAGGGTCTTCACGTAGCCGTGCAGAACTCTTGTTCGAGTAAGACTCAAACACGAATCCTAGGTCGTTCATGCCGTCTTGAACCAAGAGGCTATTCGGCGGGATGCACACGAACCGATAGAACCTTTCGTGATTTGGGCCCTAGTAGGCTGTTCGATTGGGCCGTCAGGGAGTAGGCCATGGCAATGGGCCGTAATCTAATCCCCGACACTTTCCATTATGCGTGTGTATCCGCGCTCCTCCTGGGTAAGCCCTGGCTAACCCAGCACTAGGCATCTCGTGCCTTAATCATCCCTCAGCATGTCCAAATCCAACTAGGGGCATGTAACACCCCAAAATTGGGCCCGTTTGTAATCCATTCAAATTAGGATTTAAATTCAAATTTAAATCTATCAAAAATCACTGGAATTCAAAAATTCTAATGAAAATAGGTGAAATTTCTAAATTCTCGGGCTGGGCTCGGTTTGGGCCAAACTTGGGCCGAATTTTGGCCCATTTCTCTCCCTGCTCTCTGTTTTTCTCTCTCCCCCACCGCTTAGCTCTCTGCCTCCCTCTCATGCCGACGCCGCCCGCCGCTCACCGCTTAGCTTCCTGCCTCGGTGTCCCTTGCATGAGAACGAGCAGTGCAGGAGTAAGCCCTAGCCGACACGTAGAAGCCGCCGCTTAAGCCCCTGTCGAGCTGGCCTCGCTAGAACCCTCCTCCGCCGCTCCCGAGCCGGTATAGAACCCTAGCCGTAGCCGTCGTTTCTCGGTTTCCTTCGGTTGAGCCACACCCGAGCCTTCCCTATCCTCCCATCCTGTTCGCAAGGTCGCCCTGAACCCGTTGACTGACGCACACGTCGCCGGAGCCGTCGTATTGCCGGAATTTCTCGCCGACCCGAAACCCTTGGCGAGCATCTCTCCGTCGATTTCTTCCTATTCGGTAAGCCTCGGCCCGATTCCTCGCGCTGGTAGAATCTCCTCCACCTCACGAGCATTTACCCTCACTTTATTTGACATGTTCGTCGTTGGAGCTCGCTGCCGCCATTGCTCTGCTCCGCGTCGTCTCGGGGTCGCGTGTCGCCACGTCGGCTCGAGCCTGTTCTGTCATCGAGAACCCCACGGTGAGCATCCTTGTGAACCCCTGAAGCTCTCCCATGCATCATATTGATCGGAACCCTAGTGTGCTGCCGTTGCCGTTTGATCCCGAGGGCGCCACCGCTGTAGCTCGCCGAGCCGCCGATTTCGGCCACCGCCGGCCGTGTATATGGAACCATTAGAAGCGCGCCGTCGATACGAATCCGTAGAGCCCAAGAACGCCCAAAACGGTGGACCGTAGCTCCCGCAGTCGCCATTTCTTCCCTGCCTTCTATGCACTGGACGGAGGTTGAAGATGCTGACGTCAGCATGACGTCAGCGCTCAATTTCAGATAATTACAGATTTTGATTTAGGGTTTTTGATTTATTAAAAATAGAAGGAGACTTCCAAAAATTATGAGAAAATTATGTAAAATACTAGATATTATATAGAGCCCATTAAAAATATAACTTTGCATATTTCACTAATAAATGTTTATATAAAATTAATAATATGATTACTTTAGTATTTCCTAAATAAAATAATAGATCACCTAGGAAAAGATTCCCAGAAAATTCTATAAAATAATAGAAGAACTCCACACCCTAGGGAAATTATGAAATTAGGTATTGGACTATAGAAGAGGCTCTCAATATATTAAAGAAGTCTTAAATACAACTAATTTCACATTTTCCCAAATAAGAATATACTTAGGGGTATTTTAGTAATTTTGCCCTTATCAGCCTCTGACCACTAGCTTAGCATTTTCGTCGACGATCAACGCCCAACCCTACATTTGTATTCGTAATTCATTAAGGATATTTTATAATTTGGGATCTCTACTCTTATAGAATACCCGGTTCCAGAAGAGAGATATCCGGAAGCTAGTCAAGTCCAATCAACAGATCCACAAGGCGAGTTAACACTATAGATCATACCTTTACCCAGTTTTCCTAAAATATATATTGTTTTAAATATATAAAGTGCATGCTTGCTATGATTTGATAATGCCTATTTGTTAATCATGATAATATCATGCCCTGTCCTTGATGAATATGCTTTCAACTTACATGATTCCTTGATATCATGATCGATTGACTGTCCACATAAAATATAAAATATTTAGACTTTCTAGTCTTGGGTAAAAGCTGCTTAGACATGCTTAGGTCTCATTGACTTAATCGGGTAACTAATCCATATTTGGTAAGCCAAAACTTTACGTGGACATGACACATTACATACCTTGATCATGATGGGCTTTGTGTTGCATGATTGAATTCTTCATATGGGGTATTATGCAGGTGTGTGGATACGGAAATGTGGATGGGTATTGTGCAGGTGTGTGGAAACGGAAATGTGGTTGGGAATGATGGAAGAGAAGGGTGATGGGCGGGGTGGACCCAGAGAACATGCACGATATGCCTATGTAAGAGGCATGCATGAGGAAGGTGGAACCCGGATGGAGTTTAGGCTCAAATGCGGAGGGTGTCCATGCGTGGGCACAATGGATTACCGTCGGCCATTGTATCGTGTGTTATCAATGGTCCCCTACACCACAACGCATGGCCATCACGCGGATGCGCAGGATTGGCAGGTCTATGGGACCAATGATCTGTGTGAAATATATGAGCTCGAGGAGCATACGCCTTAAAGGGCCTAACTAATTGCCAAAATATCCTGAGGTAAAGACGGAGTTTTAGCCTTCCGTAATACTAGGTGAATGGATCTGACACTGCCAACCTGGGGTGAGCGCCAGTGGCCAATTCCATCCGTGATACTGCAGTCATTGAGTTGGAGTTAGGTCACTAGTTCATATAAACTCAGGAAGACGGAGTCCGCAACGGGGTTTGCCGACCCGGAATGATGGTGGGAGAAAGAAGATGGGATGCGGGTGAAACGTGCCTGTGTGGCATAAGAGGGATGCCTGTGTGGCAAGTGTGATGCCTGTGTGGCAAGGGTGATGCCTGGGTGGCTTGAGTATGGTGTCTTTGGGCAAGGGTTATGATTTGCTGAATATTGATATACTCTTTCCTCGACATCTTTTTGGAGATGTCCTTTTAAAAATGGCTAGGTATAGGATTTTATATATGTTAATTCTAAAATTGGCCTTTCTGCAAATAAAATAACCAAACATCCACTATATAGCCATTATCACTATTATGCATTAAGGACGGTGTTAACTTGCTACTGCGGTTTGATTGCGCACTAACCCTCGCACCCACTCACTCTTTTATATTACGAAGACCCTGAAGATGGAGAATACGCGTGCCACGAGGATGGAGATCCAGTGTTTGACGATGCCGGTCAGATATAGGCTCTCCTACAGTCCAGAGGTCACATACATAGACTAGGATCTTCACTTAAAATCATAGCGTAGCTTCCGCCTAAAAACATCCTTGTTGTAATACAACAGTCCACAAGACATAGCGATGTATTTAGTACCAGCACTTGAAAACCATGTTCATCTTGTAATTTATTCCGTTCATTATTGTATGTGATGATCCAGCTATGTGATGTGTGGCACTAGTGTACTGATCCAGGGACTAGTGCTGTTCCACAGGACGGGTTTCAAAGGTAAGCGGATTTTGGCCCCGTCAGGGCAACCCACCATTCTTTCTCTACTTCCACAGTCATCGACCACACCACACACTTGGACTTCCCAACCGACCTACCCTAACCAACCAAGTCCCCACATATCCATACCCACAAACACAATCAGCCCAACATGCATCTACTAGCCCTAACTGCCATATGTCATGTCATTTTAAATGAGAATAATGAATGACTGGTGAATATCGGTTCACTGTGCCGTCGCAATTAGCCAGAAGATTTGATAAGCCTAAGCCGGTCTAAGCATGTTTTACCCATTAAGTAGGGTTAAAGTGGTTACCAAACTAATCATAAGTTAAGAAGAGCAATGACAATCAAGGCAGTCATTAAGGCTAAATAGTTCAAGGCAGGCATGTATAAGTATAACATGATTAACAAATAGGCAATCTCCTAAGCATGCATCTTTAATAATTAAACAAAATAGTTTAAGGAAAACTGGGTAATGAACATGATATTAGTGATGTTAATCCTCACTAGGGAAAGTCGCTGCCTCTCCCTAATACAGATCACATCTAAAGAGTAAGTGTTAACTCGTCTTGATCCAATGGAAGATCTTCCTCAGTATCGCAGAATTTTTCCTTGGAACCGGTTACGTCTATTACCGATAAACGTCAATAAATAACTAATAGTGCAGAAAAGACATGATGCATGAATGCAGCAATGCTTTCGTTCGACGATCCTATTTCATCCTATGGGGGAATCTTGCCAATAGTTCGGCGAACGGTCATGCCATGCATGATATGCAATTGTTTCTACGCACTAATTACGAGCCTACATAGGCTACCTTCGCGTGTCTTCGGTATTCCAATTTAGTATGCGGATCCTAAGAGTATCTATAAAGAGATAGGTTTCATAGGGGTTCAGGGGCATGCGGTTATATCATCGAGGTTGTGCAATTTAAGGATAATAATGCCAGAAATTCCTTGGGCTAAAATGTGTCGTATTCCCGATTAAGTTCCCTTTCCGAGATTTAATCTTGTTTTTGAAAAATAGTCATTACGCATTATATTTCGAATTCAAGTGAGAACTAGGCTACATCTATCTTGTTCACCTTATTACCGGCTGGGTGGCAAGTTAGGGGGTACATTTACAAAGCTAAATCGGCTTGTAAACGACAAAGTGCCAAATTTATATTTACTCGGTCAAGGGTAGTCTCTCTACTCTTTCTCTCATAAAGAACTACTTTTGTTAACGTTTTGCGTATCGATACATTTCTTATTTAAATGCCCAGAAAACCTTATTTGGATTATATAAGCTCGATATTAGCCATCACATTAATTGTCATGAACTATCAACGGGAAGGGTATATTGTACTATAGCTATGCCCTTATCAATGGAGAATAGCTCTGGTTACGAAATGCATTTTGTTGTAAGCTATTTTATACAATTCTCCGGCATTTTTGTAAACTTATTTCTAGTTTTTATGAACACGAAAATCATCTTGATCTAATTTTCTATATAGAAAGTACTACGAATGATCACTAATTACTTAATTAGAGAAAACCTATGAACAGTGCTTGGGTCGATAATCTTATTATGTCCCTAATAATATTTATTATTAATAATAAAGTTTCTAAGAGTTTAGGAGGTGCCTACGGCTTTTAAATAAATTATGAAATCCTGAAAAATAGGGAAAAGGTTGACATTAGGCTTTATACGATTTTAATAATCCATTTTCCATTACACTATTTATTGTGATATTGTTCCCAGGTCGTAAACCCTTTTTAGTGTTCGTGTACACAATTTCATAATTTTTGGATGTCGTTTGCTATTTTAAATAAATCCTACAACACACTCATACACATGAAATAACGATTTCGGGTTTAAATTCCACGTATGGCAGTGGGCTGACCTTGGGCCGTAGTTGGGCTGATCGTGGTTTGAGCTAAGGGCACAACAGCTTAACCGAAAGCGTACTTCCTACATTACGTTTATACTTACTGACGAGTGGGGCTAATGGCCCACATGTCGGCCTCCCACAGACTAAGCTCAGCTATTAGACATGTGTTAGATTTCCAGGCCCCACTTGCCATTGAAACGAATCGTTTTAACGTAGCTTTCTTAGCACATAACAGCCCAGGCTAATTTAATCTATCGCTAGCTACAGACTTCGTCTTCTACCTCTAGACGAACGCACGGGACGGCCATGGGAGCGCGGTGGAGCTCAGCTAGCAGGAGCCAGGGGGCACGAAGGCTCGGGGGATATAGAAAAATGGAATCCCCACCCCGGTCCGCATCTACTTGCCCATGATGAGGTGAACCGGGCCGCGACGCGGCGACGCCCAATCTGGCGGCGGAGCTAGGCTCGGGAGGCATGGCATCTACAGGAGGGGAAGGAGCATCCCTAGGGGTTGTGGCAGCTCACCGAGGGGTCTCCCGAGGCCATGGAAATCTACGGTGGCTGGTCGCCGTGGAGGCGGTAGTCAAAGCAGAGCTCCCGGCGCCACGGTTCTCCGGTGATGTCCTGGACGAATTGGTAGTGCGGATTGGTTAGGAAGTTCGCGGAGGAGCTCTAGGAGAAGAGAATCGAAGTATGGTCACCGAATCGACGAGGTTCCGCCCGGCGACCGATTGGGGAAAAATTTGGGGGAAAACGTTGGGGGAGAAGCTCAGTCACGGCAGGCTGCTAGGCCATGGTTGCGGATGTCGCGAGGAGCGAAGGGGTCACGAGCCAGCTCGGAGTGGCCGGGTGCGGCGGTCTTAAGGTGACAAGATGCGAGCAGAGCACGCCGGGGCGCAGTGATGGCGCGGCGCGGACGGGACGGCGCGAGCGGCGCGGCGTGGCGCAACAAGACGCGTGCGGCGTGGCGCGGCGCGACGTGCAGCGTGCGGCGCGGCGCGGCAGAGGAGTCAGAGGCTACAGAGCAGGGCAGCCACGTGTGAAAGGGTGAGAGAGAGAGAAAGAGAGGAGGTTGCCTGCAAGGTGTTTGATGGAATGCCCATAAGAGAAGGAAGAGAGAAGTATGATTTTTATTTGCATTTGAAATTTTATCTTTGGGTTTTAAATTGATCCAATTGGTTCAAAATCAAACGAAATTTTGAATTCAACCAAGATTTGAAATCGCCCCAAAAGTGGGTTGTTACAATTAGGGATGAAACGGATCGGATACGGATCGGAAACCACTCATATTGTATTTGATCCATTTAGTTTGATCGGATACGGATTCGGATACGGATAGTACCGGATACAAATACGGATACGAATAATATCGGATACAAATACGGATCGGACGCGGATACTCTCTCGGATAATACGCGAAAACATATACTAAAGAAATAAGTATATCCAAATACATATAGTTATCTCTTTGTGACTCAACTTTATGGCCCACAGTCATAAAAATGATGATGTGTAAATATCATACCCGATAAAGCAAAAAAATGTAAAATCACATGCATCTAGTTGTTATATGTGTTAGTCATTCATCCTATAGAAATATAATAGAGATAGTTTAAAGATAGATTTAGCTAATCGGATAATACCCATCGGATATTATCCAAGAAAAGTTCGGATAATATCCATCGGATATTATTTGTATCCGTACCGTATCCGCCTTGTCGGATTCGGATATCCATAAAATTATCCGGCTCAATATTTTCAGATATTATGATGCCTCGGTCGGTCGGACGGTCGGAAATTATCCGTACCATTTTCATCCCTAGTTACAATAGGATCGATTCATCGATCTGGATCAGGAATTCAGGATCACAGGTAACTAGGGGAGAGACGACATCACTCACGCCGACGCCGCATTGCGGAGTGCTGAGTGCCGACCTGCTGTCAGGCGCGATCGCCACGATCTCGCTTTGGCGGCAAGACGCGCCAATGACGCCACTCGACGTCTCGGCCACCCCCGAGTCATGAATCTCGTCGTTCTTCTTCACAGTTCACTCTTCAATCTTCACTTCTTCAGGTTAGAAAGCCCTAATTCATCAATCTATTATCTATTTACTGATTAGTCTATTGTTATTTGTTAATTACTTTATTTCATATTTTCATTAATCATTATTTCTTAGCATCTTAGATACATAGAATTAGACTGATAGGATTTTAAACTTCTATTCTCAGATTCTAGTATTTACTTTCCTTGATAATTTATTTAGGTGTTACAATGTTGCCTAAAAACATTTGTCAGGTTCTGAGAAAAGGAAAAAAAATAAAACGAGATGCTCATATTATTGAATCGCAACGGGGTGCAATACATAAGTTCTTTCCAGCTTGTAGTAATGCCGGTGTCAGTGAAGAACAAGGACATGAACGTAATCACGGGCAAAAACATGATCATAATTTAAATTCAGAAGTTGAGGTCAATGAAGATGCTACAGGGGAACAAAATATAGCCCTGATTACATATGTTGATGTCAATGAGGACAACTCAGGGGAGGAAAATTTGCAGCCTTCATCTGATAATGAAAACCCAAATGGTGATGAACAAGACGATTCTCTTTTATCTATGTATGATCCTAGAACATGGGATAATCTTGACAATATGAAAAGAGATATCTTAATTGAGATAGGGCCTCTGAGAGAATTAAATCTGGAATTTCCTAAGGATGCCATTGGTAGGCATTTTTCATATGCTGACTACTCTAGAAAGTTAAT
The DNA here is from genome assembly GCA_036346415.1 of Raddia guianensis. Classification (NCBI taxonomy): domain Eukaryota; kingdom Viridiplantae; phylum Streptophyta; class Magnoliopsida; order Poales; family Poaceae; genus Raddia; species Raddia guianensis. The sequence goes on from CM070537.1 coordinate 8,710,776, forward strand.
TAATGGTGAGGTTGTTGATAAAAAGTGGTTCATTTACTCTAAAATGTGGACACAGTTTAATTTTTTTTACAAGTTGTTCAAATCAAATCAGAGCAAGTCTTTGTTAGCATCCGATGGATTGAGGGACTGGAAGCGTATTAGTGGGAGACTCAAAGAACATGAGAGCAGTGTTGAGCACTTAACAAACATGAATACATGGAATGAACTTAGGTTGAGGTTAAGAATCAAACAATTGACGAAGAAATGCAATGGGAAATTGCAAAAAAAAAATGAGCGTTGGAGACAAGTTTTGGTAAGTAGTTTCTTCTGTGAAGTTTCTTGCTAAACATAATTTGGCCTTTCAAGTATCAAATGAGAAGCTGTATCAAGATAATAATGGTAATTTTCTGAGCATAGATGAAATTACTGTTGAATTTGATCCTGTAATGCAAGAACACAGTAGGTGCATTCAAAATAATGAAATCCAGCATCATTATCTTGGCCACAATATTCAGAATGAGATAATTTCTATTCTTGTTGATGTCGTGAAAAGGTTTATCTTAAGGATCATCAATGATGCCAAGTATTTCTCTATTATCTTGGATTGTACCCAGATGTCAGCCATGAAGAACAAATGACTTTAATTGTGCGTTGTGTAAATATGTCAGGTAACATTCCAAGAGTGAAGGAATTTTTCCTAGAGTTCTTAAAGGTTGATGACACATCAGGATTGGAGCTTTTTAATGTATTAATTGATACATTGAGCTATCTTGATTTGAACGTCGTTGATATGAGAGGTCAAGGTTACGATAACGGTTTCAATATGAAGGGAAAACACCAAGGCGTTCAGAAGCGTTTGCTTGAAATTAACCCCAAAGAATTATATATGCTATGTGCATGTCATAGTCTTAGGCCCTGTTTGGCAACAAAGTATTTTTGTAGTTTCTAGGCAATACCATGATTTTGGAGAATACCATGGTATTTTATACAATGGGGTGTTTGGCTGTAAAGTATTTTTGAAGTTTTAGAAACCATGGTATTTTTGGAGTTTTGGAAACTCCAGTCTGACCCTCTGTTTTCTCACAGTATTCTCACGCGCGCTGGCTTCACTGAGAGAGAGTCTCCAGATGAGAGAGAGAGAGAGAGAGAGAGAGAGAGAGATTCATTGAGAGAGAGAGAGAGAGACTCCAGATGAGAGAGAGAGAGAGAGAGATTCATTGAGAGAGAGAGAGAGACTCCAGATGAGAGAGAGAGAGAGATGGTAAAACTTTGTTGCCAAACAGTGCGTAGTTTCGAGAGAAACCATGGTTTTCAATGAGGTTAGGTAAAACTATGGTTTTTGTGATATGCATTTGGTAAACCGTGGTTTTACAAAACCATGGTTTTGTTAAACTTTGTTGCCAAACAGGGCCTTAATCTCACTCTTTGTGATATGGCGAAATCTTACAAACAAGATATTTCATTCTTCGATGTTATACAGAGGATATATGCATTGTTTTCATGTTTTACTAAAAGGCAGAAGATTTTGCTTGACAATGTTCCAAAAGTGACCATCAAACCTTTGTCTAAAAGCGCTCTCTCTCCCCCTCTCACTCTCTCACTCCACCTCTCTCTCCGTTCCCGCACTCTCCCTCGCTGCCCTTCTTTCCGCCTGCACCCGCCATCAATGCTGCCACTGTGTGTAGCGCCACGCCCCGCCTGCCATGATGTCACGCTCGCTCTCTGTCGCAACCCCGGTTTCACCGGGATCCACTTACAATCAATTACTAGTCCCAGAGATCAATGCTAGCAACTTGTGAGCGACAGTTTGTTTAACATCATCACATAGTCACAATAACTAATAGAAATTACATATTATGCAAAAGTAATTGTTGCACAACTACTTATTACAATATTTTAATTAAAGATAACATAATATTGTCCATAATATATCAGAGTGCGGAATTTCAAATATGCAGCAGAAAAAGTATGATGATGTTCCAATCCGACCCTTGAGCGCCAGCTAATCCTCATCGAAGTCCGGGACAAGATCCTCCTGATCCTGAAGATAGACCGAATCTAATCCTTCTCCTGAATACAAATTTATTCGTGGTTTGTATAATGAGTACATGGCAACCCAGCAAGAGTCCATATAAATGATGCAAGGATATAAACAAGAATAGGGTGGCTATTTTGCATAAACACCTACACTAGTCAAATTATTTAAAGTGTTGAAAAACAAATTTGTGGAACAATTAATAGTGATATGATTCCCAAGAAGAACACGTAGAGCTCGGCTTCCAAAGCCCCTCTGAAGAACAAATACAACTCAAACTGCACTAACCCATCAGGTCATTTATTAACACATGAGACTATCATGTACGACCTTCCTCCTCTCCCATAACCGTGGGAACGACTATCATGATAGTTTTAACTCTGCAGAGTGTAGCATACTTTACCCATAAGCCGTGTGGTACTTTTGCGTCTTAGCTCTTCCTTAGGAGCCTAGACCACGTAACAATACAAGGCGATTCATTAGTTCCTTCTATTAACACCGATACCCCTTCTAAGGATTCGACACTACGGGTCCCCCTCTTGAGCCTACGGACCGCAGCCCGATCTTTTCAAAGTAAAGTGTGTTAACAGTTTTCCCTAACTACTAAGCTAGAACTAGCACATGCAGGCCTTACATGCTTAAGCTAGCACTTATGGTTGCGCTTGTATGGTTTGGCCGGATAAGCACACGTCAAAAGTCCTTAGACCAAGGTGACTACATCCACAACACTCCGCAATCCACAAAACCACCCGACTTGCCACCTTTAGTCAACACACGCCACGTAGGTTTTAGTTGATTAGGTTATCAAGTAACTCAGCACCTTCAATCATGCCAAGTCGCAAGAGTAATTAAATGATGAACCTAATCAACTACCAACCTACGAGCACTAGCAACTATGCACAAGGATAGGCTAGGAAAATGACTAAGGCAGCAATAAATAGGCTAAATTCACAGGGTAGAGGACTCAGTGTGAATATAATAGGCTTCTACCCTTTCCCATCATTTCATGCATGATAAAAATAAATAAAAACAATAAGCGGGTGAGTTTTGCAAACTAGGGAGCAAGATGCAAGCTATCTTGCCTTGGTAGTACTCCGGGTCTTGGGGATCCTCCTTCGAACGGCTCTTGGAATCCTACCGAACAACGCGAACACGAACGATCTAAACGTAAAACGGGATGCAAACAAATAAACAATACACAATATATTTTAATAAAAATATTGAATAAGTTATGGCCGATGATGCCTTGATCTTTAATCACGCATCGGATTTTAGCAAACTCACTCCGGAATATTTTTCTCTTCGCGGGCGTCACTAAACGCTCACTTGGTGAAATCGGCGACGACATCACGCAAAATGAGGCGCACGCGCAGAGTTTGCTGCAAGGAGAATTCTGAAAAATTCCAAATTAATACAGGAAGTAATATGGATCAAATGGAGATTAACGAAATTGGTTTGGAGGGAAATCGGCTTACGGTCGGAGAGAAATAAAAAGTTGAAGGTACACTGTTCGTAGGAATAGTGCTGACTGGGAATTTGGTTCAACCGGGGGTTAAAAGGGAAAATTCCCCTTCTTCTTCTCATGGCCACACACTAAAAATAAAGAGAGAAAGGAGGAGGAGGAGACCACGGGGAGGGGAAGAAAGGCACGACGGCGGCTCCGGCGACTTGGCGGCGCTAGCGGCTCCCGGCGGCGACGTGGGTGCGGCGCGCGGTGGCTCCCCCACAGACGGCGGCCAGGCTGCGGTGGCTCTGGACGGCTCCGACGGCTCGGGAGGCTCGCTGGGCGGTGGCTCGGCTTGGGGAGCGGCGGCGGCAGGGCATAGGCGGCGCTAGGGAAACGAGGGCCGGCTGCGGCGGCACGGCTCCTTGGGGCAGGGCGGCGGCGGCGGCACAAGGAGGTGGCGGCGGTGAGTCTGCAGGCGGTGGTGCGGGGCAAAGGCTCGGCGCCGGCCTGGGCGAGCACCGGCGCGGCGGCAGCTCAGCCTAGGAAGCGGCCGCAGGGGTGGCGCTCCATGGGAGAGGTGGCGGCGTGCTCTGTTGGCGACGGCGCTATGGCAAGGGCGGTGGCGCGGCTCCAGGGATGGGGCAGCGGTACTCCATGGGAGCATTGCGGCGGCTGCACCTCCACCGGACAGGGCGGCGACGATGGCTTGGTGAGGGAGCAGACCAAGGGCGGCTGCTGTGGATGGGTTTGGGGAAATTGGGAGAAATTGCTAGGGTTTTGCTGGGTTTATATGGGGTCGGGTTGTGAACATGGGATTAGGCTTAGGGCCCTAATTGATTGAAAGTTAGAGATAGAGCCCGATTGGGCTAATCGGCGAATCCAGTTGCTTTGGGGTGGGATTCGTCTTGGATTGTGTTTTGTAGAATGAAGGTCGGGTGCAGGGGATGATGCGATGCGTCAAGGGATCGACGACATCAGCGGTGCTCGACGCAGATCAGAGGTGGTCTTTGGTGAGCTACGGGTTGGATGATGGCACTGCCTCGACCAAAGGAGACAGAGGCAGGGTTTCGAAGGATGTCGACCAAGAGGGATGGAAGTCCGACCGGTCATGGTTGCAAGGGAGATCGATTGGGTTTAGGTTTTCGATCAACGGGGATAAAGGGAAAGGTAGTGAAAAGATGGGAGGAGTGGTTTGCTTGCGACTGACCTAGGTGCAAGGAGAGAGGTTTGACCATGGACTGGTCTCGGCCGAGTGAAACGACATTTGACCCACTAGGGTTTCGACGGAGGTTAGTCGAAAATAGGGTTTCGGGTCGATAGATAATGGTTGGAAAATGAAGGGCATGGCTCGACCAAGCGGTAGGGAAAGGTGGATCAATTCGGGTTAATGTCGAGGAGAGGAGGGGAAAGGGATCAGTATTGGAGGATGCCAGGATTTTGATCGGGACAGAAGTTTGAGCGTGGCTGAGGAAGATTAGGGTTTCAGGGTTTGGTGATATTTGATTTTGGAGAAATTCTTGTAGGTTTATATGCAACGGGATGGAGATGGAATTGGGGAGGTGTTTGGGCAGGTTTCATTTGGAGAACTTCGGGTGGAGGTCAGTGTTCTGGACGAGAGAGAGGAGAGTCGACCAAGTAGGTGTTCGGGTTAGGTGTAGGATTTGGCCAGGAGAAAGGAGAGTTAGATTTTGAAGTTCGTCGGTCGAGGGGACGGTCGTTCGACGATGAAGGTTGCGATGGAGGTCAACCGGAGTTAAAGATCCAGGTCGAGAGAGTTTTCAAGGAAAGTCGGGTGGAATTAGGGTCTCGGAGGACGTCGGTCGATTAGGGTTTCGTCAAGAGACGATGGACCACTCCACCAGACGAATTAGGGTTTTGATCAAGGAAGGGGATGGACGATCGGCTCAACAAGGGGATTTTGGGGTTTTGGACGAGCTAGGTTTCAATCGAGAGATAATGTCAAGGTTCCGACCGAGGAACGAATAAAAGCGAGGAGTGAGCTTTTGAATATAAATTTGTAATTTTGTAAAGTACAATGGAAATAATTAGTATTTAGTAAGATAAAGTCTTATATGTAAATAATTGTTTGAAAATTTAAGGCTTTTCATATAAGAATCATAATAAATAAATTTTAAATTGATTTTTCTCTTTTTGATAAAACTTGGGACATTCTAATATTTATTAGGATGTCACACTCTCGCTCTCTCACTCTCTCGTAGCTCCCTCCCTCACCTTGTTCTCTCTCCCTCTCTGTAGTATTGCTCCTACCCCTCCGTCTCTACTCCTCTTCCCCTCATCACCTCCCCTACGAAACTGTGCCCCCTGTCACCATTTTTCTATCCCTCCTCTCTCTCTCTTCTGCCGCCCCCCTCTCTCCCCCCTCTGCCTCACTCTCCTCCTCACCAGGTCCAGCCTCCTCTATGCCTGCTTCCTCCATCGCACCCCTCCTTGTGGCCAGCACCGTCTTCTGCGTCGCGTCGCGCCTGCCATTGTTGCGTCGCCGTGATGCCCGCCAATGTCAACAAACTCTTACACCGCCTAGCCACGCGCCATCCTCCCTCTATCCTCATTGCCGCGTGGCGTAGCCATGAGACAATGGCATTTTCTCGGCGTCGTGGGACAATGTCAATCCCCTCCATCTCTCATGCCGACCTTAAAACACCTCACTCCGCCATCATTCCCCGTTCCCGCGCCCCGCTCTCGTCGTCGAGCTCTTTCGGTGAGTCCCCGACCCTCCCGAGCTGCACTTTAGCTCCGGCGCGTCTCCCTCCACTTTGTTGACCCTCCATTTGTCTCCTTCTCTTCTCAACTTGCCGGAAACCACCCGCGTCCGCGAGGTGCTCGTCCACGGACAAAGGCCATTCAGTGAGCTCCTTCGTGCTCGCGCCATTTTTACCGCCTCGCCGCCACGCTAATTTAGCCCCGAGCAATTGTTCCCAGGTTCGCTGGAGTTATCCCAGGTTCGCTACCAATGCCTTCGTCACCACCAGTAGGTGCACCGTGTCCTGCTACCCCTCCTCGTTAGAGAAACTGAACTCCGATGGCTTGAGCCGCTAGTGAGCCGCATCGTCCCACCACACTCCCCCTCCTTTCCTCTTCCCTGAGCGCGTCTGGGGGTAGATGACGATGCCTACGCCGTCTGACTCCCTCCCTCTCGCGCCAATGTCCGGCGCGTGTCCCCAAACGGGACCCACTCATGACTCATGAGCGGCAGCGCCCGCATCCCCCAACTCGAGTTCACAGCGCGCCCTCCTACGAGCTTGGTTTAGTTAGGGTGTGTTTGGTTGGTTGTACGAGGATAAATGGAATGAGATGATACTGAATAGGATGGAACGGTTCGTAACAAAAAGTTGTATGGGATCGTTCGATCAAAATAGCCGAATCACGCCATGCAGGATAAATAGGGAATATTCCCTAAATTTGAACCACCACGTACCATCCCATTCATCCCCATCCCACCAACCAAACACAGGTATGAAGAATTGGATCATTCCATGCAGCCAACCAAACATCTGGATCATGTATGATACCATCCCGTACCACCTCATTCAACCAACCAAACACACCCTTAGCCTCCGACTGGCCCACTTATATTTGCAGATAATAAAACTCCTTTTCCATTTTATTTTGAACTGCAGTTTTGGCCAAATCGAATTCTAAAATATCAAATGAGCTCCATTTGTTCTCAAAATTTTTATAGAAAATACTTCAATACCTCATGTATTTTATAAAAATATATTTTGCCACTTCATTCATATAGTTTTTGCATTTTTGAATTTTGGAAGACCCTAGGTTTAGCATTTCATGTGCATGCTTCATATTCACCAAAAATTCATACTAGCTCCACAATTAGTGATTCTAATTTCTATATGTTCATAAAAATCATATCTTTTGACCATAGTTTTGGCCATGTTGTTCGTAATTATCCGACTAGTTGTGGCTGTTTGGTTTTTCCTAATTTGACATGTAGATTACTAGATCGTTCCTTTAGCGAGATCCCACTCCATTTGCGGATGTCAGGGATTTGACGCAGTATGGTGCCTTCCAGATGAGGTAAGTAGGAAGAACTAGGTGGTTCCTTTCAAGGTTAAGTCCCTTTTCTCCTTGTCCTTCGAAACAATAATTTGTTGGCATATCTGTGGACTATATGGGCCCCGGGTATCCTCTAGAAGGCCCATAAGGGAGCAGATGGGGGGCGATCTAAGTCGGCCGATTAAGGATAGAGACCACTCGGGTTTCACGCGCCTTGAGCTCCAAGGAAGTTTCCGAGGATATGATCTATCTCCATGCAATTAGGAGATCAGCACATGCATGACATGTAACGGCACAACAAGATTAGGTACCTTGTATCACGTGTTACCGTGTAACTCTATCTCCCCCTACACTATATAAAGGGGGGTAGAGGCCATAGGCATATCGATATATAGAAGCATCATAGAGCATACGTTGTAATCATCTTGGTCATTTTGCATCTCGCATCTTGATCAAACATAATCCCAGAGCACAGGAAGTAGGGTATTACCTCGTCTGGAGGGCCCGAACCTGTATAAACCTTGTTCTTGTGCTACCATTTAGCTTAGTTCTTGATTAGCGTCTCCTCGTACAAATTCATTGCAGGCGGTGACCCCCCAGTTAGTCACCAGTCGACAATATCCTTATCACTCGCTTCATCCGCTCGGCTTGATTATCTTTAGAATCCCTTGGTGCTCAAGGATCTTTTGTTCCCTAGTGTTATTATGAGTACAATCCCCAAGGTAGTTGTGTACCTAGGGCCTTACAGTTTCTTCTATAATCAACTTAAATCATTGGTCCTAATGTTTGAGGAGGGGTGGTCCATATTGCTAGTGCATGAACCACAATCGGTTGTTATATGACAAGAGTGATTTTAGCTTGATTTGCACCATGATAGAAGAAAAAGGTGTGAAGAATGTTTTGACACTGAGACCAGAGGGTAGTAGGTATCACATCACATTTAGGGTTTCCCGTGGCATCAGAGTTGGCTAACCCTGTGCCGACATTAGTCCTTGCCTTCGTCCAGGGACACTACCACAAGACTGACATATAGCAACATGCCCATATGTTGTTATATATACGTATATGTGTTGCAGTCATTTCTAGCATCACATAATGTAGGTGATGTTATAGGTGGTGTTGCTGAGCTCTACACTGTAACACAAACCATATGATGTTATACATATGTATATGTGTTGCAAAGCAGCAACACAAATTTAGCATCACATGTATGCAGAGCATGAAGAACATCTCTTAGCATCACATATATGACCTATTGCAACACAACTAAATGTCAATGTAAATTATTATTTTCTATTTCTTTGTTGGATATATTTGACTTAAATATAAATATAATTTTCATTCGATAATATAATACAATTAAATATGAACAATAATCCAAAAAAAATATTTCATTGCATTTAAAATAAGTTATTGTATAATATTGCCCATACAAACACTACACTGCACAAGCTTATAACTACAAGCTAAAAGCACACATCAATATCGACATATACAAAGCTTCCCAACATGGAAACATAAAGACCTAAGAACCCATCAATGTATTGGCCAATATGTAATGAAATTAGCCGAGTCTCCGTGCCCATGACGCATCACATCTCATGACACAAGCTATGGTCGTGTATTTCTTCAATACCATATTTCCCCTGCCAAAATACAACAATTATGTTATAAATGGGGAATTTGTAAAAAAATAATAGTGACTAGTAGCGACATCTACTTTAATGCAATATATATGCAACTTTAAGTATGCGATTAAATTATAAAGCATCAATTGTCAAACCATCCAAAGCGCTAATGTCAATAAAAATGAGCTTTGTAGTTCAATTTCAAAGCAGATGTACTGCATCTGATTTGAAAGAAGAAAAAAGGAGGAATTTCAGGAAACCGTAGTATTTGTTGTATGGAGCAAAAGACCAAGAAGAAATTATACCAAGATTGTAGTTCGGTTCCAAGGCGATGTCTTGCATTTGATCCGAAAGAAGGAAAAAGAGCAATTTCAGAAGCTGTAATATTTCTTTGCATAAAGCAAAAGGCCAAGAAGAAATTATACCAAGATTGTAATATGTATAATGAGGCCATGACAGAAAACCTAAAGAAAATACCTTACCTCTTTTTAGTGCATTAAAGAAAACAAATACAACAAAACATAGTGCAATATCATCGCATCAAGCATGGAGCACTTAACATTCGGTTCAAGGCGATGTAACGATCCGATCCGAAAGAAGAAAAAGAGCAATTTCAGAAACTGTAATATTTGTTTGTATAAAGCAAAAGGCCAAGAAGAAATTATACCAAGATTGTAATATGTATAACAGGGCCATCAAAGGTAAACCTAAAAAAATACCTTACCTCCTTTTAGTGTATTAAAGAAAAAAATACAACAAAACATAGTGGAATATCATCGCATCAAGCATGGAGCACCTAATATCAAGTAGGTATGTACATGTTAGAATAGATGAAAATCAAACCTGAATATTTTGAATCACAGAGACACATCGGAAGCACGATTGCAAAGGTCATTAAATTCAAAATAGGCTAACACAAAGCTAATACCAACCTTGTTTGAACTCGAAAATTTCAATTAATTAACCTAAAGCCTCAATTCATCTCAACGCTCCGGTGATCTGTACAAGCTTTAGCAAATGCGAAGGATAAATTCCATAAAGATGAAGGGTGTACCATACATTATAGATGATTGCCAACCACGACTCAACAACCACCGGTCACAATATTTGCAACAATTTGGACTACATAACATCCTAAAAGCTCCACCTAAGAAAATGCAATCACGCAGTGGCGTAATCACGTAAGTATGTAAATGCACAACCTATACCTTCCAATGGCACCAATCACGTATGTGCAAACAACAATCTTTGCAAGAATGCAGATGCTATCTCTTTGTGAGGACCTAGGCATGAGAAGAAAACCGGCGGACCGGATCGCCTACCATAAATGGCGGCCGCCACCGGATGAGGCGACCCATAACAGAACGGAACAGTGCAGTGCGGTGGGCGGAGGAGGCTGGACAATGATCGGGGGGATCGTGAAGGCGGGAGAGGAGAGTGGCGGCACTCGGGCACAGGCGGTTGGTGGATCAAGGAGAAGGAAGCGGTGCTCGCTCGACGGGAAGAGGAGGCGGGGTGACGAGGGAGAAAGGGCGCCTGGGTGGCGAGGCTACACGGGACAGGGCGGCGGTGACGAGGGCATCGCGTCAAGCAACGGCCGCCGTGAATCTGGATCTGGACCAGGAGGAACCAGCGGCCGCTGTGAGGGAGGCAAAGACAGGAGAGGCGGCGAGGAAGCAGTGGCTAGATCTGGCTGGGAGGAGGCGCCCTAACGGCTCGAACGCAGCGGCGGTAGGGAGGGGCGACGAGTGGGGGAAAGGGAGAAGGAGCCGGTTCTCGCTAGGATGGAGGAGCTGTCCATGATGGGAGGAGCAGGGGTAAGGCGGTGGCGCGCTCGTTGAAGGAGGCGGGTCGGGAAGAGCAGATCTTGGTGGCGCTTGGCCGTGGAAGAAGGCGGCGACGGGCTTAATATTAATTTTAAGTAAATTATATTTTTTCAAGTGAAGTAATCAACATGTAAAGATTATGCAAAAAAAATCTTAATATTAATTTTACAAAAAAATCTAAGTAACAACATAAAAGTGCAACCCACTTTAAACACCTAGTTGGAAGCAAATTATTTTCCACCCATTAAAGAAAATGCACTAAGTATATGGGGAGAGTAATATGAAATATGTATTCGATCTCAATTTTTATTCCATTTTTTCAATTTTTCAAATTTAAATTGCAAAATATCACGAACGAGATTTCAATCTTGTTTCCTCTTTATTTCTCGATTTTCTCAACTATTTCTAAAAAATGGTAACCATAAATTTTTTTACCTGATGAGTCATTTTAAAAATACTTAATTTCTTTTATGTTAAAATAATTGATTTTTTTTCAAAATTGCTTGCTTGGATAATTGGAAATAACGTACATGTGTTGATTTTTGGCCTTATCAGCCTCTTCCCTATGCAAATTTTAATCACTAAAGTTTGCCCTGGTCAATGTTGTTCAGATATATTAGTATTGTCATATTAGCAACATGTACATTAAGTGCTGTTGGCTTATGTTTAAGACTATGTTTTTACACATAAGTGTCAGCAACACATAATATGTGATGTTGTATAGTCTCCCTGCAACACAACTTTTATGTGATGCAGGTGTGTGTTGGAGTAAATAGTCATTGTGTGTTTTTCAGCAACACAACCCACATATGATGCAAAGGATGTGTTGCTATAGGCTAGTCTTCTTGTAGTGGGACCTTCTTCTCGCAAGCTTGGTTCATAGGAGCCTCTCATCCTTCCTGTATCACTGGGTCATGGCTCTGCTTGCTTCGAACACTTTCTATGGGATGACATCAATGTGTCATACCCTGAGTTCCTACAACCAGTCACCATGGTAAAACGATGATCAGCCTACTATAATTACCATTCGGGGGGGATATACCTTGGGGTCTGATGGGAAGAAGTTCTAGTAATTATGACCCGTGTCATGATTAGTTTCTGTCGGTGTCTGGGAAGCACGCTCCTGAAGAGCAGTGGTCCACGGACCGGCAGACGAATTTGTAGTTGGAGTGAGGCCCAACGACGACCCTTCTCAGCAACTCAGGTGGCGGCCCAGCCTGCGGAAGGCTAGGACCGCGCCGCCTTCCCGGACAAGGGCCTGGTGCGACTTGATGACCTAGGTACAGGTCCTCAGTACAGTGCGAGAGAGAAAGAAAAAAGATGCGAACCACGAAGACACGGTCGATTTACCCTGGTTCGAGCCCCCACTGCCGGGTAATAGCTCTACTCCAGCTTAGATGATTATTTGGTGGAAAACAGTACAAGGGTGCCGAGACCGGGCTTGAGGGCACCGATCCCGAGCTTACAACGAAGGCGGCTAAGGACTAAGGCTACTCGCTAGGGAAGCTTCGGATGCGGGTGTTGCCTGAGATTGAATCAGATGGCATCGGATCGGGTGTCATGAACGCTCAGGAATCCTCCTTTTATAGGCGCGATGGGCCTCCCGAGGCTGATACGGCGGGCCCCGCGCTGGTCTTTGCTTTAGTGGCGAGGCTCTTGTCTTGTTATAAGGTTCTGTCGGGTATCGAGCCTGCAGGGAGAAGCTGGTCGGGTTAGTATTGAACACGTGTTTGTCTTAACATGCCCGTTCAAGGGAGAGAACTTCTTTAGGGGGAAAGCACTTTTCCTTTATCCCTAATATGGCCTTGACTGGACCGAGCCAGCTCTGCGCCACCCGTTGGGGGCGTCGCGTAGCGCAACAACCATCTGCTGCCTGCCAAAGAGGGCAAACGACAAGACGAATCGTCTGCAAGGTACTTCCCCTGCGGGTCCACAGGAGATCTGATTCGTTCGGTCAAGGCCGGAGAAAGCATGGTGGGCCATGACAGTTGTCGCCACCTGCCCACGAGTGAGCGGATCACCCGAGGGACCTTCTCCCGGGCTAAGGGATAGCCCGGGAGGGACATGGTGCCGCACGGTTTGACCTAATCAAGCCCGGGACAGCCACGAGCGAGTTAGGTGGCTTCTTTAGTACGGCCAGGGATAGCCTGCTTGGTCTTCTGTTCGTGTGGTGGGCCGGTATGGAATCGGCCCAAGGCCTGCTTCAAGATAAACCGTTTACTAATCATCGACAGCCAGCCCCCGAGCCTCGAGCGGGTCGCGTAACGAGCCGGTCTGTGGTTTAAAGAAGAAATCCTTACCACGCGCCGCACGGGAAGATTTGGCTCGGGAGCCGAAGTCCTAGGCATTCAATTTGATTTGACAGGAAAGCAGAGCGGTTACCTCCTCCTTTGGGCATGATTCCCACGGCTTCCGCTCCACCGCTGTCCCTCTTATAAGCGGCGCTGGGGAACTCCTCATCGCGAGAATCATCCCCGTTTTCTCTTCATCTCCCCAACTCGCCCCTCGCATTCTTACTTCTCGCCTTCCGCCGCCATGGTTCTTATTGGAGACAACACCTTGACGAGGAAGAGGATGAAGGAGCTGGAGAGGGACGGCTTTGTGAAGCCGGGCTCGTGGAGGCTAAGTGGACGGTGGACGAGCTAAAGGACGCGTTGATAAGGGCCCGGGTTCAGCTTGGCGAGGCCGTGCTGGCCGAGAGGCGGGCCACCGCAGCTGTGAAAGGCAGTGGCGGCCAAGGCCGAGGACGCCGAGAGAAGGCGGCCGCAGGCTGGGACGACACCACGCTTCGGTTGCGCCGCCGCCGCCTTCGCGTGCCCGAGCCACTGGAGGAAGGTGGTGAAGAATTGGTTGGCTGCCCGCCCCTGCCGCTGCAGGGGGCTCACGCGAGCGGGCCTGGCAGGAGCGCGCGCAGCATTATTGCGGCGAGGACATGGGATATGCTCGCAAACACCAAAAAGGTGACACCCTTGACCCTGCGCGTTACTCTTAAGTACCGAATTTCTTGCGCCTTGACTTAGTTTTTCCTGTTTCAGCTTTACGCGCTTATTGCCGGCTCGTCGTCGCTAACGGAGGCAATGGGCGGGCGGGCAGATGATGACGCGGCGAGGATTGAGCATCTCTCCGCCGAGCTAGCGCAAGCCCGGGCCCAGGCAAAGCGCGCGGACGGGCTCACCGCCGAGATCGATGCCCGTGCCACGGCGCGCATCACCGAGCTAGCATATGCGCTAAAGACAGCGCAGGAGAAGGAACAAGAGGTTATGACGAGGCTTGCTCGAGCTCGGGAGGTGGAGGAAGCCGTGAAGATTCAAGCCCAGGCGGCTCGCGAAGAAGCGGACAGGGCTCGGATCCTTTTTGACGAGGAGTACAAACGCAGAGAGGCGGCCGTCAACGAGCTGGCGGCTACCAAGTTTGACCATAACTCCATCGTTCGCGGACTCGAGGAAACTTGTAGCAGGCTCATGGCGGAGAGCGCCGCGCTGCTTGAAACTGGGGCGAAGTCCGTGGCAGAGTCCCTAAAGTGGCAGGAGGCAGAGCTTGCTGAAGCCCGGGTCAAACTGCGCCAAGAGCAGAACGACGTGGCCGCGCGAGCCATAGAGTTGCTTCAGGCGCAGACGCAGATCCGAGAGTTAGAGAATGAGCTAGAGAAGCCGAAGCTGCAGCATGGACCGTAGTTTGACCCGGTCCATCCGTTCCCGGGCTCTGCGCCACGTACTTTTGTGTATTTTTCTTTTGACTGTTTGTTTAATCGGATAGTCATTGCGGAATGTGCGGTGGCCGAAGGGCTTGGCCGTTTTTCACCTTATTTTATTGTGTCAAATCGCGCGCACTGTGGGCTCTGCAGCGCGGCACAGTGTTCCGCTGACGAGAAGTACGGGTTCGCTCGGCGCGGATACGGAGGCGAAACCGTCGCGCCGTTCACGACTGCTTAAGCCACGCGCGGCGCTGCGAGAGTGTCGCCGAGCCTTGCGGTAGCTGGGTGGGCTACGCCCATGCGATGGCTCGACCCGTAATGATTTCTCACCGCCATCGACGGCCGGGCGAGGCACGCGTCGCGCGCGGCAGCGCGATTGGTATTCCGTGAGACGGCGCGTGCGCTCGCGTCTCTTCAGCTCGGGTAGTGGGTTTTAATTGCTTGCCCCTTCGCACGAAGCGACGCTTTGGGTAGCCCGCAGCGTGACAGGACGTTGTACGGTCGCCGACCTATAAAGCAAGGCGCGGCAATACTGTGCTGCAACGTCTCCCACTTAGCTCTTCTCAAAAACTTGAAGTCTTTAGCTAGCCGGAGAGAAGAGAGAAAGAAAGAGCGAGAGAGAGGGAACGAAGAAGGGAGCAAAGATGTCTTCATCGAGCTGGTCGTCGGATGTGAGCTCGGATTATCTCCATGCCTGGTCGGTGGCCGTGACGGAGGATCTGCCGCCGGTGCCTGACTTGCCGCCGATCCAGCCCGGGGAGGCGGAGGCGCTCGCCAGCCCCATCGTTGGGCGCAGCGGTCGAAGGTGGCAGCAGACGCCAGACTCCATGCCGACGTGGAGGCGGCTGCTGCGTAGTGATACCATCAAGCGGAGGAGGAAGAGGCGAACGCGGTGGCGGCGCAGATTGCCGCCGACGCCGCATACGCCGCCGCACTGGCGGCAGAGGATGAGGGGCTTCCGCCGCACATTACGGCGGAGCACGAAGTCGAGGCGGCCGCGGAGGCCATCGCAGCGGAGCCTCCGCCGCCGCTTATGGACTCCACCAACAGCCAGCGGTGGCAGAGGCGCCACCCGAGCGCACCGGGACCGTCTGAGCCCGTGATGGGCCTGCCATCGTCGGCGGCTGCGGCGGCGGAGTCTGCGGCTCCGCCGGCTCATCGCCAGCGCCGTTGGTAGTCGCGGCGAGGTTGTAGGATCTGGGTGCTGTTGTAGGTCGTAGTAGCGCGGCGCCCTCTTTTGCGATAGTTTAGGAGCCCGACCTCCTTTTGCTTATGGAATCCTTTGTTCTTGTAAGATCCTTCATGTGAAATGCAGTTTCTTTTGGGAAATCCCATCGTGTTGCTCCTACTTGTTTGTTCGTTTCCTTTACTTGTTCGAATCCTGAAATGCGAAAAAGCAGGGGAACTAGATGAACAGTAACGAAGTTCTAAGAAGAACTTAGAAAATTTGAGCAAACAGATCGCTTTTTAGAGAGTTTGTTTTTGGTGCGCCTAATCATCCAGCCCCCGGGCCGTGGCCAAGTCCAAGTGCAATCTTGGAGTTGGGCGCGGTCTAGAGACTAGAGTGATTTAGAAAAAATTCGCGCGAACTCTGAGCCCCCGAGCTTTGTTAGGCTGCGCAAAGGTGCGGGCCTTCCAAAATTAGGGACTTAGAAAAAATTCGCGAAAATCCCCAGCCCCCGAGCTTTGGTGGGTCGCGCGGCGATGCAGGCCCAGCGTAGCTAAGGACTTAGGAGAAAACCTGGGCGCAAAAGAGCCTTCAGCCCCCGAGCGCTGCGGCTCAAGTTAGCCGTCCAAACAATCCTGACGTGGGCTTACTGTACCTTTGGGCCGCGGGAATTCCACATTGCGCGGAGATTCACTAGGGTGCGATAGATCGGCTTATCCCGTCGTGGAAATGCTCCGGAATGCTTTATCCTTAGCCTTCGGGCTTTTGGCCACGAGCTTGCTTGAAACGGTCAAAGACTTAGACCGGCGTGACTCATGATTGGGGAGAGAGTTTTTTTTTTGAATTGGAACTGAACTGAAATGAAGGAAACTTACGACCTGATTAAGCGTAGAAGCTTCACAGAAGGGAGATGTTCCATGAGCTAGGGAGCTCGTTCCCGTCCTTGTCGACGAGGCGTACTGAGCCCGTGCGTGCTACGCTGACTACTTTGTACGGTCCCTCCCACTTGGGGCTAAGCTTGTTGAAGCCCGCGAGGTTCTGAATGCGTCGTAGAACCAGGTCTCCTACTTGCAGGGTCTTTGTGTGTACGTTTCGTGCCGCGTAACGACGCAGGAGGACTTTGGTAGGCCATGACCGGAGTAGGGATTGCTCACGGCGAGCCTCAAGTAGATCGAGGTCAAGCTGCCGCTCCTCGTCGTTGACCACGAAGCTGGCGAAGTCGACGCGATCGGATCATAGTCTCATTTCTGTCTGGAGGACCGCTTCCGAGCCATAGACGAGTCGGAAAGGAGTTTCTCCTGTGAGTCTTACCGGTTGTTGTCCGGATCGCCTGTAGGATCGACGGTAGCTCGTCGACCCAACCTTCTTTGTTTTGCCTTGAGGCGTCGTAGACTCTCTTTTGATGCCTTGGACTAGTTGTCCGTTAGCTCGTTCGGCGCGCCGCTGTTCGTGGGTGGGCCACGAAGCAAGGGCGAGCTTCATACCAATTTCCTCGCAGTAATCGTTGAATTCCCGGCTCGTGAATTGGGTGCCATTGTCAGCGATGATCCTGCTGGGTACACCAAATCTTGCAACGATGCTCCGGAAAAATCTTACCGCGGCAATTGCAGTGATGTTGGAGACCGGCTCGGCCTCGATCCACTTGGTGAAGGTGTCGATGGCTACGAACAAGTATGTTCTGCCACCAAGGCCTTTGGGGAACGGTCCTAAGAGGTCCATGCCCCAAACCGTGAACGGCCACGCTAGTGGAATTGTTTGCAGCTCGTACGCGAGCTAATGTGTCATCCGCGCATGATACTAGCAAGCTTCGCAGCGCTTAACTAAGGCTTCTGCGTCGCTCATCGCAGTGGGCCAATAGTAGCCCATACGGAATGCTTTGCCGACGAGGGTTCTGTGTGAGGCATGCGCACCACAGATGCCCTCGTGAATGTCGGCTAGAAGGTACTTACCTTCTTCTTGGGTAACGCACTTACAAAGCACGCCATTAGCACCCTTCAGACAAGAAGCCCCCGGCAAAGTGGTAAGCTCGGGTTCGCCTTTTTAGCCGGAACGCCAAAGAACGCCCGGGCAATGTCCTCGCTCCAAGAACTGGATGAATGGCGTCATCCAGAGGTGCTTTGCTCGAGGAATGAGGCAAGATCCGGATATCTCGGTTTGGGGGTAATGAGACGCCCCTTGGCCTCCTCTCCGGAGGAATGGAGGGCTTTAAAAGTGTCAGACTAGCACCCGGTGGGGCGGTTCTTGTGAGGATCCGAGTCGGTGAGCTTATCGGCCGCCATTCTCTTCCACCGAATGTAGCTAATTTCAAGCTCGTGAAAAGCTTTTCAGCTTCCTCGCTTCCGCCAAGTACAGCGCCATCGAAGTCGTCGATTACTGAAACTCCTCCACGACTTTGGCGGACGACGAGCTGCGAATCCCCTTTCGCAACAAGCCGTTTAATGTCGAGCGCAGCGCATGCTCGTAGGCCCGCAATTAGGGCTTCATACTCTGCGGCGTTGTTCGTAGCCGCAAAGTGTATTTGTATGACGTGCTGGAGTCGCTCTCCGTTGGGGGAGATGAGAACGATACCGCATCCTGATCGCCCGGACTGGTGTGAACCATCAAACAATAGAGTCCACCGAGCTTCCTGCCCGTCTTGACCTGGAGAGCCTCTCTCTTGCTCATCCGGCCTGGTCAATTCTACGACGAAATCAGCCAGGGCCTGGGCCTTGATCGCGGTTCGGGATACAAACTGGATGTCGAATTCACCCAGCTCGACTCCCCACTTCGCGACCCGGCTAGTGGCCTCCGGGTTTCGGAGAATGTCCTTGATCGGGTAAGTAATCGGGACAATGACTTGGTGGGATTGGAAATAGTGACGCAACTTGCGCGAGGCCATCAGCAAAGCATAGCACATTTTTTGAAGGTCGGGATAACACTCCTTTGGCCCGGTGAGTACTTCGCTCACATAGTAGACGGGCTGTTGCTTCCCTTCTCGTTCTACTGCCAGCACCGCGCTTGCGGCGTTTGGTGTCACCGAGAGGTATAGCAGGAGGGCTTCCCCGAGCTTGGGAGTAGTGAGGACGGGTGGCGAGGCGAGATACTACTTGAGTTGCAGAAACGCGGCCTCAGCTTCCTCAGTCCACTCGAAACTATCGTGCTTGCGCAGGAGCTTGCAGATGGGTGCGCTTCGATCTCCAAGACGGGAGATGAAACGGCTTAAGGCTGCCATTTTGCCCGTGAGGGACTGGATGTCCTTTACACAGGTCGGCGACCTCATCTTTTCGACGGCCTCGATCTTTTCGGGGTTCGCACCGATGCTCGCCCCACCGATTACATAGCCTAGGAGCATGCCGGACTTGACGCCAAAGACGCACTTCTCTGGGTTTAACTTGACCCTATGCTGTCTCAGGCTGTCAAAGGTCTCAGCCAGGTCGGACACGTGGTCACGGGCATCCTTACTTTTGACTACGATATCGTCGACGAGACTTCTACGTTCGCCCTATTTGATCGTGGAGAGTTTTTGCATGAGGATTTGGAGAACGCGCCAAACATTTTCGAGACCGAAGGACATGGTCGTATAGCAAAATGTGCCGAAAAGGCGTTACAAGGCGGTTTTTTCTTCGTCCTCTTTACACAACGCGATCCGATGGTAGCGAGTAAGCATCCGAAACTCATCAAAACTGAATCGCCAGTAGCGTCAACTAGCCGATCTATGCGTGGAAGGGAAAGTTATCCTTGGGGCAAAGCGGAATTAAGGTCGCGGTGGTCGACACACATCGCCATTGCCTCCTTTCTTACGGACAACGATCGGGTTCGCAAGCCAATCGGAGTCTTGAACAGCGAATAAAGCCCGCCGAAGCGGCTTGCCGAGCTGGTCTTGGATGATCTTGGCCTTCGATCGGGAACACGCCTCGACTTCGCCTTACGGTTTCTTGTCGGGCCGGACAGCTAGCTCGTGCTCGATCACCTCCCTTGGGACACGGGCATATCGAGCGGCTCCCATGCAAACGCGTCCTTGTTAGCCCGGAGGAAGGTAATGAGCTCGAGTTCCTATTGAGGCTCGAGGTTGTCCCCACGTGGACCACCTTGGAGGGTCGACTCCGTGAGGACGACGGTTTTGGTGGGCTCCTGCGGTGCAGTGCCACCTTTGGGCGCTGTGGGCGCTCTTTGCTCTTTGGGACCACGGGTAGGGAGCTGTCCTACCATGGCGGTATGATCTCGTCGTAGTCGAGGGCCGTCTTGTGGTTGCCCGGACGGTGATGACTCCCTGGTGCCGGCATCTTCGTGCAATGGTAGGCGTGGTGAGATCGCCATGAACTTGGAAGCGCGGGCGTCCCAAGATGGCGTTGTAGGGGAGCTCGGTTTCCACCACCTCGAAGGTGATGTACTCCGTCCGGAAGTTGGTGGAGGAGCCGAATGTGACGGGCAAGACGACCGCCTAACGGGCGAAGCGGCGATCCGGGGCGATCCGTGGAAGGGGACGGTGATGTCCTTGATCTTGGAGCGCGGGACCTGCGTGAGGCCTAGGACGCGCGCCGTGATGATGTCCAGCGAGCTCCCGCTGTCCACGAAGACGCGGTCGACCCTGGTATTGCCAATGGTGGGGCAGAGTACCAGTGGGAGGCGCTGGGGTTTGGAGAGCCCGGCCGGGCAGTCCGTCACCGAAAAGGTGATGGCCTGGCTGGACCAAGGCAGAGATTCTGCCGCGGGCTTGCCGCAGGAGATGTGGAGGACCTCACGGGACGCGGCTTTGAGCTCGCGTCGAGAGGTGTAAGCTGACGTGCCGCCAAAGATGACGGCGACGTGGCCACGGGCTTCGGGGAAACCCTGGTCCTGGCCGCCCTGGGGTGTAGGTGTCGCGGCCGTGCCTTCGGGCAGCTCGGGCATGGGACCGCGACCAGCGTAAAAATCCTCCAGCTGGCGGGCCCATGTGCGACAGTTGCGCAGCTCGTGGCCGGGGCGCTGATGAAGGCGGCAGAAGAGGCTAGGGTCATGGGCGGTCTCACCGTTACGCGGCCGTGGACGGGAGGCCGACCTTAGGGTGCCCAGACGCCGCGCGTGACCCGCCTCCAGTGGGGAGGTTACGCGACCGCTTTATGTGGCGCTGGGCGGATGTCGAGGCGGCGGCGATCGGCAGAGAGCCGCGCGGCGGCACTCTGGCTGGTCGAGGCTCGGCGGCGATGAACTTAGCGGGCGCTCCTCGCCGCTTCTTCTTCTTCTTGTCCGCCTCGGTTTTGCCCGGGCCATCGCCGACCTTGGCCTTCTTCTTCGCACGGCCCCTCTTGCGCTCTACCGCCTCAGAGGCGTTGACGTAGAGGGCAGCGGTGCGGAAGAGCTTGCTCGCCGTGTTGACCGGGTGGAGCTCGAGATCCTCAGTGTAACGCCGGTCCCTCACACCATCCTTGAAGGCGTCGATGATGGCCTCATCTGAGATGCAGGGGATTGTGTTGCGGGCTCTAACGAACCGGCACACAAAGTCCTGGAGACTCTCATCATCTCGCTGCACCACGAGCTTGAGGTCTGGGGCCCAGGCCGGGCGTAACAACCACAGAAGCGGTGCGGAGGGCATCCTGCAGCTGGGACCAGCTGTGGATAGAACTAGGCCGTTGATTGAACAGCCAGGTCCGAGCCATGCCCTCGAGCACTGTGGGGAAGTAGTTGAGCCTCGTCTCCCCCCATGGCTCGGACGGCGGTGGTGTAGACGGATAGGAACTCTTCGGGATTCTTGCTCCCATCGAACTTCTCGATTGGCCCGGGTTTGAACTTCGGCGGCCAAGGCGCCTCATGAGAGCGGGAGAAAGGCGGGCGACTGGCGCGACCTTCGGGCGAGGCGTCGAAGAGGGCCCAGCGGGAGAACACCCGCCCGCACGCGTGACGAGCCCCGCCGAAGAGGCCGCCCGAGCTGGCGCGCACGGCGCGGCCGCGGCTTCTGATGGGAACGGCTCTGGCGCCGTCGTGGCGGAGTTGTTCGAAAGTGCCACGGTGATCGGACTCTTGCCGCGCCCGACGCGTCTGGCGATCGCCGTAGGTCTGCCGCTCGTCTTTGGTCGATGCCGCGGTGATAGCGCCTACTCGCCCGGCGATGGCGGACACAGATCTGCCATAGTGAAGCCACGGGATCCTTCTCCAGTCACGGATGACCGTGGTGATGGCGCAGCGCCCTCTGGCTGGCTGCGCAGAGTGGGTTCGTCATGGTCTCCACGAGGGAGTCGGCCGTGGCGGCAGCTGCGGAGTCGCAGACGGCAGCCCTCCTCGCAGATCCGTCCATGACGCGACGGACATCATCGTTGAAGAATACCGGCCGCGGTAGCGACGACGCAGCTCGCTCACAGGACTCCCATCTCCTGCGTCCGCGTCGACCGCGGCTGCGAAGACGCAGCGGGACGTGCGTGAGGCCGGGGGAAACGTCCCGGTGTTGCCAGCGGAAGTGGCGGAGTCGCCTAGCAGCTCGAACTCCATGGGAGTCTCACTGACATGGGTGACGGAGGGGTCCAGCTCAGGGAGCGATTCCTCGGGGCGAAACTCCACCCTTGGGGCGAGAGAGGCATCGACCTCCATCTCGTCGGCCCCGGCTTCGGCGAGGTACCCCTCCCGCCAGCCGTCGTACGACGGGACCAAATCGTCCAGATCGTCGCACTCATCGAACTCAAGGTCCAGAGCCTCGTCGTTGCTCGGAATCTCGACGGCGTGCGAGGAACGGAGTCTTTGAGGGTTAGTCATGGGCCCCACGGTGGGCGCCAGCTGTCGGTGTCTGGGAATCACGCTCCTGAAGAGCAGTGGTCCACGGATCGGCAGACGAATTTGTAGTTGGAGTGAGGCCCAACGACGACCCTTCTCAGCAACTCAGGCGGCGGCCCAGCCTGCGGAAGGCTAGGACCGCGCCGCCTTCCCGGACAAGGGCCTGGTGCGACTTGATGACCTAGGTACAGGTCCTCAGTACAGTGCGAGAGAGAAAGAAAGAAGATGCGAACCACGAAGACACGGTCGATTTACCCTGGTTCGAGCCCCCACTGCCGGATAATAGCTCTACTCTAGCTTAGATGATTATTTGGTGGAAAACAGTACAAGGGTGCCAAGACCGGGCTTGAGGGCACCGATCCCGAGCTTACAACGAAGGTGGCTAAGGACTAAGGCTACTCGCTAGGGAAGCTTCGGATGCGGGTGTTGCTTGAGCTTGAATCAGATGGCATCGGATCGGGGGTCATGAACGCTCAGGAACCCTCCTTTTATAGGCGCGATGGGCCGCCCGAGGCTGATACGGCGGGCCTCGCGCTAGTCTTTGCTTTAGTGGCGAGGCTCTTGTCTTGTTATAAGGTTACATCGGTGCATCGAGCTGCGCAGGAGAAGCTGGTCGGGTTAGTACTGAACACGTGTTTGTCTTAACATGCCCGTTCAAGGGAGAGAACTTCTTTAGGGGGAAAGCACTTTCCCTTTATCCCTAATATGGCCTTGACTGGACCGAGCCAGCTCTGCGCCACCCGTTGGGGGCGTCGCGTAGCGCAACAACCATCTGCTGCCTGCCAAAGAGGGCAAACGACAAGACGGATCGTCGCGTATACTTCCTCGGCTGCGGGTCCACAGGAGATCTGATTCGTTCGGTCAAGGCGGAGAAAGCATAGTGGGCCATGGCGGTTATCGCCACCGCCCACGGGTGAGCGGATCACCGAGGACCTTCTCGAGCTAAGGGATAGCCGGGAGGGACATGGTGACGCACGGTTTGACCTAGTCAAGCCCGGGACAGCCACGAGCGAGTTAGGTGGCTTCTTTAGTACGGCCAGGGATAGCCTGCTTGGTCTTCTGTTCGTGTGGTGGGCCGGTACGGAATCGGCCCAAGGCCTGCTTCAAGATAAACCGTTTACTAATCATCGACAGTTTCAAATAACGGTTCCATCCTTATCTAGTGGTAGGTCTCAAGCTTTTCCGCATGAGAGCTAAGACACTCCTTTAAGATGGTGATGGTCGGGAGAACCCTTGTGGCTCGTGGCATTGTTCGACTCAATCATAAGGTAGCCTTTCGGTTAGCAATGGAAACGAGTTCCCTCAACCATGGCCACACACTTCGTTGGTACTGGGGCCGGTATCGTGATCATAATCGACCCCTTGCCTCTATACCACCACTAAGGTGATAATTCGTACTACTAAATATCTCATAACTCTTGTGCATGCATGCTTAACAATGTTCAAGAAATATCACAAGGAAATATCAACACATATGCAAACTAGTTACTACAGGGATAGCATTTTGGACACATTCGCCACTCTTCTTCTACGGCGAACCACCTTACAATATCGTGCTGACTACCGTAATATCGTACTAGGTCACATAACCTCGTGAAGGTGCTAAATGGTGATGGACTAGGGTAATTTATGGTTCCCTAAGATACATTGTCGACCTATTATGGGAGCTAATCCAAATCTCACTGATGCAGCCGGCGGATACGGAAGCGCAGGGCTCCTGCCTCTGAGCGCCTACTAGGAGACCTAACGCATTCCCATATGGTCGTTGGATGTGGTGTCACCGCAAGGGTGTCTGATTTGTTGTCTTTGTCTGGTGCCGGCTTTGAGTCCACCTCCACTTTTTCTAGCGGGAGTGCCGAGGTAGGAGGCTTGTTGGTGTGAGTAGGATCCTGCGGGATGTTGATGTTGGCCTTCTTCAAAACTCTCGTAGGACAACGGCCTGCGAAGTGGCCAGCTTGATGGCAGTGGAAGCATGTACCGTTCTGTCTATCTATGAATGCTTGCTTAAGTTGTAATCCCCTTTTTCTTTTTTCATGCTGGGGAGTCATTCGGTGTGCAACCAACCTTGCTTGGGTAGCGGTTGTCTTCGTGGCCTCCACTTCGTCCATGGCACTAAGTAACAACTCCCTTAGCTGATTTAACTCGCCTTCCATTCTGCATAGTCAACGGTTTTAAAACTAGGTAAGTACAATGATAAAATCAAAGGTGACTGTTAAGCTTTTGTAGGTAAGAGTAGCAATTTTTCGAGTTTTCAAATTAAGGTACAAAGTATTCCTCTACTAACGGCCAATAAGATTATGGGTTCCTACAGTCACCTGGCTCTGATACCAACTTTGTCGGCCCTCAATTTTATACTTACCAGAGAGCCGCTATTCATATGCACTAGACCCTGGATCAATACACTAGTGCGTGCAATACATAGGTGAGTATCATACATACATACGTTTCCTTATTCGGAGTATTACATACCTGGTTGCGTGATGCAGACTAAATATTAAATAAGCCGCGAGATCGTACAACTGATATAGGTAAACCATCAGAGTTAGCAAAGCATATAAGATTAACCGAAATATCCTCCATCGGCTATGCATTTCTGCAGGCGACTGGAGCAAACCCTAAACCACATCATGGCCATCGTAGCCGGGTCATCTCCTTCGGAACACTCGACAATTCCTTCTCCTTAACTTTCATCTAAAAGAGTGAAGATATGCGAGATCTGTGTGATCCAAACGTTGGCTAGTTAACACTCCCCTTAATGCACTTAATGTTAGGAGGCTTCGATTTGGGGGAAGAGGTTCTTTTATTTGCGTGAAGCCAGTTTTAAGATGAGTTCAAATCACCCTATCTAGCATCAGGTATTAACGTTTCCATTAATCATCAGGGGGTTCAGCACACAAAACAAACATAACCTAGGCACTCAACCCAAGCCCAACAGACAGACCTTGATGACCAACCATAAAGTAACCAACTCAAACTCGACCAACTCTTGCCCAATTTCACAATCAACTCAACCAATCCAATACCCATAACCAGCTTAACCAATCATCTCGACTTTCTTCTGGTTGCCCCCAACCTTTCCTAGTTCTGCCATCTTTCCAGGATTAGGCAAATCCTATTGTGGACCACACATGCCATGGCATGATCACCCCGGCCTAGTAGGGTTGCCAGCCCTCACTAGCCGACCATCACCCTAGAGATGTGTGGCCATTATCACCCTCGGTGATGACCAATGCCGGTCCCTATCGAGAATGGTCTCAGAGAGCCTCCGCAGAGCGCTCACTCCTGACGATCCTAGACCCGTACTCCACACGATGGCTATGCGTTGTGTTGGAACCATCCCGTAGATGGCAGCGATCTCTTCACTACGCGTGTTACTCCGCGCTCCTCCTGGGTAAGCCCAGGCTAAATCCAGCACAAGGCATCTCATGCCTTAATCATCCATCACATGTCATCTAGGGGCAACCCACGGATCATTCTCTACTTCCATGGTCATCGACCACACCACACACTGTCTCCCAACCGACTGACCAAAACCGACCAAGAACCCACATAACCATACCCACAAACACTATCAGCCCAACTTGCATCTACCAGCCCTATTTGTCATACGTCAAATTATATTGAATGAGAATCATGAATGTCCGATGAATATTGGTTCACTGTTCCTTGGCGATTAGCCAGAAGATTTGTTAAGCCTAAGCCAGTCTAAGCAAGTTTTACCCATTAGATAGGGTTAAAATGGTTACCAGACTAATCATAGGCTAACAAGAGTAATGACAATCAGGGCAGTCATTAAGGCTAAACATTTCAAGGCAGGCATGTATAAGTATTACATGATTAACAATTAGGCAATCTAGTAAGCATGCATTT
Source organism: Raddia guianensis (assembly GCA_036346415.1). Classification (NCBI taxonomy): domain Eukaryota; kingdom Viridiplantae; phylum Streptophyta; class Magnoliopsida; order Poales; family Poaceae; genus Raddia; species Raddia guianensis. The sequence continues at coordinate 8,737,175 of CM070537.1, forward strand.
TTTATAATTAATCAACATAGATTAAGGAATACTGGGTAGTAAGCATGATATTAGTGATGTTAATCCACACTAGGGAAAGCCACAATCTCTCCCTAATGCGGACTAAATCTACAGAGTAAGTGTTAACTCGCCTGGACCACTTGTATCCCAACTGTGGATCTTGATTCGCCTTGAGATCCTCCTTAATCCCTTGGGGTCTACCGACAAGAACCAAATGACACAGATAAACACCACGCTGTGGGGAAAACATGGTACATGATATGCAATCGCTTCTACAAACTTAGTAGCGAGTCTACGCAGGCTACCCTAGCATCTCAATGGTATTCCTACTAAGAGAATTCCATGAGTTTCTATAAAGGGATAGACTTTATCAAGAGTCTCACGGGTGCGGAATAACGTCACCGAGGTCGTGCGACTAGGGATACTACTGCATGAAATGTTCTAGACTAAAATGTGACGTATTTTCGATTAAGTTTCCATATCGAGATTTAATCAGTTGTTTGGAAAATAGGCGTATGCGCGCGTTGTATTTTTGATTCAGGCGAGAGTTATGATGTTCCCATGTACCTAGGTTGTTCTTGTTCATTAGTTAGGATGCCCAACTTAGTTCTAGTATTTATTAACATTCAAATAATTTTGTTTTACTTATTATATAGAGAATACTGCGTAGGTTCACTAATTACTTACTAATGCAAATCAGAATCATGATACATGCACGTGACCTAGGCTCTCTCTTCGACATCATTGTATAAGACCGGGTGGCAATGCTAATGTTCGTATGATATGCCATGCATGTCCGGATATATTAATAAGTAATGTTACCATTATATAGTAATCTAGCTATACCCTAAAATATGATTTCGTAAGATACGGTCGTAATTGACTGATTAGGGTATTTAAAATGATATACGATGACGAGCCTACCTGTGGAATCAAGTTTATAGATGTTGGCATTTTTCTATGTTTCGTAAATATATGGTATAACTTTAAGTTATAAGTTTATTAATTCTTTTTCTAAAGGCAGCCCAATAACTCATCATTTGTTGGAGTTTAGCAAATTACTACTCTAAAGAATGCATTTTGGGTGTATGTTATTTTATACGCTGGCTAACTAACTCTGTGGGTTCTATCAATCTTTAAAGACAGATAGTCACTTCAGAGGTCTTCCTCTTATATCCTTGGATCCAAGGATTTATTCTGAGTCCAAAAGGTTATTTTATGTCTAAAGACGTTTCATTAAGTTTTAAATAAACCGCACACGATCTTATTTAATGGGGCTCTCGTCTAATATTAGTTTACTCGGTACTATTAATCCTTTTTAGTGTTTCCATCATTCCCTTTGGGTTTATAACAGTATTTTATACTTATATAATTCTCCCATTTAACCAATTTAGTTCTAAATTTCATTAACAAGCAATCCGATTCGGTCCCTTTTCTATATATATAGGAAGGTTAAATGGGGCTAATTACTTTGTTCAGGAAAAACCTATGGACAATGCTTAAGCTAATATTATTATAAATTTTGTGATGGGCTCTAGTAATTACCAAGAATTTTCTAAGAATTTAGGAGGTGCCTACGGGTTTTAAATAAATTATGAAATCATATTGTAAAAATAAGAAAAAGATTGCCATTGGGCTTTATACGATTTTAATAATCCAATTTTTCCACTACACTATTTATTGTGATATTTTTCCCAGGCTGAAAACCCTCTGCAGTATTTGTTTTACAAAATTTCATAATTTTTGGATAACGTTTACTATTTTAAATAAATTCTACAGAGTGTTATGACACATGAAATAACAGATTTCAGGCTTAATTAGCAAATCTGCCGTGGCCTGGCCTTGGGCCGATCTGGACTGGACGTGGCTTGAGCCCAGGGCGCAACAGCTTAACTGAAGGCGTATTTCTAGAGTTTTCGTTTCCACTTATCGATAAGTGGGACCAAGGCCCACCTGTCCGCCTCCTGAGATACATACTAGCTGGGCCCCACACGTCAGTGGTTCAATCCCTCTCAGCACTGTACATTCTTCGTCTACCTCTGGGCTGCTGCTCACGGTGGCTGCCATTGGAGCTCCGACGAGCTCAGCTAGCCGGCGAGGGAAGGCATGGCGGCATGGACAAATGACTAAAATGGAACCGGGGATCCGATGCGAATCCATCGGTACCCAAGGTTCGGCGAACGGCGCTACGGCACGGCAACATGACGAGCTCCACTGGCGAGCAATGTACGATGAGCACGAGCTAAGGAGGGTGAAGGGGATGCTCACAATATGCACGAAAATTAGCCGGAGATGGCTTGGTGTGTGGTCCAGCGACGAGGAGGTCGACGTCACCAAATTGACGGATCCGAACTCAGTGTAGGTTTGGGTAATTTTGGGGAAAAGAGTGAAACGACGCCGGTGTGGTTCGGAATCGGTAATAGATGCTGAGGAGAGGGAGATGGAGCCACGGGGGGTCACGAGCACTGCGGAAGGGCTTAATGGAGACAAGAGTTGAGCCGGGCAAGCGGGACGACTCGGTGGTACGACGCGGCTGCAAACGGCGCAGCGCGGCGCGACGCGATGCGTGCGGCGCGGCGCGGCAGAGGCAGAGCAGAGCAGGGCCGGTGGCCACGTGGAAAAGTGTGAGAGAGAGAAAGTGAGAGAGTTGCCTGCAAGGTGTTCGGTAGAATGCCCAAGAAAGTAGAGAGAAGAATGATTTTAATTTGCATTTGAAATTTTATCCTTGGTTTTAAATTGGTTCAATTGGTTCAGACTTTTCACTAGTTTACTCCTAACCAAAATTTGGGGTGTTACAGCAAAATTAAAAAATAATCTGCCATGGGAACCCTCGGACTTAAAGAAGTCGGTGTAAAAGTGTAAAACCAACGGCGCATGATCATGAAACGCCTGATAGAAAGGAAATTTGGCGAGCGATATGATGCAATGCATTGCATCTCTCGATGTTTTCATCATGGACAAACTTTGGTACCTCTTTTCTCCTATATACACAGCGAGCTGTCAAGCGTCAGCCATCTATTGGAGAAGCATCGTCTAGTCTCCATCACAAGTGAAATAATAAAATGGATTCTCCAAAAAAAAGTGAAATAATAAAATGCGCAAGGCGAGATGCAAGTATATATTCCCACTTACCAAGAGATAAGTATATTCTTGACTTCCAAGAAGAGAGCGGTCTAATTAGGACTTTTGCTTGATAATCATGAGGGAATCTATAAATAGTACAAACCCGAGTAGAAGAGGAGTTTTTGTGGCTCGCCATGTGGCTGCCTCCCCACCCAACGCTCGCTTGTGCACTTCGCTTGCATCACCGCTCGCTTGCTTGTCACGTCGCCTGCATGCGCAGCTCGCTCGTCTGTAGCTACACTCGCGTCGCCTGTGCACGCATGACGCGCATGCTGCTTACCGTACGATATATGCTGCTTAGTGAAGATGAAGGACAAATAAATATGAAAGAGATGGCATTTTTTTGTGAGAAGGTTCAGTAAATTCCTCATAAAGAATGGTTATAACAATAAAAGCAAGAAAGATTCCGAAAAATCCAAATCTTTAAACACTCTGTTGTGAAACGATATATTTGTGGGCAAATTCGTAATTACTTGCTAATGGCGGTTATTAACTAAAGAGTGGTGGTTACACATATCACACATTCATTCTCTATATAAAGAGGCTTTGTCCATTGTAAACACAACTTCATCATTCAATAAAGAATTACTCCCTCTCAATTCTCTCACTCTCACACTGGGCTAATAGTGTACTCCAACACGTTATCAGCACTGCCTCTGTCCTGTGAGAATAGAGAGTGATTCCTAATCGCGATTAAGGAAGAGACGATGAGGGAGAAGCAACCGAATGCTACTCTGTTTGTTGTTCGTTCTTCCTCTGTACTTCATCAACTGCTGCATATTGCGGTTGCGGTTCAACCAAAGTTGTTTCCAACTGCATGCAAAAAGGCAAGATCAGGACAAACTGTAAGTGATCAATTGCAGTAATCTTGCTGTTTCTTTTGTATGCAAAGACGGTAAGGAACTCTACTATCCTAATTAGTAATTACATCACTGATTAGCGAATCCATGGCAAGAACAAGCCATAAAAGTTAGTAGAAGGGGGTATGTTTCTTGCCAGGACAACGAGGAACAGAACCGGTAGGGTTCCCCCTCAATTATAGTCCATGATGGCAAATCAAATGATCAAAATTGTTTATAATTGCTAAGACAATTCTTGATGCCATCGCTCCAACCCAAGTCCTCACTGTGTTCATACACGGATGGGGAAGGGGAACAAAAACGTACCTGTTTGGAACAGGATAACCCAAAATCCTCGGTGTCACTGACATTGGCCGGGCTCTATGCTGAGACGGCCATGGCGCCATCAGGGACTACGGCATCGGGCTGGCGGTCGATGTAACGGCCGGCCTTGACTTCGCCTTGGCGGAACGACATCGGAGTCCATCTCAGAGGAGTAGGCCTCCGTCTTCGGGCCTCCTGTCTTCAGTCGCCACGGGGTGGCGGCGTAGGCGGTCGGCATCGTCTTCCGCAGAAAGGTGGAGGCCAAAGCCGGGCTCGGTCCGGCGGCGTGAGTGGTGGCCACGGCCAGCCACGAGCGGCCAGCCTTGAGGATGTTGGGCCGGCGCCAGTACACGGGACGGCCGGACTTGATGTCAACGACGAGGCGCTCGGAGCCTCGGACTGACGGATGGCGGCGCTCCAGTCGCCGGTGGCAAAGGCATGGAAGCGACGGCTGGCGATGCTCCAGCTTGTGGAGGCGACGAACGCCGGCGCGGGCCACCATGGGGGGAGGCGGCGTCCCCCAACTCTGGCCGCCACGAGTGGCGGCGCACAGTACAGCCGAGGGCGAGCCACGGGGTGGCGGCACCAGGCGGCGGCTCCAGCCCGCCCACGGGTCGGCGGCGGCGGCTCCAGGCGGGGCCGGCCATGGGTCGGCGCCGGCCCTTCCCGGCTAAACATAGCCAAGAAACGGCGGCGGCTCCACGCCGGTGAAGCGCCGGCGGGCGGCGGCCATGGGGGCTGGGGGTGGAACCCTAGCACCCCAGGCGGTTGCAAATAATTGGGCCAAAAGGCCCATCCTGCTGGGGAAAGAAAAAAAATCCGATTTTGCAATTTAGTCTGGAAAATTGTAGAAATTGCAAATAAACCCACCTGATAAGAAGAAGGGTTAATTTTGCAATGAAAATATTTGCGTATGAGCCCTCGGGGTTTCTGAAAATTTGCAAATATATTCAATTCAGCATATCAATGCTGTAATTTGATGTTTTACTGCATATACTACGATTTTACCCGTAAAAATATTGATAATCGCAATGTAGATGTGTTTAAATGCAGTTATTTACATCTTGGGGTTATTATTTCTGAATTTAATTTTCTAGCATTTATCTTTCGTATGATGTAGTTGACGATTACCTTAAGTGCTAAGATTTGCACAAGGCATAGGTCCTATGGCATATCTATGTCCATAGTAAGAGTATCTCGCCCATTGCTACAAGGTCTACGTCACTTTATTATATTCTGCATTGTTTATGATTTAAGTTATTTACTTAACTTGAAATGTAGAATTTATTGCTAGAAAATTATGTTGATGATTACCTTAAGTGCTAAAATTAGCACAAGGCATGAGTCCTATGGCATATCTATGTCCATGGTGGGAGTATCCCGCTCATTGCTAAAAGGTCTACATCAGTTTGTTATATTCTGCACTGATTATTATTTTAGTTATTTTGATTTAACTAAAATTTGCAGATTTTTTGCATTTGCATATTTTTGGTGATTACCTTCTTAGTATGGGTCATATGGCTGGGCCATAGTGAGAGTAGCTCGCCCATAATGTCAAGGTCTACACCATTTTTTGTATTTGCATATTTTTGGTGATTACCTTCTTAGTATGGGTCCTATGGCTGGGCCATAGTGAGGGTAGCTCACCCATAATGTTAAGGTCTACACCATTTAATTTTTTACATTTGCATATTTTGGTGATTACCTTTTTAGTGTGGGTGCTATGGCCGGGCCATAGCGAGAATAACTCGCCCATAAGCAAAGGTTTACACCATTGATTAATTTTGCATTACGTTTATGTTATTGGTTTACATTCAATTCGATGATTAATTTCTATGCGTTGGTGAAAGCACAAGGTAGTGGAGTCTATTCCATTGGCTGCGACTGTAGTGTCGCTCATTCCTTTGGGGGATGAAGTCCATGTATATATCAGTGATTTGTTCGCTCACTACTGAGAGGTCTACACTTGTTGCAAGGCAAACAGTGATTACCTTCATCGTATATAAACCAATCCAAATATCATCACAATTTCCTATTATACTGTATTATTTGATGTTTTTAAGTTATTGGGCTTAAATAAAATGCAGAAAATTAGGAAAAATGTTGAAAAATTATGGGAACCATTTTTGGGATTATTGATGGATTTTCTATTTGCCATCAAAACCAATGATATTGGAAATATCCTGAAAATTGAAGCGGAAATTTCGAGAAATTGATATTATCCTTGGAGGGGATAATTTTGAGTGTGTCCATATTGCACTCAATTCATGTAACTACAAGTTACGGATAGGTAGTATGCCTGTAGTACGTTACATGTAAATATCATATCTCTTTGATGAAATATTTGGCAAATAGCTTCAAATATTTTATTGAGATTATCTCTTTATAATATGATTGCCAATTATTTAATTTTGATTGGTGACTACCTTTTTGGTGCGGAGCCAATTAACATTGGCAATGGTAAAAATATTACCCGCAGCTATATTAAGATCTACACCCATCATTGTGATCCCCTTTATCATGATTTTTGACATTGATGTCACTTACCTATTTTATTGGTGGATATCATGATTGACAAATGGTTATTTGGCATAGTAAGCCATTTTAATTGGCAACTGGTCCATGGTTGAGGAAAATCCTCAAATTGTTATGACTATATTTGATTAAAAGATATCTTTTGGCTATGCAAATTGACTATAACAGTCACTTGTTGTCATGAACGACAACTCAATGTCCAAATTGCATATTTAGAGAGGATAAATCCTATGTGAATGTATTCACTATGCACAATAGTCTTTTGGTTAAAAGAGTATGTAACTATATGTTACCGATATTTGTCTTAATTGACAAAGCGTGCATTAGAAGATGATAAATATCAAATGGTATATGGAGAATTATGCTCCAATTCTCATTGGATAATTTCGAGATATCATTATTGGCATAAATAATCTCTCGGAGATTTTAATTATGTCCACGATGTTGAACAAATATCATCTTGATTTAAATGAAAATCTAATACATTGGATGTTTACTTTTCCATATCTTATTAGATCATGAGATGATTTAAATTGTTCTATTCAATTACTTCTCTTTTGGACAAGAGTCGTTTTTGAAAAGATGAATAGAACATTAGTAAGATGATTAATCTTGCATGGAATAAAGTAAATTATATACCAAAATTTGGATCATTTACTTTGCCTTTCCTTAAGAGGAATCAGTGTGTCGAGTATATTGTGTTAAACTCGTGTGCACTAATGTCTTGGAGACAAATAGGAATATATTTTCCATAGTGACACCAGTAGGTATAGCCTAAATCATATATTGATCATACTAGATCAAACTGGTTATAATATGTTTTACAACATAAAGCCTATGATCCTCTGATATTTATGATATTTTCACGTCATAAATTCATACTCAAGTGAAAATATGTCTACATTTTCGAATTAATTCTTAAACACAAGTTTTTGTTCAAGCTATTACTTGAAAATTTTATGATTAACGTGGAGAGAGGGAGGATATTACACATATTATCAAAGATGTTTATATCGATGATATCTTATTTGAAAGGCATTGTTAAATATGCTTATGATAATAGAAATCTTGGAGATTTTCCTTTTGAAAAGGCATATTAAGAAAATAATAGGTCATTTTGGGAAATAATTGAATGATTTTGTTTGTATCTAGTTGATACAGATGAATGTCATTTATTATATTGCCTATATCCACGTGGTGGATGTTTGATATCATATTTGGCAATATGTTAGTCACTGTCATGTAGCATAAGCGCACGTAAATGTCAAACTATATGGAAATAGTTACATGTGCATTATGACTTGTATGTCATATTCATTTGTTTGGAACAAATAATTCCCAAAATTATCAAACATGATGTAAGATCAAGCCTCCCATGGGCTGATTGATTTTGGTAATTGATGGCAACTAGGCCGTACAGCTGGAACGCCAAGGTTAAGGACCTTTTGTTTCCTAGTTTCTCTGAATTCCTTGTGTGCGTCTTATTGCCCAACTCAACCAAATCGACTACATCCTCTCGGTTGCGAGGTCCCACCGAGCACGCAGTCCGAAACATCACCGTGGGTCCCATGGGGTTCCGAGAGTGCAGTGTTATCTTGGCGAACCATCTAGAGCAATTACACTCCCGAGGATCGAGAATGTTAGGGTCCGGTATCCGTGGTTTCGTAGCAGCTAAGTCATCGAAATACGAGGCCTTGAAACTTCCGCCATAGTGATCTAAACCTCCGCGGGTCCACAAGTCGATAAGGTAGGCCCAAAACCCTAGGTGTGTTGTCGGGCGAAGTCGGTAGTGACAAAATCCAAGTGGGGGCAAAATCTCAGCCCCATCGGACGGCGTCTGGTGAGCCCAAGCCAAAATTTGGCTAAGTCCCGAAAACACCACCACCTTGTCGGACGGCGTCCGAGCGCTCTTGAGACGGGTCTCGCATAAAGCAGGATTCCCAGAGGATGAGCTTGAAAATGGCTAAGTCCCAAACCGCACTGTCCCTGTCGGACGGAGTCCGATCCGGACCGGACGGCGTTCGATGAAGGAAGAAATCGGCAACACGGAGCTTGGACGGCGTCTGGCGGCGTCCGACGGCCACCCTCACTGTCGGACGGCGTCAAACCAAGACCGGACGCGTCCGATGGCAGCTAAACAGCGACCTAACACTGGCGGGCGCCCGTTCACTCGCGCCCGGCCAAGACTTCGCCAGACGCGTCTGATAAGCCACCGGACGGCGTCCGACGAAGCACAAAAATGGTCTTGACCTTCTGTCGGACGGCGTTCGACGGGAACCGGACGACGTCCGATCGATTGATCTGAATCTCGCGATTTAATCTAAGCCGTCCATTTCTAGGTTTTAGACTTGTGCCTATAAATAGGGGTTTGGAGCACGGGAGAAAATTGAGAGAGAGCCTCATTAGCAGCCACCCCTTTCCCTTTCCACCCAAGAGAGCTCCTCCCATGGCACCCACCTCCATCTAGGGTTCCATGTACTTGTGAGATTGACAGGGAGAAGAAGAGAGGAAGAGGAAGAAGAAGGTGCCCCCTACCTCCTCTCATCCATCCCCAAGGTTTGCCCCTTCTCCCATGGTGTTCTTGCCCTAGTCTCCATGGTAGGAGAGAAGGGGTAGTGGTGAGAGACGGTCTCCGTGAAGGCAATATGCCCTAGATCAATCATGAGATGATTGTGTAATACGTCTTTGTTCATGTACTTTTCGATAACTAGCTTATCAGGTTCCATGAATAATGGTCATAACTTTGTTCATCAAGTATGACTTGGTTGTGAGACACATTGTTTGTATGACATTATTCTAAACCGATCCCTGATCCAGAATCATTATGAGGAGCAGTAATGATTGATCGGCGCATGTATTGATTGATGGTACTGTTTCACATACCATAGATATTGTGGATATTGAATCAATAATGTGGACACGTGTTAGAGAACACGGATGGTTGGATTGACCTACTCCGAGACACTGTTGAGATTGTTATCTTAATAGTGCCATCAGATTGTTGTCACGAGTGGTACACCTATATGGTCCTTAGACCTGAGATCATCATAGAGTCCCAGCATGTGTAGTTGTATACTTTGGGGTTATCAAACGCTACTCCGTAACTGGGTAGTTATAAAGGTAACTTACGGGTATGCCGCGAAACATGGCGTAGGGGTGTGATAGATCAAGATGAAATTTGCCCCTCCTCGGTGACGGGAGAGATACCTCTGGGCCCCTCGGTGTGAATGGATAAGGAAAGTGCTTGTGGCCGTGCCAAGGTGACTAATTGTTAGTCACATCTTATATCCATTACGGAGCAGTGAATGGGTCGAGCTATCACAAGGGGCACGTATCTTGCCTTGAGCTTGGCGGTGTCGCGTGGCAAAGGGATCGGTATGTCTGGCGTGTATCAAGGTTCACCGATGAGATCATTCTGCATTCGGGGTCAATATGTGTTGCTAGATACCGCTATTGATCGTGGATGGAAACGGGTTTCGGGTCCGCGACGACTTGCACATGAACCTAACGGGTCACACACTTAACGGGTTGGAACATGCTTAACGGATTCATACATTAATGGGTTTTGGCGTGGATATGGATCGCGTGGGAGGTAGAGTCCTAATGGGCCTTCTAGTGTAGAAGCCCGTTAGCACGTCTATATAAGTTGGAGGCCAGGGGCGGCACGGAGAGGTGTTAGATGTACTCCACCCAAACCCTAGCCGCCGCGCCCCTCCCGCTCCCGAGGAAACCCTAGCCGAGCGACGTGGTGCTAGCACGCCCGGCGCGACGTTCCCCACGGACGTGTGGATACCTTAGAAACCTTTGCGCTTTCGCGGACGTGCTGGCTGATCGGCGACCTCTCCGCGAGCACGGGCGACCTCTCCCCGTCACCGGCGACCCCTAGGCGAGCACCGGCAACCACTCGGCGAGCACGGGCGATCCCACGGTGAGCCGGGCGACCTCACCCCGAGCACGGGCGACCTCTCGGCGAGCCGGGCGACCTCACCCCAAGCACGGGCGACCCCTCGGCGAGCACCGGTGACCCCTCGGAGAGCAGTCGGCGTACTGATCGGGGCGTGTTCGACTACTTCCTCTACGTGCGCGAGTCTTCTTCCGCTGCATCCGCGCGTCGAGGGTAACGATCCATGGTCCCCTACTTGCATGTTGATCCTGGGTGTGCGCGAAAATTTTGATTTTCGGCTAGCGCAGCCTGCACGTTTCCCATCAGTGGTATCAGAGCGATCATGTGTAGTCTCGGATCTGGATCTGGCGCATATATGATATGATGCTGATATTGTTCACGGGTTGATATGATCACGGGGAGTTAGAGGTATGAGTTGATAGCATCACGTGTGATCAAAAGATTAGTTCGCCCTCTTTTTTGTTCAAGACACACAACTCCCACACCGGCTGGTAACACCATCTGGGATTCGTGTGTGATGAACAAATCGAGGCAACAGATCGAGATCGCATGCGGTCGCCGTCTTCTCAAGGGGACCTCACGCGTTGGGTTGATGAGATCGACCTTATGGAAAATTGGGACATATGATGGCCCGGGACCGCCGTGATAGTCTGCGTAAGCCTGTTAATTAAAACTGACTCACATCGCGAGCGTTAGAATTCGATTCTGCGCCTAACTTGTTTTTCAGGGAATGATGTGAGTTGTATGGACCCTTTGTGTTGATTGCTTGTAATTTTCATGACCTGCGTGTCATGGTTAATTGCAACCGAAGGCTATCTGTTGTTGTATAACGACTGCGTCTTGGCATGTGATGCCTTGAATCCTCATGTATATTTGATTACTAGCTGTTAGGAGTAATAGCTTGTAATTGGTCATGGAGGCTTCAACCCTGGTGGCTTGGTGGACAGGAAAGAGCGTGGTGATGGAGATCATCGCGTACTTGGGCCATACTAACTCACAGCTTGATAGCGTATCTTCTGTGATTGTTTTCTGCTCTCTTTGTTCTATCTCTTTATCATAATTGGTGGTCATGATAGACTTTGATAGGATGGTTTCCCTCGAAAAATTAAGCAACTACCCTTCCAATAGCGGCACCTACAAGACCCTGTACGTTAGCGGATTGTTTCCACCCTACTTTGCGAGGGAGGGCGCCGTTTTCTTCCTTGGTCGTAGGGTGGAATGTGATTCCACATGCAATGCGTTGGTTTGCTTATCGGGGCTAGCACAAAAGGGTTTTGGGCCCCGGGGTATCTATGTTGGAGCCGGGGCATCGAATGCCGTCCAACAAACAAGAGTCACATATGATGTGATTGGCAAGGGGTTGCCCACCTATGTCTAGGTTCTTTGGTAACTCTAGAGTTTTTGACTATGGATCTTGTCCTTCTAAAATGCACCAGAGGGAAAGTGATTTTAGTGGGAGCATCTTTTATTAAATTGTTTAATGGAAGATTAACATGAACATAGTGCTAAAACTTTGCTTATTTATTCTGTTGTGTAGATGGCACGCAATGTCAATACAAACCCCGGTTTTAACTGCGTTCGGTCCTTGAGAGGAAAAACTTCGATGGGACAAATTTTATGGATTAGTATCGAAACTTGAGAATCGTTCTCAAGCAAGAGAAAAAGGAATATGTGCTAGAGGAGCCTATCCTTGAATCGGGTGATAATCGCCATTCTTGACAAAGCGTGCTTATGAGAAGCACACTAACGATGCTCTTGATGTTAGTTGTCTCATGCTAGCCACTATGAACTCGATCTGCAAAAGCAAGTATGAGCATCTTGATGCACATACTATGATCGAGGGTCTTAAGGGCATGTTTGAGAACCAAGCTAGGGCTGAGCGATATCGATATCAAAGCCCTGCTTTGCGTGCAAACTAAGCTGAAGGAGCCGCTGTTAGTCCTCATGTGATCAAGATGATTGGTTACATTGAGAGCACGGAGAAACTTGGCTTTCCCTTAAAAGTTGGTGGCCACGGATGTGATTCTCCGATCGCTCCTGCGAGCTTTGAGCCATTCATTTTGAACTTTCATATGAATAGCACGAGAAGACCACGACCGAAGTGCATGGGATGTCAAGAAGTGAAGCGAGCATTAAGAAAGGCCCTAGTCATGTGATGATGGTTCAAAAGGATAAGAAAAGGAAGCGCAAGGGCAAAGGAGCGGTGAGGATGCGATCCAAGATCCGAAACCTAAGCCACCGTGAAGCCCAAGAAGGGTGGTACAGGAATTCGACGAGTGTCACTCGCCATAAGAAAGGTCATTGGCGTAGGAACTGCAGAAAGTACCGGGAAGACAAGAAGAATGGGCTGTTTCATCTTGGTATTAATGTTATTGAAATTAATCTTGCAACTTGTCCTAATGAATCGTGGGTATTTGATACCGGATCAATGATTCATACTTGCAAATCGTTGCAGGGGCTTAGTAGGACTCGAAGCTGTGCAAGTAGGGAGGCGAATATTCGCGTCGGCAATGGAGCAAAGGTTGCTGCGTTGGCTGTCGGCGTCTATTCCTTACCATTACCGTCTGGTTTAGTCATGGAACTTAATAATTGTTATTATATTCCTGCCTTGAGCAAAAACCTTATCTCTTCTTCATGTTTGGAAGAAGATGGTTATGATTTTGTAATAAAGAACAAGCGTTGTTCTATTTATTTCAATGGTTTGTTCTATGGTAACTTCTCATTAATGAATGGGTTGTATGTGCTGGATCTTGATGATGCAAATGTTTATAACGTTAATACTAAAAGACTCAAAACAAATGATTTGAATTCCACTTATACGTGGTAATCGCCGCTTAGGCCATATAGGTAAGAAGCATGGAGAAGCTCCATAAAGATGGACTTCTTGGTTCAATTGATTTTGAATCTTTTGACACATGCGAATCTTGTTTACTTGGCAAGATGACAAAGACACCCTTTCTTGGTCACAAGTGAGAGGGTGAGTGACTTGTTGGCCCTCGCACATACGGATGTATGTGGACCGATGAGTCTTGAGGCGGAGGTGGTTTTCGGTACTTCATTACTTTTACCGATGATTTTAGTAGATATGGCTATATCTATCTAATGAGGCATAAGTCTGAATCTTTTGAAAAGTTCAAAGAGTTTCAAAATGAGGTACAAAATCATTTGGGCAAGACAATCAAATTTCTGCGATCTGATCGTGGAGGTGAATATTTGAGCCAAGAGTTTGGCGATCATCTAAAGAGTTGTGGAATTGTTCATAATTGACTCCACCGGGGCGCTTTGAGTGGAGCGGTATATCGAACGGTGGAACCGAACCTTGTTGGACATGGTGCGGTCTATGATGAGTCGGACTGATCTTCCTTTGTCATTTTGGGGACTCGCTCTAGAAACAGCTGCGTTCACTTTAAATAGGGTTCCATCAAAATCCGTGGAGAAGACACCATATGAGATATGGTCGGGCGGCGTCCGTGTTGTCTTTCTAAAGATTTGGGGCTCGAAGCTTATGTAAAACGATGACGTCGATAAGCTTCACGCCAAATCGGATAAATGCTTCTTTGTGGGGTATCCAAGGGATACATCCGGTGGTTATTATTTTATAACCGGAAAAGGGCAAAGTGTTTGTGCATAAAGATGGTATCTTTCTAGAAAACAGTTTTCGAAAGAGCCGATGGGAGCAGGTGCAACTTGAAGAAATTCGGGAAACACACGAAAATGTTTGACTCCTCGCCGACCCTCAACCCGACGAGCAAGTTGTTCTTTGGAGTCGGAGGTTGGCGCCACCCACGTAGATCCGAGAGGGCAAGTCGTGCCCCGAGAGGTTTATGTTCCTCGCCACGAGCGTATGACGTGTTATTGTTGGACAATGATGAGCCTAAGGATTATGCGGAAGCAATGGTGGGATCGGACTCAAAGATGGCTAGAGGCCATGAGATCCGAAATAAAGTCCATGTATGATAATCAAGTTTGGAACTTGGTTGATCATCGATGGTGTAAAAACTATCGAGTGCAAATGGGTCTTTAAGAAAAAGATAGACGCCGATGGAAATGTTCACATCTTTAAAGCGCGCATGGTAGCAAAAGGGTATAAGCGATTCATGGTGTTGACTATGATGAAACTTATTACTTTGTTGCCATGGTGAAGTCTATCAGGATCATGTTAGCGATTGCCGCATATCATGATTATGAAATTCGGCAAATGGATGTCAAAACGGCTTTCCTAAATGGAAACCTAAGCGAGGGCGTGTACATGGTACAGCCGAAGGTTTTGTCGATCTTTAAATGCTAGCAAGGTATGCAAGCTTCAAAGGTCTATTTATGGGCTGAAGCAAGCATCTCGGAGTTGGAACCTTCGTTTTGATGAAGTGGTCAAAGAGTTTGGCTTCATCAAGAATGAGGAAGAGCCGTGTATTTATAAGAAGGCTAGTGGGAGCGCACTTGTGTTTACGGTCCCGTATGTAGATGACATCTTGTTGATGGGAATGATATTCCAATGTTAGGCATTTGTTCAATCTTATTTGAGAAAGAGTTTCTCAATGAAAGATTTGGGAGATGCGGCCTACATTTTGGGGATAAAGATCTATAGAGATAGATCGAGAAGGTTAATTGGATTAAGCCAAAGTACTTACATTGACAAAATCCTAAATCGGTTTGCTATGCAGAACTCGAAGAAAGGATTCTTGCCAATGTCTCATAGTGCAAGTCTCAGCAAGACTCAGTGTGCCTCAACGCCTGATGAGCTAAAGAGAATGAGTGCGATTCCATATGCTTCCGCTATTGGATCCATCATGTACGCCATATGTTGTGTACGCATACGATGTTTCATACGCTCTAAGTGTTCGAGCAGATACCAATCGAATCCCGGTGAATGTCACTGGATAGCTGTAAAGAACATCCTCAAGTACTTGCGAAGAACTGGGGAGAAGTTTCTGGTTTTTGGAGGAGAGGAGGAGCTCGTCGTAAAGGGTTACGTCGACGCTAGCTTCCAAACCGACAAAGATGATTCGCGTTCATAATCCGGGTTTGTGTTCTGTCTCAATGGTGGGGCGGTGAGTGGAAAAGTTCTAAGCAAGAGCGATGAGTGATTCCACGACGGAGGTCGAGTACATTGCGCCTTCGAAGCAGCAAAGGAGGCGGTTTGGATCGAAAGTTTGTTTTCGAGTTGGGAGTTGTCGCTAGTGCTTCTGTCGGTGGACCTCTATTGTGACAATAGTGGTGCCATTGCACAAGCTAAGGAGCCTAGGTCTCACCAAAAGTCCAAGCACATACTCGGCGGTACCACGATCGGAGAGATCATCGAGAGAGGTGGCGTGAAGATTTGCAAAGTGCACACGGATCTAAGCGTGGCTGATCCACGACAAAGCCCTTCCACAACCCAAGCATGAGGCGCACACAAGAGCCATGGGTATCCGATACCTGCATGATTAACTGTAGTGCAAGTGGGAGATTGAAGGGAATATGCCCTAGATCAATCATGAGATGATTGTGTAATACGTCTTTGTTCATGTACTTTTCGATAACTAGCTTATCAGGTTCCATGAATAATGGTCATAACTTTGTTCATCAAGTATGACTTGGTTGTGAGACACATTGTTTGTATGACATTATTCTAAACCGATCCCTGATCCAGAATCATTATGAGGAGCAGTAATGATTGATCGGCGCATGTATTGATTGATGCTACTGTTTCACATACCATAGATATTGTGGATATTGAATCAATAATGTGGACACGTGTTAGAGAACACGGATGGTTGGATTGACCTACTCCGAGACACTGCTGAGATTGTTATCTTAATAGTGCCATCGATTGTTGTCTCGAGTGGTACACCTATATGGTCCTTAGACACGAGATCATCATAGAGTCCCGGCATGTGTAGTTGTATACTTTGAGGTTATCAAACGCTACTCCGTGAATCGGGTAGTTATAAAGGTAACTTACGGGTATGCTTGAAACATGGCGTGGGGGTGTGATAGATCAAGATGGAATTTGCCCTCCTCGTAACGGAGAGATACCTCTGGGCCCCTCGGTGTGAATGGATAAGGAAAGTGCGCGGCCGTGCCAAGGTGACTAATTCTTAGTCACATCTTATATCCATTACACTAACGAGTGAATGGGTCGAGCTATCACAAGGGTGGCACGTATCTTGCCTTGAGCTTGACCGGTGTCGCGTGGCAAAGGGATCGGTATGTACGCTGCGTGTATCAAGGTTCAGCCGATGAGATCATTCTGCATTCGGGGTCAATATGTGTTGCTAGATACCGCTATTGATCGTGGATCGAAGCGGGTTTCGGGTCCATGACCGACTTGCACATGAACCTAACGGGTCACACACTTAACGGGTTGGAACATGCTTAACGGATTCACTTCTGTTAATGGGTTTCGGCGCGTGGATATGGATCCGCGTAGGAGGTAGAGTCCTAATGGGCCTTCTAGTGTAGAAGCCCGTTAGCACGTCTATATAAGTTGGAGGCCAGGGGTGGCGCGGAGAGGTGTTAGATGTACTCCACCCAAACCCTAGCCGCCGCGCCCCTCCCGCTCCCGAGGAAACCCTAGCCGCGCGACGTGGTGCTAGCACGCCGGCGCGCGACGTTTCACCCCTGGACGTGTGGATACCTTAGAGGCACTGCCGCTTTCGCGGACGTGCTTGCTGATCGGCGACCTCTCCGCGAGCACGGGCGACCTCTCCCCGTCACCGGCGACCCCTAGGCGAGCACCGGCAACCACTCGGCGAGCACGAGCGATCCCACGGTGAGCCGGGCGACCTCAACCCGAGCACGGGCGATCTCTCGGCGAGCCGGGCGACCCCACCCCAAGCACGGGCGACCCCTCGGCGAGCACCGGCGACCCCTCGGAGAGCAGTCGGCGTACTGATCAGGGCGTGTTTGACTACTTCCTCTACGTGCGCGAGTCTTCTTCCGCTGCATCCGCGCGTCGAGGGTAACGATCCATGGTCCCCTACTTGCATGTTGATCCTGGGTGTGCGCGAAAATTTTGATTTTCGACTAGCGTAGCCTGCACGTTTCCCATCACTCCGATCTTGTGCCCTTGGGACTTCGACGCCGGAGAGATCGTCACCACACCACGAGCTTCATCAACCGTACGACTACGTCAACCGAAATCCTCCGTGTGTCGGGGGTCACTTCCGTGTGTCGGAGGTGCGCAGCCTTCATCCGTTGAAGGTTGTGTGCAAAAATCCTCCGTGTGTCGGAGGTCGGTGCCGTGTGTCGGCACCGCGGGTGCGAGGAGCTTCCGCGTGTGGAAGAACTCGTCTTGTGTGAAGGTTTGGGGCTCGCCTACCATGTGTTGGTGAAGAGCCACCACGAGTGGATTGAGGGCTAGGGACGAGAGAGTCCCGACTTCTCTGTGTGAGAAGTTTCCTCAACGGAGACGTAGGTGTTCATGTGTTGAGCACCGAACTTCGGGAAAGAACTCGGTTTGCGCTTTCTTGTGTATCTCATTTACTTTCTCAATATTGATTTGATCGTTTGCATTAGAGCGCCATCGAGCCTCCTAGTAGTCGCTTGTGTCTCATTGTGATCGCTTCCACAACTAGACTCTAGATCAATCAATAGCTTGTGTTCCAAATTTGATTAACTAATCAAGCTAATTGAGAGAAGTAAAAATTTAAAAAGAGCCGATTCACCCCCCCCTCTCGGCCTAGAATCCTTACAAGTGGTATCAGAGCCAGGTTCTCTAGTTGCTTAATCGCTTAGAGATGGCCGACGGGGGTAGTGTAGCCGCCAATAGGATTCCTCTGTTTAGTGGCACTAATTTTGGTTTTTGGAAGTTGCGCATGAAAGTATTTCTCCAGGCCATGGGAATGGATGTTTGGAAGGTCGTAGAGTCTCCTCATGGTGTCACACTCACTAACAATGTACCTCCCACACCCGGACAAACCAAACTCTTAGAGACCGACGCTAAGGCCATGAACGCTTTGTTTTATGGTTTGAGCATGGAGGTCTTCGATAGAGTTAGCAATCTCACTAGTGCACACGAGATATGGATCACACTCATTGAGATTCACGAGGGCACTTCAGCTGTTAAGGAGGGTAGACTAGTGGTTGTCAAGGGCGTTATGATCGATTCGAATGCTTCCAAATGAAAATGTTAATGCTATGTTTACTCGGCTTAACCCCATCCTTAACGAGCTTAAGGGCTTGGTCTGCTTGTTGCAAATGATGAAGTATGCAGAAAATCTGCGGATCCTCCCCAAGAAGGATTAGGGACATCATCACCTATCTCACCAACAATGGTGATGTGGAGAAAGCGGCACCCTGACTTTGCTCGGCAAGATCATGCATGCGAGATGATGCTCCTCAATGATCATGAGGATTCCCTGCTCAAAGAAAGAATCAAGTGATCGCCCTCAAGGCGATGGATCAAGCAGAGCGGTCTCAAGTCAAGTCAAGCTGAGGACAGTGGTGAGATGACATGGAATGAGCTCGAGGAGGGCTTCCAACACTTCGGCCTATTCATGAAGCAAGCTGGCCAGTTCATGAGCAGAAATGGCTATGGAGGCAAGAAGAGGATGAGTAGAAACACCCATGCATCATACCGATGCTATGAGTGTCAGGAGAAGGGACACATCGCTTCAATGTGTCCCCAGAAGGGCAATACCAAGTACAAGGACAAAGGAAAGGAGAAGGGCGATGGCGAGAAGCCGAGGCACAATGACAACAAGAAGAAGAATCCCCAGAAGTCAGGGTTCAAGGGTCGCTCCTCACAAGGCAAGAGGCTAGCCTTTGTGGGAGAATGGGTGACCGATGATAGCTCCAGCGACACTTCAGCTTCAGGAGATGAGGAATCAGCTGATCTGGAGCTGGCCACCATGGCGATAGCTGAGTCCGTGCCGCCTCATCCAGTCTTCACTCCAAGATGTCTCACGGTGGTTGCTGAGCCTCGAGAGTGGTACTCTGATGATGATGGGGCTTCTTCCACTACTTCCTCTACATCGGCAAAGGCTTCACCGACTCCTGCTGGCACTTCCAAGTGCCTGATGGCTCGACCTAGTGGCGAGGTGAGCGACTCTGGTTCTGACTCTGATGTGGATGTTGAAGGCATGCGTGATTATCTAAGAGAAGCTTGTGAGCGCTATAAGCATGAGACACTAAAAAACCTAGAGTTTGGTAAAACTTTGATTGCTTTGCAAACTAAGTGCAAAAGTCTTGCCACTAGATGTGATAGCTTAGAATCTGAGCATGACACGTTGCTAGGTTCTAACAAAAATCTGTCGTCTAAGTGCAATGTGTTAGAACAAGAGCGCGATGCTTTGAATGAATCTCTAGATGATCGCATGATTACTTACCATGCACTTAGGGAGAACCATGAAACACTTCTGACTAAGAATGATGAGTTGGTTGCTTTACCTCTTGCTCAACTAGTTGATACTACTCCTGTTGATCTTGTGGATGTTGCTTGTGCTATGCCTTCATACATTGCTTACTTTCTTTGTCGACTTGACTCTTGCTTGTCCTGAAGTTGTCCATGATTGCCTTTGTGTTGGCTTCCACTTCTAGCGGTTCCTCTAGCAATGCACTAGTGTGTACACCGATAAGCGCAAATTTGCACTAGTTGCTAGGAACTTGCTATTGAAAATGCGAGTTGAAATCTAAACTTGAGAAGTTTGATAAGGGGCTTGGGAAGTGCTATGAGGGTAGCTTGGCCTTGGACAAGATGCTCAAGGAACAACGAAAACCCTGCCAAAAGGGTGGCTTGGGTTTTACCCCAGAGAAGCCAAAAGGGAGGAAGAAATCAAGTGTTCCTCGAGCATCTACCATGAGGCAAAGTTACTATCATGCCTATCCCAAGAAGAGGCATGGTAACAACTTGCACACTAGCAACAATGTTTCTAGGATGCACAATAGGCACTATAACTCTCTCACATGGCAACCTCCAATGCGCCACAACACCTGGAAAGGTCCTAGGTTCTACAATAACTGGCAAGGTCCTAGGTACCGCAACACTTGGCAATCACCTAGGCAAAACTTCTGGAATGGACCTCCTAGGCACAACAATAGTAGACCAAACCCTCCTAGGAACCAAAACCGTAACACTCCCAACCACACTCAACCAAGATTCCCTAGAGCACACACTGAAATGTATGATTCCTACTTACTCAAGAAAAATGATCAAGGTAGGATGACTGCTAGATTTGTTGGGCTCAAGGCTGAGAATGAGCACAAGGCACATGTTTGGGTGCCTAAGTCATTGATTGATCGCTTTGCTCTTGTTGCTTCTGGTTTGAAGGCTAACCCTCGGGGACCACCTGTGTGGGTCCCTGAGTCACATAAGTGATCTTCTCTCATGACAGGTGAACTACCGGAGTGGAGGGTGCCATTGGATCATCGACAGTGGGTGCACTCAACACATGACCGGCAACCCCCGGTTGTTCACCTCAATAGGGGAGGAAGGCAAGATTCCCCCCAAGGTCACTTTTGGAGATGGAAGCAAGAGCAAGGTTTTGGGAGTTGGAAAGGTAGCAATTTCTTCAGATCTTTCAATTAGCAATGTGCTACTGGTGAGAATTTTGAGCTATAATCTTCTCTCTGTTGCCCAAATATGTGATTTGGGGTTCCATTGTAATTTCTCACCTGAGGGCTTGTTGGTTTTGGACAAAAATGAAAAACTTGTGTTCAAAGGCTTTCGGTTTGAAAACTTGTTTCTTGTGAACTTTAGTGAGCCTGCTGCATCCGTCTCGACTTGCCTTGTCGCCAAAGTCTCTCTTGGTTGGCTTTGGCATAGGCGTCTTGGGCATGTCGGCATGGCAAACTTGAAGAAACTTTTCAAAAACGAGTTGAATCTTGGGGTGCAAGAGGTGACATTCGAGAAAGACAAGCTTTGCAGTGCCTGTCAGGCCGGCAAGCAAGTGGCAAGCTCTCATCCTGCCAAGAATGTCATGTCTACATCTCGACCTCTCGAGCTTTTACACATGGATCTTTTTGGACCAACTACCTATGTGAGTATCGGGGGAAATCTCTATTGCTTGGTCATTGTTGATGACTTCTCCCGATACACCTGGGTTTTCTTTCTACCTGACAAAACTCCAACTGGAGATGTTTTCAAAAAGTTTGTAAAGAAAGCCTAAAATGCTTTTGACTGTACCCTCAAGAAGGTGAGAAGTGATAATGGAACGGAGTTCACTAATACTTCCGTTGAGATGTTCTGTGATGAGTTAGGGATTGATCACCAGTTCTCAGCTACCTACACTCCTCAGCAAAATGGGATGGTTGAGAGGAAGAACAGGACGCTCATCGAGATGGCGAGGACAATGTTAGATGAGTACAAGACTTCACAAGCGTTACGGGTGAAGCGATCAACACTGACATGTCTTTGCATCAACAGTGTATCTTCACAAGCTCTGAAGAAGACGTCCTACGAGCTGCTAGTGGGAAGACGACCCAATGTCTCCTACTTGTGGTCTTTGGTACGCAAGGTCTACATCAAGAAGAAGCGGGAGTACTTGGGCAAGTTTCAGAGCGAGTGGACACGGAGTCTTCTTAGGATATTGATTAGAGGTCATCCTTGAGGTGTACAAAGAGAGCGATGGTCGATTGAGGAGACCTGTGATGTGAAGTTTGATGAGTCAAATGGAAGTCAAGGAGAGAATGAGAATCTGGATGATGTGGATGGTGAGCAGTTGGCAAGAGCGATGGAGGATATGCCGGTGGTGATGTCGAGCCGAGAGGTTCAAAGGAGACCGAGGCGGTTCCACCACCTCTCACACGAACCGATTGCGGACTCGGGGAGCATTGCCTCAAGATAGCTCAAGTGTGGAGCCAGTTCGAGGCGAGAGCGACTTATGAGCGGATCGAGTCACCGAGCTACCACCTCGGTTGATCAAGACCCATCACACCATAGCTCGTGATCATCCAGCTGATCAAGTGATTGGGGACTTGACTCAAGGCGTGCAAACAAGGTCAAGGACAGCCAGCGTCAGTGAGATCAGTGCTTTGGCAAGCTTCTGTGAGCACACGGCGTTTGTGTCTGAGTTTGAGCCAAAAAAAGTGGAAGAGGCTCTGAGTGACTCAGACTGGATCAATGCGATGCATGAGGAGACGAATAATTTTGAGAGGAACCAAATCTGGACGCTGGTTGAGAGACCAAAGGACCACAATGTGATAGGCACTAAGTGGGTATTCAAAAACAAGCAAGATGAGCTTGGAGTGGTGGTGCGCAACAAGGCAAGACTTGTAGCTCAAGGCTTCACACAGATCGAGGGTGTAGATTGTGGAGATACCTATGCTACAGTAGCACGTTTAGAGGCTATCAGGCTGCTTGTGGCATTTACAACGTGTCACAACATTGTGCTTAGACAGATGGACGTGAAGAGTGCTTTCCTAAACGGCCACATTGGAAAGTTGGTGTATGTTGAACAGCCTCCAGGCTTCGAGGACCCACAGCACCCTGATCATGTATATAAACTGTCGAAGGCTTTGTATGGTCTCAAGCAAGCACCCAGGGCTTGGTATGAGAGGCTAAGGGACTTTCTGATTGGCAAGGGATTCACGGTCGGAAGGGTCGACACGACTCTATTCACTAAGGTGGTGGATGGAGATCTATTCCTGTGCCAGGTCTACATGGATGACATCATTTTCGGTAGCTCAAATGAGTCCTTGGTCAACGAGTTCAGTGACATGATGAGTAAGGAGTTCGAGATGTCGATGATGGGAGAATTGAACTTCTTCTTGGGATTTCAAATCAAGCAACTCAAGACCGGAACCTTCATGTGCCAAGAGAAGTACATCCTCGACCTGCTCAAGCGCTTCAATATGAGTGACTGCAAGCCAATCCGGACACCAATGGGGACGAACTGCCACCTCGACCTCAACAAAGAAGGTAAAAATATCGACCAAAAACTTTATCGTTCCATGATTGGTGCTTTGCTCTATTTGACTGTATCTAGGCCGGACATCATGTTTAGTGTGTGCATGTGCGCTAGATTTCAAGCCTCCCCTAGAGAAATGCATATGATCGTGTAAAGCAATTCTTGATACCAAACACACACCTAGCATAGGCCTTTGGTTCCCGAAGGGGTGCGGTTTGAGCTCCTAGGCTATTTCGACTCAGATTATGCGGGTGTAAGATCGATCATAAAAGCACTTCCGGGCTTGTCATTTCTTGGGTAGGTGTCTTGTGTCATGGCGTCAAAGAAGCAGAACTCCGTGGCGCTATCTCTCGCCGATTTGAGTATATAGCGGCGAGGAGTTCTTGTGCACTAACTTCTTTACTTGACATAATCATTGTTTGACTTTGGGCTTAAACTTGACTATGTGCCTCTTCTATGCGATAATGAGAGCGCGGTGAAGATAGCGTGCAACCCGGTCAAACACTCACGGACCAAGCACATTGATGTCCGTCACCATTTCCTTCGGGATCATGTGGCGAAGGGCGACATTGTGCTTGAGCACGTGCGGACAGAGGACCAGCTTGCCGACATATTCACCAAGCCACTCGATGAGGCACGATTCTGCAAATTGAGAAATGAATTGAACGTTTTAGACAAGTCAAACATTGCCTGAGTCGGTTGTATGGCTATGTTATTCATTGAAAATCTTTTGAAGCCAGTTTGAACATTTAGGTGCTTTGCTTGTTATACTAGATGTTATTCATTGCCTATATGTTCATCATATGATATTGATAGCTATAGCATATGTTTACCTTGTCACTAGCTCAACCTGTGCTTAACTCAATATATCATGCAATTAGAAGCCATGAGCTTGTGTTAGGAGGGCTATAGCTTCTAGTCTCAATTGATTGCTCTAAACTCTTGGTTGATCATGTGCTTCTAAGTCTAGATTGTGCTCTTCCATTTTGCACATGCCTTTACTTCGCTAATTTGGGCAATTTTAAGAAAATGTTGAGCTAAATTTGCAAAGTGTGCTAAAATGTGAATACGGCCAAAATTGGTCATACATGTCTCACCAATGCCTCCTCGATGAGATAGCTTGCCATGGCACTAGGCATGAACTTAGGGGGAGCTTTGGATGACCGAGACGTTCATCTTCAGTGTCATGCTGGGTGGCGTCGCTTGCGTTTTGAGACATGGCAAATTTTGAGAAAATGCAAAGTGCAAAATGTGAAATACTTCAAAATAAGCTCAACCATAATGTTTTAGTCTCAAATAGGCTCGGTGATAGCATGTGTAGCTTGGAGTGCATCTTCTAGTGTCTTGGTGCATCATGTGTCTCCTTTGAGTTTTGGAGCAACTCTTGATACTTCTAGCTATAGTTCACCTTATATTTGCTCTAGGTCATAATAACTTATATTTGATTCATCTATTAAATTTTGCTATAGTTGATCTTGTGACATTGTGACCTTGAGATGGCTAGATTATTAGTGTGGTGAACTTATGGGCGTGTTTGCACTAGTATAACTTCCAAAGCGCTTAAATTATCCCATGATTTGCTACTTTGTGGTCATTGATGCCAAAGGGGGAGAAATAATTGCAAATCCATGTTTTAGATGCAAAAAGGGGGAGAAGTGATGACTTTGGGTCACAAGTGGTAGTTACAAGTGGTAGGTTTAGGAGATGCTTTAGGATGGAGATGCTTTGCTCCATGAGATGTGATGGTACTCTCAAGTGGTATGCATTGATTTAGGGGGAGCTCATGTCTATACGTGCATTGCATTTTATTCATTGGCCTCTTTGCATTGTGCTATGCTGGCATGCAATGTTTCTAAGCTAACCCATTGCACCAGAGATTGTATTTGTGCCTTGTCATGTTGGATTTGCAGATGTTGTCATCAATTACCAAAAAGGGGAGATTGTAAGATCAAGCCTCCCATGGGCTGATTGATTTTGGTAATTGATGGCAACTAGGCCGTACAGCTGGAACGCCAAGGTTAAGGACCTTTTGTTTCCTAGTTTCTCTGAATTCCTTGTGTGCGTCTTCGGCCCAACTCAGCAGATCGACTACATCCCTCTGGTTACAGGGTCCAACTGAGCACAGGTCCAGAAACATCAGCCGTGGGTCCCATGGGGTTCCGAGAGTGCCAGGTGTTAGTACTGAGCGAACCATCTAGAGCAATTACACCTGTCCCAGGATCGAGAATGTTCGGGGTCCAGCTGTCCAGGGTTTCGTAGCCGCTAAGTCACCGAAATACCTGAGAGCGCGAAACTTCCCGCCATAGTGATCTAAACCTCCCGCCGGGTCCACAAGTCGATAAGGTAGGCCCAAAACCCTAGGTGTGTTGTCGGGCGAAGTCGGTAGAGCCAAAATCCAAGTGGGGGCAAAATCTCAGCCCCATCGGACGGCGTCTGGTGAGCCCAAGCCAAAATTTGGCTAAGTCCCGAAAACACCACCACTGTCGGACGGCGTCCGACGCTCTTCGGACGGGGTCCGACAGCGCGGGATTCCCAGAGGATGAGCTCGAAAATGGCTAAGTCCCAAACCGCGATTGTCTCAGCCGGATGAGTCCGATCCGGACCGGACGGCGTCCGATGAAGGAAGAAATCGACGGCACGGAGCTTCGGACGGCGTCTGGCGAGCGTCCGACGGCGGCCACCCTCACTATCGGACGGCGTCCGACCAGCACCGGACCGCGTCCGATGACGGCTAGGCAGGCGACCTAACACCTGGCGGGCGCCCCGTTCACTCGTGCCAGCACCCTGTCGGACGCGTCCGATAAGCCACCGGACGGCGTCCGACGAAGCGCAAAAATGGCCTTACCTTCTGTCGGACGGCGTCCGACGGGAACCGGACGGCGTCCGATCGATTGATCTGAATCTCGTGATTTAATCTGAGCTGTCCATTTCTAGGTTTTAGACTTGTGCCTATAAATAGGTGTTTGGAGCACGGGAGAAAATTGAGAGAGCCTCATTAGCAGCCACCCCTTTCCCTTTCCACCCAAGAGAACTCCTCCCATGGCACCCACCTCCATCTAGGGTTCCATGTGCTTGTGAGATTGAGAGGGAGAAGATGAGAGGAAGAGGAAGAAGAAGGTGCCCCCTACCTCCTCTCATCCATCCCCAAGGTTTGCCCCTTCTCCCATGGTGTTCTTGCCCTAGTCTCCATGGTGGGAGAGAAGGGGTAGTGGTGAGAGACGGTCTCCGATCTTGTGCCCTTGGGACTTCGACGCCGGAGAGATCGTCACCACACCACGAGCTTCATCAACCGCACGACTCGTCAGCGAAATCCTCCGTGTGTCGGGGTCACTTCCGTGTGTCGGAGGTCGTGACCTTCATCCGTTGAAGGTTGTGTGCAAAAATCCTCCGTGTGTCGGAGGTCGGTGCCGTGTGTCGGCACCGCGGGTGCGAGGAGCTTCCGCGTGTGGAAGAACTCGTCTTGTGTGAAGGTTTGGGGCTCGCCTACCATGTGTTGGTGAAGAGCCACCACGAGTGGATTGAGGGCTAGGGACGAGAGAGTCCCGACTTCTCTATGTGAGAAGTTTCCTCAACGGAGACGTAGGTGTTCATGTATTGAGCATCGAACTTCGGGAAACAACTCGGTTTGCGCTTTCTTGTCTATCTCATTTACTTTCTCAATATTGATTTGATCGTTTGCATGAGAGCGCCATCGAGCCTCCTAGTAGTCGCTTGTGTCTCATTGTGATCGCTTCCACAACTAGACTCTAGATCAATCAATAGCTTGTGTTCCAAATTTGATTAACTAATCAAGCGAATTGAGAGAAGTAAAAATTTGAAAAGAGCCGATTCACCCCTCCTCTCGGCCTAGAATCCTTACACATGACCTATATATCAAATTAATATGATCATAGGTGATCATGGCACGGTTAATTAATCACTGTGCATTTGAGGCATATAAGTAATTATCAAATTATTCAAATTGTTCTGGGAACAATATTACAATGCAAATTAAATTTGGTCATGTTCAATGTATCAGCATTATTTATGCTTAAAATAAGCATTTGAAATTTTATGCTGATAACTAGTAAGAATACTAGTCATGAGCATGTCGCATTAATTGGTGACCCAAAGTAATTGGTAAAATGGTATGAGTGTTTGGGTTAAATAATGGGCAAAGATGGTAAGTAACTAGACTAGAAATTTTCTTTCAACTAAATTCTTTTGTGGGTATCTTCGAGTATATTATCCCAAAAGATAGATGTGATAACTCACTAAATGTGAGATAATGCAGTTTTTATGTGATTATACTGCATTGTGAAAGTCTAGTTCATTGCATAAAAATCAGACCCCTGATTTATTATGAGTGCGTGGATATATACATTTTCCATATAACATCACCACTACAACATACAAAATTAGGGCTATGTGAGGATTTTTGGATATGAATTTCATTAATCTTATGCCTACTAAAGGGGATTAAGAAAGTATGTTGTTAATAAAGATCGCATCTCGGCATTAGGGGGAGAAATGCCCAAAGATTTAAATGCCTTGATAATTTCTCTAAAGAAAAACTAGAGAAATGATCTTTATATTAACCAAGAGTTACGCACTCTAGTAAGACTAAACAAAGGTTTAGTTTATTCTCTTGTTTTGATGCAAACAGAGAATTTGCCAGAAACTTGGAGTTACCATTTACTATGGTGTAAATGGATCGCTAAGAGTGGAATACCCCGGGATAATAGTATTTCCATCTTTGCAAAATTTGACTTGTTTGTCAATGATCTAAATATGCGGGGGACACCTGCGATTTTAGATCTAATGACTTCGTCAATATGATACTCCTTAAGAGATGATCATTGTGAAGATGATAATTCCAGCTTGGTAATGCGCGCATATTATAATGCTGGAAATATGGAACGACCATGAATCTTCGTTTTGGGAAATGAAGAAATTCTGGTTAATTTTGATACATCCTTATAAATTAGGATATTGAGAAATATGAGAAAAGATTATCGACAAATTACCTCCATAGGTTGCTAAAGTACAGATCTAGAATTTAAAGTCCATGGCATATGACATGTGAAGTGTGCATATCGGGTTTTGAGAAAGCAACTGAGGTTGAACCAAATTATAGCTATAAGTCTTAGAATTGATTAAGACTTAATGGGTCATTACACAAATAATGTGGTGATAAAGACTATGGTTCAAATGTCTCTTTAAGAGACTATTATTCTCATATGTAAAATGTTCCATTATAAATTAAATCTGGCACATGATACGAAAGTATATGCAGTAAATGGATTTGGAAAATCTTTAGTGATATCTTTGATGGATTCATAGTTTCTTATGAAAAGAAACAGAAAATTGCGACATATATATGCATGAGACTCATACAATGTAGTTTTCTATAAAGAAGAATAATATCTTCCTAAATGTAACATCTTTCTTAGAGAAAGAGTGTTTTATGGAAAAATGATACTTTCAAAAGAAAAGTATAGTTTTGAAAAGTGATTTTCTTAGAAAGGAAAACATTTACCAGTCAAAATACACTAATTATCCATAAAAGTTGGATAATGACCCGTCATGACCCAATGGATAAAATGAGGATTAAGTGAATAAAAGAATAAAAGAATGGCTTTATCCTCTAATACCTTGTAGGTATTAAGTGAATTGGTCTAATTAGTGAAATCCCCTGAAAAGGCTGGTTATACTTTGCTCTATGAGTGATACAACCATGTGTTGTAAGTCCTGAAAATCAGGCTATTTTGGTTGGTATTCAATCACTAAGAGAAAGTTATGAAATATCGAAACCTTATAGTTTTGATATGTTATATCTAAAAGTTATATGAGATTTATTTTGGAGTGAAATATGAAGATGTTGTTATGACATAAAGCTCCTACTATTAATGCTGCGAGCGTTAATGCATCAGGCCTGATCGTTAAATCGATATAAATTATCGAGTAAATAATGCAGTTTCCATTTTGAGAAAATGGACTAGCACTAAAATAATTTTCATATATCACCATAGTACTGAAAGATTTTTAGAAGAATCAAGACATAACTATGGAAAGGATGCACATGTTTTGAAAATATTTGTAATCCGCATAATGTCAAAATCTCATATTGGATATATGGTGCTATGACATGAAGTCATGTAAAGAGACCTAACGGTCATTTTCACCAAATGGTATTGCATTATATAAGACACCACATGAATAAATATGGTTAGAACAAATGGTTTGCCATATGTGGAGTCATGTAAAGTTTAATGTAATTGGTACTGTGTTATTATCTACAAAGATAATATATCTTGTATTGTATAAATGAAAAGGGTTATACAAAGGCAATATAATAAGATATATTGCTCCGCACACACGCTAGGAGGGTGATAAAGTCATGTGAATTATCTATGAAAGATTTATTCACTTAGTTCTTATTTGGAATAAGATGACTTCATATTGCAGAGTTCAGGGAGAGAAAACTTTTGAACTATAACCATTGAATGATCTTGGAGATCATATATTGTACTCTTTTACTTAATGAGTTTTTCCTCTAAAGGTTTTCTCATGACAAGGTTTTTAATGAGGCAATATCGCAATACAAGTATTCATATGCGGTGCATTCGTTTCTCCATCCATTTTGTCCTAATGGGTTTTTGGAGGAGTTTTTAATAAGGCACGTGCATATAAGTTATTTACTAAAGGAGAGTATATGCAATGTACTCTTTTCTCCATTCATTTTTCCTACGAGGTTTTTGGAAGGAGTTTTAACGAGACATGTGCATTATAAAGTTAGGCTTCGAGGGGAGGTTTCTAACTCTTATTTATGATCTTGAGGATCATATATTGTCCTCTTTTCCTTCATAAAATTTCTTGAGAAATTTCTTATACGAAGGTTTTAACGATGCAATATAAATACATTGTTTTTATACAATGTAAAGTTTCCTTCATCCCTTTTTCCCATTGGGTTTTTGGATGAGTTTTTAATAAGATGATATACTAACGAAAAATATACATTGGAAGTATAAATGTATATTAGACAATCTTGTTTTCTCTATCTGTTTTTCCCACAGGGTTTTCAGAAGGAGATTTTTAAAAGACATAGCTATACAAGGAATTTTCCCAAGGGGGAGTGTTGTGAAACGACATATTTGTGGGCAAATTCGTAATTACTTGCTAATGGCGGTTATTAACTAAAGAGTGGTGGTTACACATATCACACATTCATTCTCTATATAAAGGGGCTTTGCCCATTGTAAACACAACTCCATCATTCAATAAAGAATTACTCCCTCTCAATTCTCTCACTCTCACACTGGGCTAATAGTGTACTCCAACACACTCAAAGAGAAGATGTTATGAATGTGGAAAAATAGGACACTTTATTGCTGATTGTCCATACAAGAAGGATATGGAAGAAAAGAAAAAAGAAAAGAATTACAAGAACGACAAGGAGAAGAGTAAAAAAACAAGAAGAGCTCTAGAGGTGAAGCTCACATTGGTGAGAAGTGGGAATCAGATTCCGGCTCCGAATCTGACTCCGAGTCTGAAGATGAGAGCATTGTATGCATTGAAATGACTATTGCACAATCAACTCCATCATTATTTAGTGAATTGACTGATGATGATGATACTTCATTATGCTTCATGACCAATGGCCCTAAGGTATCATCAAAATCTTCTAAATCCATAGTTAATTCTTATACTAATGATAATGATGATGATGTGAGCAATGCTATCTAATGAAAATGTTTGATATGGGTAAGTTGACTAAGCTTATGAAGAGGTTAGAGGAACAAGAGGAGCTTTTGAGAAAGGAGAAGACTTGCTAATCCTTAAAAAGGAGAGAATTCTGGGCCCAATCAAGTTTGGGTACCTAAAACCAAAGCTTAAACATTGTAGGATTATCTCTTTGGTAGACCTGATTGAGTACTTGATTGTAACATCCCAAATTTTCAAAACCAAATTTGGCACGTTAATAATTTCATTGAAATGCATAACTAAAATATTAAACTATTTAAGTGTTGAAAAACATCATGGCATCATCATTGCATGTAACCGTTTTGGAAATGGTTTGGGTCATTAATTTTTAAAGTAAAAAATCATTGTCATGGGTATCAGTTATTTGAGGGTATAAGTATTTTCATGGGTGCATTTAGAAACTTTCAAACCCTTGTGAATTTGTAAAACCTATTTAATATTTGCCCTTTCAATAATTATTTAGAAAGAAGAAAAGAGAAAAACAAAACTGGAAAAAAATTAGGAACTTTTCTCTCTCACACCTTTTCTCTCTGTTGGGCCTGAAGCCCTCTGTCCTCTCCATGCTACCTCTGCACCACAAGCTTATCTCTCCTTTAACTCAGCTGTCGCTTGCGAGTTACTCCCTGCAACCACCGCGTGCGTCGTCGGCGCACCAAGACCACGCCACGACCTCCTCTCGCCGCCACGCCACGCCAAGCGCCCTGACCTCGCCGTCATGTCGCCGCAGCTATTGTGCAATAGCACCTGTCTTTCGTTGCCTCCGCGCGCTGTGCCACCCGTCGGAGTAAAGTCCGATGCTTGACGTGCCCTTCTCAGCTATAAAGCTCTGTGCTCCTGCTTCTCCTTGCCCAGTGCCCTGTCGTGCCCGTGCTTCTCCTTGGTGAGCTCTGCTCTGTTCCCTGGCCTCCGGCCATTTCTTCATCGCTTTCTCACTCGCTTCCTCTCATCCTCCATACCGCGGTGTCGAAGGAACCCGAAGAACCACCAAGTTAAAAAGAAGCTGCGCTCAGTTCGTCGTCGTCTCGGTAAGCTTTTGCACATCTCTAGGTGCGCATAAGCTTGGGAAGATGATCCCGGGGTGGCCGTAGTCTCCCTTGCGTGTGCCATGTTGAGCTAGAGCTCCCATGGAAGCCATGCGAGCTAGTTTAGAACATGTACCGTAGCTATGTATAAAAATACGCGTCGTCTTGTGGTCGGCGGATCGCAGCCTATAGGGTCCTTTGGAGGCGCTGAGTCGAGAGGAATCCATTTTTGCAGTCGGTTTGTCGAACGGAGGTCGCCACAGCCGGCTAGCCGAGCTCCAGTTAGCTCCAATGGAGTTGTCTGTGTGCGTGCTGTGTGCTTGCAAAGGACTAGCTAGAGCTAGAAGAAGAAGTGCTTTGAGATTAGTGCTAGTATGTGTGGTTGGGTGGCACTGATAATTGGAAACGTATTCGAGCAGAATACACTTTCCAGAGTTCAAAGCGCACACATAAATATAATCCAAAAATTTAATAACTCTCTATTTATAATAATACCTATAACAATAAAAATTAAACTAATCATTTCGCATTAACTAGCAAATAACGAATGATTTTCAAAAACCTTAGAAAGATGATGAAAATATTATTTTGATGCATACGCTTGATTTAAGAAAAATATAAAAATATAAAATAGTTATGCATGCATCACATTTCCATGCATATTTATTTCGTGCATGATTTTCAAACCAAAAATTGCATATAAATGTTTTTCTGTCTGATGGATGGTTGTATTATCTTGTATGTGTTGTCCGCGTGGTTAGACCCGCCCAACGCCGCCGGTTGCTCCTACCCGTCTTCTGACCAAGGTAAGTCCCCCTTTGATCATATTGTGAAGCCATTTTCGGTTATTTAGAAAATGTTTACTAGACTTGGAAAATGTGCATGCTAGTTTAAAAAGGTTAAATGCCGTATTTACTAGACTTAGATATCATGCCGAATAGAAATGGTAAGAAATATGGTAGGATTAAACCCAAGGCTAAACTACGAATTGCTCATATTTATATACTCGTTGTGGTAGGATAAATGCTTAAAATCATTTATGAGGAATGATTCAATCATTTGTGTGAAATGAGAATATTGTTGAGAAATGTTTGGGAAAAATGGTGGTTTAAAGGTAACGCATCAAGGGTGATGCTTAGTAGGAAATGATTTCCCTCTTACCCCAAAATCTTTCCGACTAGGGAGATATTTTGTCAGTTGGTGCAGTATGGCACCGGTTTTGTAAACTGGGCTAAAATATAAATTCTCCCCTAGTCTAAGGATTGCTCATCCTATAATCCTATGAACTGAGCCATTACAGTACGACCTCGAGCCCGGTATGGGACGGGCCCGATCGTTGACCCTCGTGGTTGATGGTCTTGTGGCGAAACATCGTCTGGGTGCGTAGCCTCTCGAGGGTAAAGCGTACCCACTCGCAGAGTTAAAATCGTCATGATAGCCGTGCTCGTGGTTATGAGCGCGCGCAGGGACTGATTATGTGGTAGCTCCTTCATTTTAAAACCAATTTAGAAAAAGGGTTTTGAACAAATGATTTGAGATGAGTAAGGTTCGAGAAGGATTTCGTTTGAGCTAGGGGCCACCGGTGATATTCAGAAATGGATAACGGCCTATCGGAAAGTGTCGCGCGGAATGGACCTAGCCGGTTTTGAGAAAAGAAACGAAGAAAGGATTTTGTTCTTGCTATGGCACTGAGGCCAAGTGGCGAGAACCGTTTGAGAAAAGCCCAAAGAAAATATGGAGATTTAATGTTTCTAAATCGTTTTGTCAAAACTAGGCTAATAACTGCAATTTCCGCAAAACTGCCCAAGCCATCCATTTGTACTAAACCCCATCTGCATATATCCTCGACTTGCTGAGTACCTTTGTACTCACCCCTACTTCTCCTTCTCCTCTTCCAAAAAATTCAACAGTCGAAGAAGCTCCCTACGACTCGCCATCCGAGGAGGACCCGGACTTCGAGGAGAAGGGGGACTTCGAGGATGAAGAGTAGAGTTGTGTCCTGCCTGCCGCTTTGCCTGTGGAATAGTCTAGCTACTATAATAAATCGTGACATGTTAGGCTCCTGCGTTACCGTGTGTGTAACTCTGTATCTTGTCCTGCGTGCCGTGCTTGATGTATTAAATTGTGACTTCCTGTGGGACGCTTAGTCCCCTATGTTGTAATAATGTAACTCGAAGGCAATGTACCATTATTGTTAAATTGTGTGTGCTAGCCATGATCTTCTGGGACTAGTACTGTATGCACAATTAGGATTCGGTGAATTAGACCGGGTCCTGACATTGATTGCGGATGCACGCATCATATGACCGGAGAAAAGACAATATTCTCTCAAATTAATTGCAATAATTAATTAAGTGAGAACATTACTTTTGGAGATGATGGTAAGGGTGACGTACTCGGTCTTGGTAAGATTGGTACTTTACCTTACAAATGTTTTACTTGTGTATTATTTGAAATACAATCTATTACTGGTACTACAATTTTATGAAATCAGTTATGATTGTATTTTTACTTGTGATGGTGTGAATGTCGTTCGAAGGAGTGATGTTTAATAGCTTTTAAGGGTCATCGAAAGGGAATGCTCTATTTAGTGGACTTCTCCACGGATAGGCCTAACCCTGGCATATGCCTAATGGCTATATCTAGCATGGGTCGGCTTTGTCATCGCCGACTAGCCCATGTTAGTATGAGAAACCTTCACAAACTCTCGAAAGACAGTCACATTATTGGACTAAGAAATGTGAAGTTTGAGAAAGCATGCCATGTAGCGCATGTCAAGTTGGAAAACAAATTGGAACACCTCATCCCTGCAAGAACGTGATGATTACATCAAGACCTCTACAATTGTTACCTATGAACCTCTTTGGACCCATTTCTTACATAAATCACGCTTTACATGGGTATTCTTTTTACATGATAAGTCTGACACAAAAGGAATTATGAAGAAATTTATGAGAAGAGCCCAAAATGAGTATGATGTGAAGATTAAGAAGATAAGAAGTGATAACGACAAGGAGTTCAAAAATACGGATGTTGAAGAATATCTTGATGAGGAGGGCACAAAACATGAGTTCTGGGTGGTCGAGAGGAAGAATCAAACCCTCATCGAGATGGCAAGAACCATGTTGAATGAGTTCAAGATGTCGGACATATATTGGGCAGTTTATTTAAACTTGGTTTTGCGAGAAATCAACTTTTATTGTAGGTTTATTTCAAATTCACATCAATCAGGATTGGAACATCCGACGTAGATCGAAACATCCGACGTGCATGTTACTGTTTTGAGTGTTTACTTTCCGCAATTTTGTTTTATTCGCCTATTCACTCTCTCTCTAGGCGGCATATCGATCCTTTCACCAACCTTGGTCCGGTCGGACGACCGGACTTTGGTAGATCCAGGCCATCCCTTTGCCTGGGATGGTTCTTCAGCGGTGTAGATCTTTTCCCAGGGTCGGTTTTGGCAGTTAAGGTCAGTAGAGAGTACTGCTAGGTAGGACCATGGATCCATTTGTGAAGCAAATTTTGTCCTCGGATCAAACCAACATAAAAGAACGCTTGGGATGGCCTCTAGATGTGCTTATAGAATCACCGGAGAAAACACAGGTCGGCCAGCCGAGACCCGGTCAGTCGGGCCGGTTTATCTACGGTTCGGGCCCATTTTCGCTCCACTTGTTCCTGCAGGCATGAACTCACAAAAACGAGTGGAAATATGTGAATTTGCACATTTTATGTTCATGTTCCCTTCATTTTGGTGAAATGTTGACGGTCAGAAGTGTATATATATTGTGAATATTGGCCATCAAGAACCAGCAGAGAGGCATGCGTGGGGATTGGGGTAGTTCTCACTTGTGCTCACACCACTTAATCCCTAAACTTATGAATGCCTTGATAAACAAATTGACTAGCTATAATATGAACTTAACCTATCGATCTAGTTGTATATGCTATATTTTAGCTTGGTACCTGTATCTGGTATGTGGATGTGAAGAGCACGGACTAAAAAGATGGTATCCATGTTTTCTTTCGTATCATGGGTCATTTGCTTGCCAAGGTGTGGCAATGGATATATGTGAATATTGTGGTATATATACCATGTTTTTGATATGATAATATTGAGTTAAAATGTTCAAACTTTAGATGAGATGCTGCCACCGTTAATCAGAGAGGCCGAGTGAGGCACCTTGGTCTTCGTGCGTCTGGGGGGGGACAAACGGGTTGTTGCTGGTCAAGTCTTGGTGTGAACAGGTCTCTCGTGCCCACTTTAGACGGGCGGTGCGAAGGATTCGCTGCCACGCGCTAAGTGATCCCATAGTTTGACATATGTCTCGCCTGTTCTAGTTGGCGCCACAGTTGTGCCATCGTGGTTTCCTTCGAGCTGGGGCGGTGCTTGGGAAAAAACCACCGAGCAGGAGCGCTGCTCGGCTGTCGACTGGTGACTAACTGGGGGGATATCGTCGGCGATGAATTTGTACGAGGCGACGCTAATCAAGAACCAAACCAGATGGTAGCACAAGAACAAGGTTTATATAGGTTCGAGCCCTCCAGCCGAGGTAATACCCTACTTCCTGTGCTCTGAGATTATGTTTGATCAAGATACGGGATGTAAGATGACCAAGGTGTTTACAGCGTATGCTCTATGATACTTCTGTATCTCGATATGCCTATGGCCTTTGCCCCCTCCCTTTATATATTGTAGGAGAAGATAGAGTTACACGGTAGCACGTGATTCACGGTACCTAATCTTGTTATGCCATTACATGTCATGTATGCACTAATCTTCTAATTACATGGAGATAGATCATATCCTCGAAAACTTCCTTGGAGCTCAAGGCACGTGTAACCCGAGTGGTTTCTATCCTCGACCGGCCGACTTGGATCGCCTCCCCCATCTGCTCCCTTATGGGTCTTCTAGAGGATACCCGAGGCCCATATAGTCCACATCGGCTAAAGGCTCTCGAGCAGGGGCATTGTTCAAGGTGGAGCCACATGAGCATGGGTTAAATAACACCTTTGTGGATCCAACCGTTCAATTGGGCCCATGCTGGTGACACAAGTATTCATATCCACGGCACTAACATTTTGAAAACCTTATATACCTTTACATTTTACTTTGCATATAGATTTTGGAAAGATTATGCTAATTAACAAAAGAGCACTTTTGCCTCCTGAAGTTGGACGAAAATCTCACTTGACCCCCTAAACTTTGTTTTGTCTCACTTGGCCCCTTGAAGTTGCAACGCAAGCTAATTTTTTTAAAACCGGAGCCAACTTCAGGGGTCGTGTTGCAATGGGATCCAACTTCAGGGGCTTTTCAAGACCCAAACACAACTTCAGCCAAGTGATACAAAAACAAAGTTTAAGTAGAGTGAGATTTTCATTCAACTTCAAAAAAAAGTCAATTTACTTTTAACAAAACTTGTCTTTTTTTTTTTGAAACATCATCACCAATTTAAAAGCATGAGCAAGTAAATTCTATTTGTACGCTGTATTTGAAAATTTCTAACTTCGTAATTGCATTTGCAAAAACTTTTCAAAGTTACGTAAGTTTATCCTGCTCTCACTTCGTTTGCCAAATTCCCAGCAACCCAGCCTCCTCCTCGTTCCATGCCCATCGAAACAAACAACGGGAGATCCTCCATGCCTTTCTCCACCTTGGTGAAGCTGGGCCAAACAAAGCAAGAGGAGCAGCAGAACAGTGGATTCACCCCAAGAATCCCCAATTCTCCCGAGTTCATCCATAGCATCCTCAAATTCCCAATCCACCGCGGTTCAGGTCCTTCCCCAAAATTTTCCCCAATTCGATATCAACACAAGTCGAATCCTTAGGCCACCGTTGAGCTCGCCGAAGTGCCGTCGCCGTCGGGTTGCCGTGCGCATCGTCGACGTTGCGGGGGCCTACCTCGATCGGAGCCACGCCGCCGTCGCCGGTTACCTCCTCCTCTTCCTCCTTCCTCCCTCTTCTCCCTCCCAATCCATCTCCCTTCGCTGGCCGACGCTTCGACGAGCGCGCCGCCGACGCCGCTGCCACCATAGCCGCCGCCCTTTTGCCGCCTCCGCCGCTGGCCCAGGGCCCATGTGACATCCTCCTCCATCTCCCTCTCCATCAAACAACCCAGCATACATATATACAAAGAGATAACACATTTCATATATTTTATCACACGTCATACAGAGACTAAGATTTAAGACATTGTCTTCTGCTTGGACTTATCAAAGGATACATATTTGGAATGAGATAACATATATTTCACATATTTTAGCACATGTCGTATAAAGTAAATATTAAGCTGCATAGTGAATAGACGATAGAGTTTACTTGTTCGGTTTGTCATTTCTTTCTAGCTGTAGATGTATTTAGTACAGAATGTTGAGTAGGTAATAATTCCGGAAATAATTTCGAAGAGAAGTTTTTATTATTTATCTCTTATGGTATCTTACACTTTCAATACCAATTATTAAGCTGAAAGCTGTAATCATCTTTTTAATTAAATATGGATAAAATTATATTTTAATTTTGGGGTTTACAACATAATGACGATTGAAATCAGTAAGAAATGGAACTTGGAGCTCTCTGAAGAGATCATTTGTATCAAAATAGTAAGGTTTCAAGTCCAACGCAGCATCAAATGGAAAGTTAGATTGTAAGCATTCTGTATCTGTATTCGAATCTATTATGGAATATCTTTAACTATTTTGAGAAAAACATGACGACCACTTGCTTAATAGATTTTGGTCTTCCTCCATTTAAAAATACATCGACAAAAATTATCATCTGTTCTGAATAATGACTGGACTTTTTGGCCAACTTATTATCGTCCCAGTATTGATTCAGATCATAGATATCTTTTGGGAAAGGAGGAGTGCAATGCTCTGAATTAGGTTTGAAACCTAAGAGCTTTCGGATAATATGTCATTTTTATACCGACGGCTTGTTTCAGCAAATCATCTATCTTACCATTATAGTCCACAAAAATTAAAAATACTTTCTCAACTATTTAGAGCTAATCATAATATTTTTTACATCTTTTTTAAAAGAAATCGTATGATAATCGTAGTCAAATTTCAATTCAGTGATTTTCCCAATAATATAATGCTTACTTTTTCTCTTACGCACGATTTTAAATTCATCTCCTAAATGTCTCCACCCTTCGAAATACAAATTCATAATTTAAAAATTATATAAGCCTCCGCCCTTTATAATGTTGTTCGACAACAAAAGTATCATATGATTGTGTTCGATCATATGGTAATTGAAGAACAATCAAAGATAGGGGATAGATTCACGCATGTTCCACGCCAGAAGCAGTATGTTTTTAAATCTGAGATTTCATTAATATAACTTTAAGCACGCTCGTTGGAAGAGCCATTCAAAGAAACAATAACCCTGTTTAAAGGGGTCACTCCATCAGAAAAAAGCTTCTCGAAGTATCCTATCCTTTACATCTGTTAAATAAGATAGTAAGATGTCATATATTTGTTGAAAAAAGTATATATGCCCAACAATAAATAAATTTACTTGATATTTAATAGGTAGTAGGCCCTAAGAGAAACTAATTGTAAGTCATACGAGATATAAAATTAGAATGCTTTATTCTGAAAAAAAATGTAGTGTTATACTTCTACAGGATCGGGGTTTATTGTATAGTTTTCGCTTTAAAATTCATACCTAGAGAGTAGGAAAACAGTCATCTTGGTCCATAGAAGTATAACACTATATTTTTTCAGAACAAAACATTTTAATTTTATATCTCGTATGACCTACAACAAGTTTCCTCTACGGCTGACTACCTATTAAATATTAAGTAATGTTTGTTGTTCGGCATGTATACTTTTCCAATAAATATCTGACATATTGCTATGTTATTTGACAGATGCAGAGGATGAGATACTTCGAGAGGGTTTCTTCTGATGGAGTGACCCTTTAAACAGGGTTATTGTTTCTTTCGATGGCTTTTCCAAAGAGCGTGCTCAAAATTACATTAATTATTACAAAGATACTGTTTCTCGCGTGGAACACGTGTGAATCTATCCTATATCTTTGATTGCTCTTCGAGTTCCATATGATATCATATGATATTGTTGTGAACACCATCATATGGTACTTTTGTTGTTGAACAACATTATAAGGGTGCAGGCTTATATAATTTTTAAAGCTATGAATTTATATTTCGAAGGGTGGAGGCATTTAGGAGGTGTATTTAAAATCATACTGTTGGTGATTAGTAAACGGCCTATCTTGAAGTAGGCCTTGGGCCGATTCTGTATCGGCCCACCACACGAACAGAAGACCAAGCAGGCCATTCCTGGCCGTACTAAAGAAGCCGCCTAACTCACTCGTGGCTGCCACGGGCTTGACTAGGTCAAACCGTGCGGCACCATGTCCCTCCCGGGATATTCCTTAGCCCGGGAGAAGGTCCCTCGGGTGATCCGCGCACCCGTGGGCAGGTGGCGACAACTGTCATGACCCACCATACTTTCTCGGCCTTGACTGAACGAATCGTGTCTCCTGGGCCCGCAACCCAGGAGTACACGGGCGACTTCGTTCGCCGCTTGCCTTCTTTGGCAGGCAGCGGATGGTTGTTACGCTACGCGACGCCCCCAACGGGTGGCGCGAGACTGGCTCAGTCTGGTCAAGGCTATTTCGAGGATAAAGGGAAAGTGCTTTTTCCCTAAAGAGGAATCCTCCCCGAATAGGCGCCTCGAGACAAACACGTGTCCAGTACTAATCCGACCAGTTTCTCCCTACAGGCTCCGGACCAGACAGAACCCTGGAACGAGACAAGAACTTCGCCACTAAAGCAAAGACCGGCGTGGGGCCCACGGTATCAGCTCCGGGCACCCCGCCGCACCTATAAAAGGAGGATTCCTGGACAATCGAAGGGGCTCTCCCTTCCGGCCCCCGATCCGATTCCATCTGATGGAAGCCCAAGCAACACCCGCATCCGAAGCTTCCTTAGCGAGTAGTTTTAATTCTTAGTCACCTTCATTGTAAGCTCGGGATCGGTGCCTTCAAGCCCGGTCTCGGCACCCTTGTACTGTTTCCACCAGATAATCAACTAAGCTGGAGTAGAGCTATTACCCGGCAGTGGGGGCTCGAACCAGGGTAAATCGACCTCGTCTTCGTGGTTCGTATTTCCTCTCTTTTTTTCTTGCACTGTCTTAAGGACCTGTACCCAGATCATCAAGTCGCACCAGGCCCTTGTCCGGGAAGGCAGTGCGGCCCTAGCCCTCCGCAGGCTTGGCCGCCACCCAGGTTGCTGAGAAGGGTCGTCGTTGGGCCTCACTCCGACTACAGACTCGTATGCCGGTCCGTGGACCACTGCTCTTCAGGAGCGTGATTCCCAGACACCGACAGCTGGCGCCCACCGTGTGGCCCATGACTAGCCCTCAAGACTCCGCTCCTGCACGCCTAAGATTCCGCAACGACGAGGCTCGACCTCGAAGTTCGACGAAAGCGACGATCCGACGATCCGTCCGTCAGACGACGGTTTGGCGGAGGAGTACTCGCCCGGCCGGGCCGACGAGATGGAGGTCGATGCCTCTCTCGCCCCAGGGGTAGATTTTCGCCCCGAGGAGTCGCTCCCTGAGCTGGATCCCTCTGTCACCCATGTCAGCGAGACTCCCATGGAGTTCGAGCTGCTAGGTGACTCCGCCACTTCACCGCAACACCGGGCGATTCCCGGCCAAGACGCCCCATCAAGGTTTTCGCGGCCGCGATCGACGCGGACGCAGGAGATGCGAGGCTCAGAGCAATTGCGCCCGTCGCTGCGCGCCCGAAAGCGTTCTTCAAAGATGATGTCCGCGCGCCATGGACGGGATTCGCGAGCAGGACTGCTGTCTGCGCACCGCAGGTCGCCACCGTCGCTCCCTCGTGGAGACCATGATGAACCCACTCGCAGCAGCAGCCAGAGGACGCGAGGCATCACCACGGTCATCCGTGACTGGAGAAGGATCCCGTGGCTTCACTATGGCGATCTGTGTCCGCCATCGCTGAAGGTGTAGGCGCTATCACCGCGCATCGACCAAAGACGAAAGCAGACCACGACGATCGCCCGGACATCGGGACGGAACGAAGTCCGACGGCCGCGGCGCCGAAACCGCTTCGCCAGACGGCGCCAGAGCATTCCCGCCGTCGCCGCAGTCGATCGCGCCAGACCCAGACGGCCTCCTCTGACGGAGGATCGTCACGTGCCCCAGACGGAGTGTTTTCCCGCCTAGGTCCACTCCGGGACGCCTCTGCCCCGAAGGCTGCGCCGGGATGCCCCACATTCTCCCGCTCTCTCCGTGAAGCGCCATGGCTGCCGAGGTTCAAGCCCGGACCAATCGAGAAGTTCGACGGGAGCAAGAATCCCGAGGAGTTCCTCTCCATCTACACCACCGCCGTCCGAGCCATGGGGGGAGATAAGGCCGTCATGGTCAACTACTTCCCCACAGTGCTCGAGGGCATGGCCCGGACCTGGCTGTTCAACCAACGGCCTGGCTCTATCCGTAGCTGGTCCCAGCTGCAGGATGTCCTCCGCACTAGCTTTCAGGGGTGCTACGCCCGCCCTGGACGCCCCCAGGATCTCAAACTCGTGGTGCAGCGAGACGATGAAAGTCTCCAGGATTTTGTGTGTCGGTTCGTCAGAGCCCGCATCACGATCCCCTGCATCTTAGATGAGGCCATCATCGAGGCCTTTAAGGATAGTGTGAGGGACCGGCGCTACACCGAGAACCTCGAGCTCCACCCGGTCAACACCGCGAGCGAGCTCTTCCGCACCGCCGCCCTCTACGTCAACGCCTCCGAGGCGGTGGAGCGCAAGAGGGGCCGTGCGAAGAAGAAGGCCAAGGTCAGTGACGGTCCGGGCAAAACCGAGGCGGACAAGAAGAAGAAGCGGCAGGAGCAGCCCGCTAAGTTCATCGCCGCCGTCGAGCCCGACCAGCCCGAGTGCCCGCCGCCACAGCGCCCTCTGCCAACACGCCCGCCGCCTCAGGGTTCCGACGCAGCGCCCCATTCTGGCGGCGCGAAGGCCTCCCCGCCGGGAGGCGGGTCTGGCGGCGGTCGGGCACCTGTGGTCGGCCCGCCCGCCCACAAGCAGCAGAACAAAGGTGAGGACCGCCCACGACCCTAGCCTCTTCTCGCCGCCTTCATCAACGCCCGCCACGAAGCTGCGCGAATCGCCGCACATGGGCTCGCCGGTGGAGGATTTTACACCGTCGCGGTCCCATGCGAATCGCCCGAGGGCACGGCCACGGCGCCCACCCCTGGCGGCCAGATCGGGGCTTTCGAGGCCCGTGTACACGCCGCCGTCATCTCGGTGACGGATCGCCGGCCGGCTCTCAAACCCTGGCGCCTCCCGGTACTCGCCCCATCATTGGCAATATCGGTCGATCACGGGGTGCTAGTGCAAGACCTTTAAAGCCCTTCATTCCTCCGGAGAGAAGGCCAAGGGACGTCTGTTACCCCCAAACCGAGACATCCGGTATCGCCTCATTCTCGAAAGAAGCACCTCCCGGATGACGCCATTCATCCAGCTTCTTGGAGCAGGGACATTGCCTCGAGGACTTTGGCGTTCTCAGCTAAAAAGGCGAGCCCGAGCTTACCGCCTGCACGGGGCCTTGCTGTACCGAAGGGGTGCTAATGACGTGCTTTGTAAGTACGTTACCCAAGAAGAAGGTAAGTACCTTCTAGCCGACATTCACGAGGGCATCTGTGGCGCGCACGCCTCACACAGAACCCTCGTCGGCAAAGCATTCCGTATGGGCTACT
Source organism: Raddia guianensis (assembly GCA_036346415.1). NCBI lineage: Eukaryota > Viridiplantae > Streptophyta > Magnoliopsida > Poales > Poaceae > Raddia > Raddia guianensis. The sequence continues at coordinate 8,781,241 of CM070537.1, forward strand.
ATTGGCCCACTGCGATGAGCGACGCAGAAACCTTAGTTAAGCGCTGCGAAGCTTGCCAGTATCATGTGCGGATGACACATCAGCCCGCGTACGAGCTGCAAACAATTCCACTAGCGTGGCCGTTCGCGGTTTAGGGCATGGACCTCTTAGGACCGTTCCCCAAAGGCCTTGGTGGCAGAACATACTTGTTCGTAGTCATCGACACCTTCACCAAGTGGATCGAGGCCGAGCCGGTCTCCAACATCACTGCAATTGCCGCGGTACGTTTTTTCCGAAGCATCGTTGCAAGATTTGGTGTACCTAGCAGGATTATCGCTGACAATGGCACCCAATTCACGAGCCGAGAATTCAACGACATCGCGAGGAAATTGGATGAAGCTTCGCCCTTGCTTCGCGGGCCCACCCACGAGCAACGGCCTTGCTGAACGAGCTAACGGATAACTAGTCCAAGGCATCAAAAGAGAGTCTACGACGCCTCAAGGCAAAACAGCAAGGTTGGGTCGACGAGCTACCGTCGATCCTCTGGCGGTCCGGACAACACCGGTAAGCACAGGAGAAACTCCTTCCGACTCGCCTATGGCTCGGAAGCGGTCCTCTTGATGAAATGAGACTAGGATCCGATCGCGTCGACTTCGCCGCAACCGTGGTCAACGACGAGGAGCGGCATTTTGACCTCGATCTACTTGAGGCTCGCCGTGAGCAATCCTCGCCCGAAGTCAAGGCCTACCAGCAGATCCTCGTCGTTCTACGCTGCACTAAACGCATACACAAGGACCTCGCAAGTAGGAGACCTGGTTCTACGACGATTGAACCTCGCGGGCTCCAATAAGCTTAGCCCTAAGTGGGAGGGACCGTACAAAGTAGTCACAAGAAGACGACGGGCTCAAGACGCCTCGCCGACAAGGACGGAACGAGCTCCCTAGCTCATGGAACATCTCCCTCCTGCGACTCTTCTACGCTTAATCAGGTCGTAAGTTTCCTTTATTTCAATTCGCCCAATTCAAAAACAACAAAACAAAAAACCTCTCCCCAATCACGAGTCACGCCGGTCTAAGTCTTGACTGCTTCAAGCAAGCCGTGGCCAAAAGCCCGAAGGCTAAGGATAAAGCATTCCGGAGCATTTCCACGACGGGATAAGCCGATCTCTCGCACCCTAGTGAATCTCCGCGCGATGTGGAATTCCCGAGGCCCAAAGGTACAATAAGCCCACGTCAGGATTGTTTGGATGGCTAACTTGGGCCGCAGCGCTCGGGGGCTGAAGACTCTTTTGCGCCCAGGCTTCCTTAGCTTCGCTAGGCCCGCATCGCCGCGCGACCCACCAAAGCTCGGAGGCTGGGGATTTTCGCGAATTTATTCTAAGTCCCTAATTTCGGAAGGCCTGCACCTTTGCACAGCCCAACGAAACTAGGGGGTTGAGAATTCGCGCGAAATTTTCTAAATCACTCTAGTCTCTAGACCGCGCCCAACTCCAAGATCGCACTTGGACTTGGCCACAGCCCGGGGGCTGGATGATTAGGCGTACCAAAAACAAACTCTCTAAATACCGATCCGTTTGCTCAAATTTCCTAAGTTCATCTTAGAACTTCGTTACTGTTCATCTAGTTCCCCTGTTTTCTCGCATTTTAGGATTTGAACAAGAAAAGGAAACGAACAAACAAGCAGGAGCAACACGATGGGATTTCCCAAAAGAAGTTGCATTTCTACAAATGGAAGATCTTACAAGAACAAAAGGAGGCCGGGCTCCTAAACTACCGCAAAAGAGGGCGCCGCGCTACTATGTCCTACAACGGCGCCTAAATCCTACAACCTCGCCACGACTACCAACGGCGCTAGCGACGCAAGCAAAGTGAGTCGCAGACTACCGACGACGATGACGACGACGACGACGGCAGCCCATCACGGGCTCGAGATGGTCGGCGCTTCGGATGGCGCCCGCCGCCCCGCCCGGTCGTGGGGAGTCCATAAGCAGCGCCGGAGGCTCCGCTGCGATGGCCTCCACGGCCGCCTCGACTTCATGCTCCGCCGGAATGTGCAGCGGAAGCGCCTCGTCCTCCGCTGCCAGTGCGGCAGCGTATGCGGCGTCGGCGGCAATTTGCGCCGCCACCGTGTTTGCCTCTTCTTCCTCCGCCGCCTCGGCAACCGCTATCGCAGCCGCCGCCTCGCTACCGAGCTGGGCTGACGTCTGTTGCCAGCTTCGACCGCTCAACGCCAGAACGACGGGTTCGGCCAGGCGCCCCGCCCCCGGCTGGATCGGCGGCAGATGTGCACCGCAGCAGATCCTCCGTCGCTGCCACCAACCAGGGTTGGAGGTAATCCGAGCTCGCGTCCGACGACCAGCTCGATGAAGACATTTTCGCTCCCTTCTGTTGCCTCTCTCGCTTTTCTTTCTCTCTTCTCTCCGGCTGGCTAAAAAACTTCAAGTTTTTGAGAAGAGCTAAGTGGGAGACGTTGCAGCACCACATTGCCGCGCCTCGCTTTATAGGCCTGCGACCGTACAATGTCCTGTCGCGCTGCGGGCTGCCCAAAGCGTCGCTGCGCGCGAAGGAGCAGGTAATTAAAACCCACTACCCGAGCTGAAGAGACGCGAGCGCACGCGCCGTCTCTCGGAATACCAATCGCACCAATCGTCGCACGACACGTCCCCTGCCCCACTGTCAGTGGCGCGGGAGAAGTCATCATGAGTCACGGCCTACCCCGTAGGTTCTGGCCCACCTACGCAAGCAAAGCCCGGCGATGCGTTCGCGGCTCGACGCGTGGCTCAGGCCTGATGCATGAACCGGCGCGAGCGGTTTCGCCTCCGTATCCGTGTCTAGCAAACGTGCCCTCGCTGACAAACTGTGCCGCGCCGCAGAGCCCACAGTGCGCGCGATTTGACACAATAAACTAAGGTGAAAAACGGCTAAGCCCTTCGGCCACCACACATTTCGCAATGTTTATCCGACTAAACATTCAAAAAGAAAATACACAAAAGTACGTGGCCCAGAGCCCGGGAACGGATGGACTGGGTCAAACTACGGTCCATGCTGCAGCTTGGGCTTCTCTAGCTCGTTCTCTAACTCTCGGATCCGCGTCTGCGCCTGAAGAAACTCTATGGCTCGCGCGGCCATGTCATTCTGCTCTTGGCGCAGTTTGACCCGAGCTTCAGCAAGCTCTGCCTCCTGCCTCTTTAGGGACTCTGACTCTACCACAGACTTCGCCCCGGTTTCGCGCAGCGCGGCGCTCTCCGCCATGAGCCTGCTGCAAGTTTCCTCAAGCCCGCGAACGACGGAGTTATGCTCAGATTTTGTGGCCGCCAGCTCTTTAATGGCCGTCTCTCTGCGTTTATACTCCTCGTCAAAAAGGATCCGAGCCCTGTCCGCTTCTTCGCGAGCCGCCTGGGCTTGGATCTTTGTGGCTTCCTCTGCCTCCCGAGCTTGTTCGAGCCCCGCCTTAGCCTCCTGCTCTTTCTCCTGCGACGACCTCAGCGCGGCCTCTAACTTGGTGACACGTGTTGTGGCACGAGCCTCGGCCAAGGCGGTTAGCCCGTCCGCACGTGTTGCCCGGGCCTGGGCTTGCGCTAGCCCAGCTGAAAGAAGCTCGATCTTCGCCACGTCGTCATCTGACTGTCCGCCCATCGCTCCCATCAGCGAGGACGAACCGACGATAAGCGTGTAAAGCTGAAACAAAGGAATCCGCCTCAGAAGCGCGAAAGATTCGGTACTTAAGCATAACGCGCGGGTTCAAGGGCACTACCTGTTTGGTTTGAGTAAGCATGCTCTCCGTCCTTGCTTCGACGGCCCTGCGCATATTTCTGCTGAGCCTGAGGACGGGAGCCTCCGGTAGCGCCAGGGACGGGCAACCGACCGATTCCTCGCTGATCTCTTCCGGCGGTGCGAGGCGTGGCGGCTCTAGCGGCGCGACCGAGAACGAGGTCAGCATTCTCCTTCGCCGTCCGCCTCTCGGCGTCCCCGGCTTAGCGCCCGATTCGCCGCCCGTTTCTCCGCGTCCTCCAGTTTGGCCTCCAGCTCAGCCTTCGCCACGGTGGCTCGCTCCGCAGCCCGTACAACATCGCCATGCTGAGACAGGGCTCTTACCAACGCGTCCTTCAGCTCGTCCACCGTTCACTTAGCAGCCACAAGCTCGTGCGGGTCGTCTAGCCTAGGGATCGGGTGGAACTTAGGACGTGGCAGGCCCGTTCGGCCGGCCTCCTACGACCTGGCAGCGTCTTGTTCCTCTACCCATTCTGGAGTGGCCGAGATCCAGCCCGCGGACGCCAGCGGGGCCACGCTAGGCATCACCACGCCCATCCATCCGTCCGGCATGAGCACGCGAACTAGCCAGGTCCAATTGACCAGCAGCATCCGCCGATCGGGCGCCGGAAGCGTCTTCCCAACCGGGGTCTTGAAGTGGTCGGCGATCCCCCTGCGGTCGATCGGCCACCATCCATGCGCCGTGCGTCCTTCAACGCGCAAGGGCGTGATCCACACAGAGTCATAACCCACCACGACCTGCACTGTTTCCGCAATCCCCTCGGAAGCTTCCAGTACCGCCACCGAAAGGCAGTAACTTGATCCTCCGCGGACCAGCTGGTTCTTGCCCTTTAACTTCTCCAACCCGGCGGCCTCTAGCTGCACCACCTGGATAGCGGTTCCTCTGGGCCCGGCTTGTTTCTTCGCCACCCGGCGGCCTCCATTCTTTGCGGCAAAGGCACTCCTCCCTAGGTGTGACCGGCTCATCTTGGCAGCCCACGGCCTCAGAGAAGGAGGCAACACGGAGCCCGCCACTTTGGCGCAAGCAAGACTACAATAGAGAGCGCGTGATCGACATTAGAACGAGTAGTGGCGTGCGGCGCGAGAAACTTACACGCCGGTTCAAGCTCGGTGTCTCAGACACCTGGCGAGGACGCAGAAGAGCTCGTCTCGGCCCGCCGACACGGCTCGTGGTGGGCAAAGCCGCTCTCTTTCGCCCCGCAAGAGTCTTCCTCGTGGGCCCTCGCTGCGGCGCCGTAGCTAATGGCGGACCCGATACCAGCACAACCTCCTCCTCGTCACTATTTGGGACGGTCTGGTACGTTCTCCTTTTCTTCGTAGGCACCGCGCCCTGAACACACGCAGCCCGAAACTTAAGGGCCGCTGGTGCCTAGCACCCAACCCGTGTCGGAGAATGGGAGCTCACCTGTGCAGGCGCTGCGTGTTTTCCTGTGTGCATCTCTGCACCTGCCTGCGCTGAGCCCGCCGCAGCCGCTTGAGGTGCTGTTTTCCCCTTGCCCGCCGTTGGCAATGGGATCGGCGCCCCGCCGGATGCCGCCGGCGTTCCCGCCGACGAGGGCCCCTCATTCGAGCCCGTGGCCTGAGTGGTCTTCCCAACCTCCTTCCACGTCCGCTGCAGAACAAAAGGTGCGCCTCGTCAAGACCTCGAGGGCGCGCGCGGCTGGGAATTCAATCGAACACCTTCCGGGCACTTACCTCGGACAGTTTGTCCTTCACAAACCGTATGCGGCGAGGAGTCTTGTCCAGGGGTAGCAGCATCCCTGCGATCCGCCCAACCTCGCGGTTCGAGAGCCTCGTGATAACGCCGTTAGCGGTCACGACGCGCTTTAACCCGGGAAGTTGCGTAAGGGTGCGGCTGTAGCATTCTTCGTGGAAATCCCGTCCGGATCCTCCCAACCATCCATGTAGCCGACGACCGCCGTGGCGCCTAACGGATCGATCCGGTGCGGATGAAGCCGACAACGACCTCATAGCCCGCTGCCGCCCCTTAACAAGCTCTTTGATATCGGCCTCGTGGCTTGGTCCTCCGCCGAGGCTCGCCCGCTGGAAGATTGGCGATCCGGCGCGCCGCTGGGTATTCCAGGTCGAGCCCCGTGGTTCGTAGAACCACCACCGGCCCAACCATCAACCTTCGCCCTCACCTCATACTCGGTACGATTGGCTGCCCCGCCTCGCGTGATCGGTCGTAGAAAACCCGCCGCTGTTCGCTTCGGTGGCCGATGGGTTTCAACTCAAGAAGTGTCAAGAAGGCTCACCGTCGGCCAAGACTTCGCAAAGGCGCCTCGCCGTAAACGCAAAGATCGACAGATGGATGTAGGATTGCGAGACAGTTCTCCGCCTCACCGTGAAGGCGAAGAAGTCGATGATGAATCTGCGCTTCCGCATGCGAAATCCGCAGATAGCCGAACCTCGGCGGATTAACTCGCTGGATTGGGCCTTGGCTCCGGATTCGCGCGGAAGTCTCCACGCGTTCGGCCGACAAAGCCATCCTCTCTAGCTCCGCCATTCTCTCCTGCGTCACGGCTCTCTCCGATGACAACCATGGCGGCAGGAACATGGAGCGAAGGAGAGGATGAAGACAGAGCAAGGGATGGTGTCGCAGGCGAAGTTCTTCCCAATGGCGCCGCTTCTTTAAATAAAACAACAGTCAAAACGAAGATCGTGAGAATCGTGCCCAAGGAGGCGCAACTGCCGCACCTTTACATCAAATCGGGTTTAATGCTCAGACTTTGGCCCCCGAGCCAAATCTTCCCTTCGGCGTGGTGAGGATCTCTCTAAAACCTCGACCGGCTCATCAGGCGACCCGCCGAGGCTCGGGGCTGTTGTTGGTGATTAGTAAACGGCCTATCTTGAAGCAGGCCTTGGGCCGATTCTGTACCGGCCCACCACACGAACAAAGACCAAGCAGGCCATTCCTGGCCGTACTAAAGAAGCCGCCTAACTCGCTCGTGGCTGCCCCGGGCTTGACTAGGTCAAACCGTGCGGCACCATGTCCCTCCCTGCTATCCTTAGCCCGGAGAAGGTCCTCGGTGATCCGCCACCCGTGGGGTGTGGCGACAACTGTCATGGTCCACCATACTTTCTCCGGCCTTGATCGGAACGAACTGTGTCTCCCAGGGGCCCGCAACCTAGGGGAGTACACGTGGACGACTCGTTCGGCCGTTTGCCTTCTTTGGCAGGCAGCGGATGGTTGTTACGCTACGCGACGCCCCCAACGGGTGGCGTGAGACTGGCTCAGTCCGGTCAAGGCTATTTCGAGGATAAAGGGAAAGTGCTTTCTCCCTAGAGAGAAATCCTCCCCGAATAGGCGCCTCGAAACAAACACGTGTCCAGTACTAACCCGACCAGTTTCTCCTGCAGCTCTGGACGAGCATGTAACCCTGAACGAGACAAGAACTTCGCCACTAAAGCAAAGACCGGCGTGGGGCCCACGGTATCAGCTCCGGGCACCCCGCCGCGCCTATAAAAGGAAGATTCCTAGACAATCGAAGGGGCTCTCCCTTCCGGCCCCCGATCCGATTCCATCTGACGGAAGCCCAAGCAACACCCGCATCCGAAGCTTCCTTAGCGAGTAGTTTTAGTTCTTAGTCACCTTCATTGTAAGCTCGGGATCGGTGCCTTCAATCCCGGTCTCGGCACCCTTGTACTGTTTCCACCAGATAATCAACTAAGCTGGAGTAGAGCTATTACCCGGCAGTGGGGGCTCGAACCAGGGTAAATCGACCTCGTCTTCGTGGTTCGATTTCCTCTCTTTCTTTCACTGCATCGAGGACTGTGACCAGATCATCAAGTCGCACCAGGCCCTTGTCCGGGAAGGCAGTGCGGCCCTAGCCCTCCGCAGGCTTGGCCGCCACCCGGGTTGCTGAGAAGGGTCGTCGTTGGGCCTCACTCCAACTACAAACTCGTCTGCCGGTTCGTGGACCACTGCTCTTCAGGAGCGTGATTCCCAGACACCGACACATACCTAAGAGAAAAAGTAAGCATTGTATGATTGGAGAAGTCACTGAATTGAAATTTAACTATGATTATCATACGATTTTTTATAAGAAAGATGTCGGGAATATTATAATTGGCTCCAAAGAGTTGAGAAAGTATTTTGAATTCTTGTGTACTGTAATGGTAAGACGAATGATTTGCTGAAAAAAGTCGTCGGTACACAAGTGGCATATTATCCGGAGGCTGACAGGTTTTAAACCCAATTCACGGCATTGCACTCCTATTACAAGCAATATGTCTATGATCTGAATCACTACTGTGCCGACAATAAATTGGACCAGTCATTATTCACAGCAGCTGATGGCTTAAGTTGATGTACTTCTAAATGGATGAAGACCAAAATCTATCATGCAAAGTGGTCGTCATGTTCATTTTAAAACAGTTGAGGATATTTTGTGACACATTCGAATACAGTTGCTGAGTGTTTACAATCTGTCTTTTTCTTTGGTGGTGCATTGGACTTAAAATCTTACTATTTTTATACAAATATCTCTCCAAGGAGCTGCATGTTCTATTTTTTGTTGATTTCGATTTTTCCTATGTTTTAGACCTCAAAATTAATGTACAATTTGATACATATTAAGTTAAAAATATGATTACAGCTTTTTTTTATGATTGGTATTGGATGTGTAAAATATCATTAGAGATAAAATAATAAAGACTTCTTTTAAAAAATTATTCTCGGATTTATCACCATCTTAATATTCTGTACTGAATACTTTTGCTCTCAGAATTAAATGGCAAACTGAACATATAAACTCTATCATCTATTAACTCTGTACATTAATATTCACTCCGCATGACATGTGCTAAAATTCGTGAAATATATGGTATCTTATTTCGCATATGTATCCTTTAATATGTCCAAGCAAAAGACAATGTCTCAAATCTTATTCACTCTGTATGACGTGTGCTAAAATCTGATAAATGTGGTATCTTTTTACACATGTATGTTTGGCTGATTGATTACCTTCCCATTTAAGTCTGACTCATACAAGTGAGATAGATTGGTGGGAGTTAGGTCAATCTTGTACAATAAGTTGGTGTTTGGTTTGATTCTGGGCATCGTCTAGGCAACTATAAATGTATTGAGTTTTGCACAACTATAAATGTGCTGAGTTTTGCATGTGTAGGATCAAATCTAAATTTATACACCCAACTAAACACGTTATTAGTTAGCAGTGTTTCGTTATATAAGATTCAACAGGGTTGGATGCTTGCCCGCATGTTGGTTTATCTGGATAGGACTGATCGTTATCTTTCTTTCGTATACAAGGCTAAGCAGGGTCAGATATTTTAAACCTGGTATGGTTCAGTTTTTTTAATAGTGCAAGAAAACTACACCCTGTGCATCAAGTCAACAACTAGGGATACATATGGTCAATATAAACATTAGTTACAAAACCATAAATATGACAAAATGGCAAAAGTAAAATGATGCCTAAAATAGCGGTTGAAAGAAACTCGACGATACATCTTCCCTCGATAGTTTCTTAATTTTGTTTTTCTTCGACCTAGCCGATGCACTATTATGAAAAAATCTTGTACTCATATCATCTTACAGAAGTCACAATTGACGAGACCTTTTGGTCAACTTTTGGTGTAACCATAAAAGTCCACGCTGCTTTAGGAAACTGGTGATGGTCGGGGTACCTAAAAATACATATCAACTTTTCCTTTGATGGCAACAATGTCATTCTGGTGTCAGCTGATGGTGACAATAGATTAATCAAGCAACCTTAACTATTCTTCCGACTAGGGAGGACGATGTGGCGAGGCTGAGGAAGAGTTAATCGTTACAGCGTAGATGGTCAATGACATAGTTCCAAAGACAACGCATACAACAAGGGAGTTGCGTCGTCATCACCCATCCACGGACTAAGTTTTCACCCAAGGGACATAGTAGTGTTACGATGATGTTGTAACATCCCAATTTGCAAAACTATAAAATTGGCGTGTTAAGATTTTCAAAAAAAAGTTCGTATGTTAAAATCATGCATCATTCAATTTGCATCAAGGCATATCATTTAGTGCCTTAAAATATTTTTGGAGTGACCAAGACTTTAAACAACTATTTAAAAATAATTGTGTTTTTGCAAAAAGTTCTATTTTAAAACTTTAAAAAAATCTAAAATCATTTTACAAATGTATTAAAAGTATTTTAAAGTGCTGCGAAGATTTTAAAACTTCTTTGACAAATAATTTATTCAGTAGAAAAGCTATTTGAAGAATTTTTGAGAAATTTGAAAGCATTTGATTTGATCAAAAATTAATCCTTTTCTATCCTAATCGAGCACGAAGGCCCATCCCCTTCACCCTCTCTCCCGTTGCTCCCGTCCTACCCCACTCGCTCCCTCTTCCTCTTTCTTCCTCCTGACCAGCTCTCTCGTTCTCACTTCCTCTCTCCATCCTTGTCCGATGCACCTCTCTTGTTCGATCTCTCTCCTATCCGCTCCCCAGGCCCTGCTCTGGCCCTAGGAAGGAGGGGCGACCGCCTAGAACCCTCGTCGGAGGGGGCCCATGATCCTGTACATGTACAACCCATGCACTGATGTACGTGGCCCAGCAATAAGGTATCAGACGCGGCCGCATGGATCGATCGATCCTCGAAGTAGGCAAGCAGCGATTTGTGTACGCGATCAGCGCTAGCTAGCGCAGCGAAGGCAAACCGTCTGTCCGTGAGGAACCGACGTCTCGTGTTCGTCTCATCTGGGTGGCTGGGCCTGGTGATTGCTATTCGCAGATAGGATTGATTCATCGATGTGGATCAGGAATTTAGGATCACAGGCAACTAGGCGAGAGACGACATCACTCACACCGACGCCGCATTGCGGAGTGCTGAGTGCCGACCTGCTGTTAGGCGCGATCGCCGCGATGACGCCTGGCGCCTGGCCGCTGGCGCGCGGCCACTCGACATCTCGGCCACTCCCGAGTCTCGAATCCCGTCGTTCTTCTTCACAGTTCACTCTTCAATCTTCACTTCTTCATGTTAGAAAGCACTAATTCATCATCTATTATCTATTTACTGATTGGTCTATTGTTATTTGTTTATTACTTTATTTCATATTTTCATTAATCATTATTTCTTAGCACGTTAGATACATAGAATTAGATTGATAGGATTTTAAACTTCTATTTCAGATTCTAGTATTTACTTTCCTTGATAATTTCTTTAGGTGTTACAATGTTGCCTAAAAACATTTGTCAGGTTCTGAGAAAAGGAAGAAAAGAAAACAAGATGCTCGGATTATTGAATCGCAACGGGTGCAATACAGAAGTTTTCTTTCCAACTTCTAGTATTGTTGGTGTCAATGAAGAACAAGGGCAGGAACGTAATCGCGGGCAGAAACATGATCATAATTTAAGTTCAGAAGTTGAGATCAATGAAGATGCTACAGGGGAACAAAATTTAGCCTTGATTGCATATGTTGATGTCAATGAGGACAATTCAGGGGAGGAAAATTTGCAGCCTTCATCTGATATTGAAAACCCAAATGGTGATGAACAAGACGATTCTCTTTTATCTATGTATGATTCTAGAACATGGGATAATCTTGACAATATGAAAAGAGATATCTTAATTGAGAAAGGGCCTCTGAGAATTGAATCTGAAATTTTCTAAGGATGCCAGTGGTAGGCATTTTTCATATGCTTACTACAGAAAGTTAATGAATGGTGAGGCTGTTGATAGAAAGTGGTTCGTATACTCTAAACATGTGGACAAAGTTTATTGTTTTTGTTACAAGTTGTTCAAATTAAATCAGAGTAAGTCTTTATTAGCATCCGATGGATTGAGGGACTAGAAGCGTATTAGTGGGAGCCCTCTACATGAGAGTAGTGTTGAGCACTTAACAAACATGAATACATGGAATGAACTTAGGTTGAGGTTAAGAATCCAACTGACGATATGCAATGGGAAATTGCAAATGAACTTAGGTTGAGGTTAAGTAGTTTATGTTGTGATGTTTCTTGCTAAACATAATTTGGCCTTTCGAGTATCAAATGAGAAGCTGTATCAAGATAATAATGGTAATTTTCTGAGCATAGATGAAACAACTGTTGAATTTGATCCTGTAATGCAAGAACACATTAGGTGCATTCCAAAAAATGAAATTCATCATCATGATCTTGGCCACAATATTTAGAATGAGTTAATTTCTATTCTTGTTGATGTCGTGAAAAGGTTTATCTTAAGGTTCATCAAGGATGTCAAGTATTTCTCTATTATCTTGGATTGTATCCCAGATATCAGTTATGAAGAATAAATGACTTTAATTGTGTGTTGTATAAATATGTCAAGTAACATTTCAAGAGTGGAGGAATTTTTCCTAGAGTTCTTAAAGGTTGATGACACATCTGATTAGGGCTTTTTAATGTATTAATTGATACATTGGGCTCTCTTGATTTGAACGTCGCTGATATGAGATCAATGTTACGATAATGGTTTCAATATGAAGGGAAAAGGCCAAGGAGATAAATTGGTTGATATGGGTCAAGTCCGAGTGGTGCGTGTCCCTTGGCTTAAAACCTGTTACCGTAGGCTATAAACTTTCGTGCATGCCTATTGTGCCCGCTGCGTGTCCCGAGACGCCTTGTCAGCTAGTCCACAGACTGACACATGGAACGACGCTTCGAGGAATCTTACCTTGGAAGCTTCGTCTTTGTTCCTAAGGAGCTCCTTCCTAGATACTACTCCCTCTAGTTCAGGTTTAGTGGACATTTTAGGCGATGCTCCAGAGCACACAAATAGTAGACATTTAATTTTTTGGATCCCAGCTCTGCCTGTTTTGCTCATAGCATTAAGTACTCTGGAAGCTCAATCGTCCACAACAGCGCATGCAACTTCCGAGGTCATTAGCGCCACGCATGCCATGAGCCAGGAAAATGAAGAGACGCTGCTTAAAAAAGTACAAGAGCCAGGAAAATGATGAGGGGTAAAATAGTACAATGTACCCCTTATAAATGCTGTCTTGGTATGTCAAAAAAAGTCTAAAACGTTTACTATTCTAAAACTAGAGGGAGCAGTATTCTTGCTCGTGGGATTTGTTCTGGCCAATCACATCCGTTGCATGCAAAGCTTATTAATCAATGCCTGCTTTGGAAATGTACCAGTGATTAAATGCGTGCTTGGAAATTCCTTCACCAACAGAAATATTCAAGGATTTTTTTAGCATGCATCTCAATTGCTTTGCACCGTTCATCTAAATATGATCCAACGGTGTGTATGAGATCTCAAACCCATAGGTTGAGACCTCACTTCCGATGTCGGCGGCGTCTACTACCCCTTGCTGCTGTCTACTGCCCGTAGCCGGCGACGTCTTCCCGGATGGCGCGTGATCCCAGCGACGTGTTCACGAGGGACTTGCTGCTGCGGCGTCCAATCGACTCCGTGGTACAACCAGACGCTTCTTTATTTGCCGTCTACGCACGCATGTATGGCAAAACCTGTGCGCCAACCAGATCTTGAAAGAAGATTGCAGCTACAGTTTGTAGAGCCGATGTCCGTGTCAAATAAGTTAAAAAAAACGAGGAGGCGAGGACTTGGATGTACGGGCATGGACCGCCAAATTAACATGCATGCAGGCTGCAGCCCAGACACATACGGGCATCTCAAGTAGGTGTACTGTTATGGCAGGAGGAAGACTCGAGAGTCGAGACGCTGAACCGGCGTCTCGACCAACGACGGTTCGCTGCAGAAGTAACTGAATCACTTCGGGAACAGGATGGTGAATGCGCCAACGAGCTCGGCGCCGGAGAAATGATTCCTGTCTTTGATCCATTTTCAAACATACGTAGGATTCTATTCCCAGCGTATTATTTTACGGAGACATATAATAGTCATACAATAAGTGATGCATGGTCAGTAATACTCTCATCCCTATGGGGGTTGAGAGAGAGCACACTAGAATCTTCAAGTATTCAACCGATTTGCAAAAGGCTACAGCGACTAAAATTTACAAACCGGAGGGAGTAATATTCTTGTTGGTGGGGGGCTTCCAAGCTAGAGTTACGTTCTTGATACTTACCGGAGCAAATGCCTTTCTTGGGCCAGGTTGTTCGAGCATAGGGTTTGCTCGGATGAAGGTGCTCTAGCAAGAGGCCTGCTGAATTAAGGGCATCCGGGCATAGGGCTTGCTAGGATAAAGGCCTTGTTTGTTTCAGATTAACGTAGCGTTGCGTTTCGCTGTAGCAAATTTGTGACCCCCTCAAAATACGTCTTAATGAGTTCAAAAAATTATGAAAAAAATATTTTACAAACTTTAAGAAGTACTATTTAAAACCCCACAAGAATGACTACAAAACATTACATCATTTGGCTTATACAAAAATAACAAAATTTCATTTAATTTAATTTAATTTAATTTAATCTGAAACAAACAAGGCCACGTAGTGATCGTAACAGCGCACAGCATTTCACGTCGCGCGGGCCATGGTTTCTTTATTATCGGGTTGGTGGGCCCCTCCAAAAACCTGCGCATGGGGCCTACTTCTTCTGGGATACACAATCCTATCCATGGGGCCTTGTTTGTTTCAGATTAATGTTGAGTTGCGTTTTACTGTAGCAAATTTGTGATCCACTCGAAAGACGTTTTAAAAAATTTTAAAATCATGGAAAAATATTTTGTGAACTTTAAGAAGAACTATTTAAAACCCCACAAAAATAAATTCAAAATATTACAACATTTGCTCTATAGAAAAATAACAATTTTTAATTTAATTTAATTTAATTTAATCTAAACAAACAAGGCCAAGGAAACCGATCACTTTGGTTCTAAAGTTTCAAGAATTTATTTTCATAAGATCATGCGAGAGAGAATGTGGACTACCCATAAATCATGGCACACAACCAATGGTCATGATTAGCCAGACAAATTAGTCTAAAAGTTTTGGTACTTTTCTATTTTTCTTCTCAAATATATGTTACAAAGTTTTAAAATAAGTCAAACGAAGTGCACCGGACTCCTTAAATCACATGTATTTGGTTTTGAAAATATAAATGTTTTAGGTATTTTTCTTTTTTCCTCGAAAATGTGTCATAAAGCTTAAAAAAAAGTCGAACATATTGTGCTGGACTCTCTAAGCTGTTTTTGAGAAACTCTCAAAGTCAACTTAGCAGTAAATAAAACACACATTATCAAACAGATAAGTACAAAATTAAAAAATAATCTGCCATGGGAACCCTCGGACTTAAAGAAGTCGGTGTAAAACCAACGGCGCACGATCATTAAACGCCTCATAGAAAGGAAATTTGGCGAGCGATGATGCAATGCAATGCGGGTCTGTTTTGTTCGTGACTAAAAAAGCCACGCCTAAGATTAGCAGGTTTTGGCAGGTGTGGCATGACTAACGTGGCTAAAGTTAGCAGGCGTTTGGTTCGCAGCCACGCCTAACATTAGGCTAGGAAAAATTTTGTGCTCTGCGTTTGGTTGCATAGAGGCAAAATTGACTAAGTTGGTCTAACCATTTCATCGAGCACGTATCCGATCATCTTCCTTCATCAATCCGCCGCCACTTCTCCGGTGTGCTCCCTGACGGCGTGTTCACCGCTCAACCACTGCGGATCACACCCCTAGTCAGATTTCTATCCTGCTAGCCTATCGGTCGAGCTCAATTCGATTGAGCACTGAACGCAGCAAAGAGCAACGCACGGGGATTACCCAGGTTCGGACCCCCTCGCGGGTAATAGTCCTACTCCTGCTGAGCCTTAGCTCTTTTTGGTTGTGGTTGTATGAAACGTGGTTACAGAATGCTGTCAAAGCTTCGGAACCCCCCTCCTCGACCTCTCTCCTCTTTTATACAAGCCTCGAACTGGCGGAGAGAGCCGAGGGGGTAGGCAGAACAGTACTCTTAGTACACTCGATAAGATATGAGAGACTAGACAAGAGAGACGAAAACGTGCCGCCGTCGCGCCGCGCCGCCCACGCGCGCTCCGCAAGTGGCCTCTGACCCGTCTGAACACGCCGGTGACAGGACGAATGGGCCCCAGCTTGCGCCGCCTGACGCGGGTGGCCAGCCTGATGATGGCGAACTCTCTCTCTGCCGGTCAATTCCTCTGCGCCACAGTGACAGTTGATCAGACCCGTAGAGGTCACTGTAGCGGTAATCATCTCCGTCTTGGTCCATCCGCGCGTGATATCGCATTGAATGCGCTTGTCCTTCGCTGCAGATGAGGGCCTTCGCCCAGAAGACTCCTTCCGGGTCACTCCCTGCCTCACGGGCCCCGCTGGACAGCGGGGGGCCCTACGCGCGGTCTTCCGAGGGGCTCGCCCGCACGCTGGGGTCTGGTCGCCCGCCTGACGCGTGGGGCCCTCGCCTGGCCTCCGAGGGACTCGCCCACCCGCTGGGGTCTGGTGGCCCGCCTGACGCGTGGGGCCCTCACCTTGTCGCGTCCCATCGGTAGCAGGTGGGGCCTAGAGTCCCGCCGACCCTGCCAGCTGCTCACGTGGTCGCTGATGCGGAGTGGGGCCTAATCGCCCGCCTGCCGGCGATCCGCCACGCGCCCGACGCCGATCGCCAGATCCTTGTCGCTGAAGCCGCTAGCCAAGACGCCGCAGTCTTGTTTCGGGCGCTGCCGCTCGCGACACTGGAGCTCGGTCGCCCGCCTGGCACGGAGGGCTCGCCCGGTCTCCCGGCGCAGGGGTCTGGTCGCCCCTACCTGCCGAGAGACGCCTCGAGGCCTAGTTCCGAGCGATGGGGCCCGCGTGCCCGCCAGTCCACTCGGAACCACCCGGTCTTCACGGTCCTTCTGGATGACGCCGTCTTCTACCCTCTTCTAGGGGAGGTGGAGAGGACACCCCGGTACCTTATGTACCGACACTCCCCATCCCACGCGAGCTTCTTCTCCGGTGTGCTCCCCATCCCACGCGAGGTTCTTCCCCGGTGTGCTCCGTCCTGCCGCGAGCTTCTTCCCGGTGAGCTTCTTCCCCGGCGAGCTCCACCTAGCCGCGCGCACTACAAGGAATTCAACCTATTGCAACGACAATTTTTGTTGCATTAAGCCTAAAATTATGGCAATATGTGCATACTGCAACAAAACTAAATCGTTACAACAATCTCCGTGGTAATAAGAAGTTGTAACGATATCAAAACCATGGAAATAAGTTTCTTTATTACAACAATATAGTTGTTACAATAGCATATCGCCACGTTTGTGAAATCGTTGCTATAACTTATTGCAACAGAAATTATTTCATAACAATATCATAATGCAAAAAAATGGAATTCGTGGTAAAAACTTATTGCAACAACATATAAGTCACATAGAAAAGCAAATACGTAGATTCTAGGATTCGAACCCACAACCTCTTGACTTAAAGTAATCTCACCTAACCAACTCACCTCGCAGGACTACTTGTATAAAATATATCATATTTTCATTTTGACCTTTTTTTGTGAACATATTGCAACGAAATAAATATTGCAATATGCCCAATATTGTTGCAATATGTATATATTGCAATGAAATCAAAATCGTTGCTACCCATAACAATAATCAACCACATGCAATCGTTGCAATAGGTGAAATTTTTTTGCAACAATATTATTTGTTGTGATAGAAGTTAGTTATGGCAACAATTTATTTTTTGTTGCAATAGTAGCTAGTTAATGCAACAATTTCATTTTCGTTGCAACACATTCAATTTATTACAACAAATATGATAAATAATGCAACAATTCACGATTGTTGCGATATAGAAAACTTATTACCACAAAAAAATATTATGTGGCAATAGCATTGGCTATAGCAACGAAATTTATTTTGTTGCAATCACTGCGTGGCAATAGGTAGAATCCCTTATAGTGGCGCGCCGCCTCCACGCACGCCGTCGTCGCCCTGGCAGCGCCGCGCCGCCGCCATTCCACGCGTGCCGCTGTCACCATGGCGCTGGGAGCTCGCGCCGCCATCCCACGCGTGCCGCCGCCGGGAGCTCACGCCCGCCGCCGCCAGGAGCTCGCGCTGCTGGGAGCTCGCGCCGTAGTGTGGCGTGGAAGTGCGGCGCTCGATTTTGCTATGGCAATATATGGTGCACAGGCTGCCTCACTTCCGTGGCCTGCCCCAAGTTCGTCGGCAACCAAACGCATGCCTAAGGCGGTGTGGTTCGGCTAACCATAGGCGTGGCGAACTGCGGCTAGCAACCAAACAGCCCCGCTATCTCTCGATGTTTTCGTCATGGACAAACTTTGGTACCTCTTTTGTCCTATATACGCAGTGAGCTGTCAGGCGTCAGCCATCTATTGGAGAAGCATCGTCTAGTCTCCATCCCAAATGAAATAATAAAATGGATTCTAAAAAAAAGTGAAATAATAAAATGCGCAGGGCGAGACGCAAGTATATATTCCCACTTACCAAGAGATAAGTATATTCTTACCTGACTGGTGTCTTATATCGAAGGTGGACTTCCAAGACGAGAGAGGTCTAATTAGGACTTTTGCTTGATAATCATGAGGGAATACTGAATATAGCTGAATGCCTTTTAGCTGAACCTACGAAATAATGCTTGTCAGCTTGCAACTGCAAACGATCACTACTAGGATCTACCTTAATCGCGACAGCCAAAAATCATCGCCCCCTGGCAAATAACTAATCACAAAGGCCGGCCCTCGTGTAACAGTGCTCGCGTCAATTGCCCCGCAAATAACTAAATCTTTTAAAATTTGAATTTTAAACATAATTCACAGCAGAAAAAACACATATATATCCGGATCATAGCCGCAACATTCACAAATCCAAATCCACATTCAGAATTGGACATCCACACATACATATCACAATCACATAGGACATACACACATGTCACAACCCCGGCTTCACCGGGCAACATTCACCATAGAATATATATCCTAATTAAATATATAAAATTCTAGGGAATTTTTGGAAAATAATGGCTCTGGAATCATCCAATTTGGAGTTCGGATGCTCCTTGAACAATTCCCGGAAGTTTAACAAAAATTAGAAAAGGCTGAAAAGATTAAACCGGTTTAATCTGGAAAACCGTCGAACCGAACCGAACCAGCGGCGGCTCAGCGCAACGGGCTGCACAATGAGGGACACGCGGTTCGGGTTGGCTGGGCGGCGCGGCGGCGGTGGCGCTGGCGGAGATTTGGCATGGGCGACGCGTGGCGTGGCGGGTTGGGCGACGGCGACGACCAACGGCGTGGCGACGCGTGGCGAGCGGGGACGACGCGGCGCCGCTGGCTGGCGGCGTGGCTGGCGCTGGAGGCGGGACAGTGGCGGGCGCTGGTTGGCGGCGGCGGATGAGGGCGGCGGGCGTGGTCGCCGAGGTTGCCGGCGGCGCGGCGGCGGCGGCGCGGGCGGCAACTCCGGCGAGCTCTCCCGGGCTTAATTCTCCACCGATTTCGATGAAATTGGTACCCATCTGGACCGTTTCGACGAGATGTACGCAATGGTGTGATCTACAAGTTGTTTTGCGCAAGGCACAGGGAGATATTCCCCAGAACTCACCTTGGGCTAGGGCTTTGCGACGGCTAGGGTTGCTCTGGGGTGGATCTCGAGTTGTGGTTCTGAGGGAAGGGTCTTGGGGTCCTTATATACTGCTCTGGTCGACCATGGGCAGGCCCCCAAAAGGTAGAACTTGAGTTGGGCTCCAATTCTACTCCTAATAGGTTTAGAACTCCCCTAATTTTGGTATTTTTGCAAATAAACGAATTTGCACTTGGGCTTCTGGATCTAGGCAGGTTTAGGCCTCAGATATGCCTCCACCAAGTTTGGGCCTGGGTCTAGCATGTTTGCTCGCCATTCCATCGGGCCGACGAACTCCCGGCAGACCGGTGTCGCACTGCGGAAACACAGGCTAGCCTTGGGCTTTGGTCTTGAAAATTGGAGGGTGACTATTTCATGGCATTTAGGATTTTTGGGAATTCTTCCAGAATTTTTCAAAAAGGTCTTCTAGGGTTTTGGCTTAAACCTTAGTTTAAATTAATTAAAATAGGGTTTCGTATATAACAATTCCCTTTTAATTTATTTTTGGGTTTTCGAAAATACAAGTGACATACGACAAAATAGAGGATGTCACAAACCTCCCCCCCTTACGGAGAATCTCGACCCCGAGATTCAGAGAAATCCTGCTCGAACAACTCTAGAAACTCAGCCTGCAAATCTTCCTCTTTTTCCCAAGTCGCCTCTGCCTCTGAATGGTTGGACCATTGGACTTTGCAAATCTTGGTAGACCGACTCCGGTACACCTTTCTGACACATCCAAAATCTTGACCGGCCTCTCTTTATAGAACAGATCTTCTTGCAAATCCATAGCTTCAACTAGCATCTGCTCCTCTGGCACTCTCAGACACTTCCGAAGCTGCGAAACATGGAACACATTATGCACTCCCGACAAATGCTCTGGCAACTCCAGCTGATAAGCAACTTCTCCTCTCCTTCCCGTTATTGGAAACGGACCAATATATCTTGGAGACAACTTCCCAGAAACATGGAATCGGCGAAGACCTTTCATGGGCGAAACCTTTAAATAAACATGGTCTCCAACCTCAAATTGCAACTCTCTCCTTCGCTTATCGGCATAACTCTTCTGCCTTGACTGGGCGGTCCTCATCCTTTGCTGGATCATTTTGACTTGATCCTCGGCCTCCTTCAAAGCATCTGGGCCGAATAACTTTCACTCTCCTGTTTCATTCCAATACAATGGCTTCCGATATTTCCTTCCATAAAGAGCTTCAAAAGGCGCCATCTGAATATTGGACTGATAACTATTATTATAGGAGAACTCTGCATATGGCAATGCATTATCCCAACCTTTTGAATCTGACAAAGCCACTGCTCTCAACATATTCTCTAGAATTTGATTCGTCCTTTCAGTCTGCCCGTCGGTCTGAGGATGATAGGCTCTACTGAAAGCAAGATGCGTGCCCAACAGAGAATGAATCTTATCCCAAAACTATGATGTGAACTGGCTTCCTCGATCCGACACGATCCTCTTAGGAACTCCATGTAGACACACAATCTTTGACATATAGATTTCTGTCAACTTAGCACTATCATACCTTATCCTCACAGGAATGAAATGAGCCACTTTGGTCAATCGGTCAACGATCACCCATATCGAATCAAAACCTCTTTGGGTTTTTGGCAGACCCACAATGAAATCCATACCGACTTCTTCCCATTTTCATTCACGCACTCTCAAAGGCTGAAGCAAACCTGCCGGTCTCTGATGCTCAGCTTTGACTCTCTGGCAAATATCGCACAAAGCAACAAACTCTGCCACATCCTTTTTCATTCCTAACAACCAGTATCTCTCTTTCAGATCCAGATACATCTTGGTACTACCGGGGTGAATAGAATAAGCTGACGCATGAGCTTCTTTCAAAATCAACTCTCGAAGATCCTTTTGATCGGGCACAACAATCCTTTTATCGAACCAAACAATACCTTCCTTATCCATCTCAAATCTTGGCGCCTTCTCCAGAATTATCCCAACAATAATGTCAAGAATCCCATCATCAACATCTTGAGCCTTCTTGATCCGCTCTTGGAGATCTGGCTGCACTTCCATCATATACAGATGACTATGCACATAACCATGCGGAACGATCATCAAATTCAACTTCTCCGCTTCGTCTTGGATATACTCGCTCCTCGGCTTCCGACTTAAAGCATCGGCAACCAGAATAGCTTTACCCTCGTGGTAATGGATTCCTACATCATAATCCGCTAACTGCTCCAACCATCTCCTCTGTCTCATATTCAGATCGGGCTGGGTGAATATATACTTCAGGCTTTTATGATCCGTATATATTTCAGTACGATTACCAATTAGGTAATGCCTCCATATCTTCAAAGCATGCATCACTGCAGCTAACTCCAAATCATGAGTAGCATAATTCAATTCATGGGGTCGTAGTTGTCGCGAAGCATATGCAACAACTCTTCCTTCTTGCATAAGCACACATCCGATTCCTAACTTCGAAGCATCACAATACACCTCAAAGTTCTTATGAATATCTGGCAAAACCAATACCGGTGGCGAGTTTAGCTTCTTCTTCAACAACTCGAAGCTGTCCTGGCACTGAGCTGTCCACTTAAACTTGACATCCTTCTTTAACAATTGGGTGAGCGGTCGAGAAATCTTCGAAAATCCCTCAATGAAACGGCGATAATAACCAGCTATTCCAAGAAATCCTCTGACCTTGGTAACCGACTTCAGCACCTTCCAATCCAAAATCTCACTGACCTTAGACGGATCAACGGACACTCCATCCTCCGAGATAACATGACCGAGAAATGCGACCTCCTTAACCCAAAAGTCACACTTTGAATACTTGGCATACAACTGATGCTCTCTCAACTTCTCCAACACCAGTCTTAAGTGCTCTGCATGCTCTTCCTCACTCTTAGAATAAATGAGAATGTCATCGATGAACACCACGACGAACTTGTCCAGATACTCCATCAGGACCTTATTCATGAGCATCATAAAATGTGCCGGAGCATTAGTGAGTCCAAACGACATCATAGTATATTCATACAATCCATATCGAGTAGTGAAAGCTGTCTTTGAAATATCCTCTGATCTCAACTTGATCTGATGATAATCGGACCTCAAATCGATCTTGGAAAACACCTTGGTTCCCTTCAGCTGATCGAACAAATCATCCACACAAGGCAACAGATACTTATTCTTCATGGTCACTTCATTAAGCTTCCGATAATCCACACACATCCTTAGGGTCTTCTCACGCTTCTTCTCCACGAATAACACAGGCGATCCCATGGAGAAACACTTGGTCTGATAAAGCCCTTGGCTTTCAAATCTTCAATCTGCGTCTTCATCTCCGCAAGCTCCTTAGGATTCATACGGTACGGACGCTGAGAAATAAGATCCGTACACGGATACAAATCAATACTGAACTCAACTTCCCGATCTGGTGGAATTCCAGGCAAATCCTCAGGAAAAACATCCACAAACCCATTCACTATCGGAGTCTCCTCCAATGGCAGACGCTCTTCTCCAACTCTACGCATCATCTTCAGGTGATACAACTTGACAACTGAGCTTTCTCTAAGCAAAAACACATACTTGATGGTCTCTCCACTTAAAGTAGTAAGGGTTACCGATCTATCAGCACAATCAATCTTACCCTTATACGTACTCAACCAATCCATTCCCAAAATCACTTGAATACCTTTGGAATCGATCATAACCAAATTAGTGGGAAACTTATAACCTCCAATGTCCAGATCCACATTCGGACATCCCACATTCGCATTCATAGCCCCACCAGACGATTGAACAAGCAAAGACTGTCTAAAGGGTACTACCCTCCAACCATTATCAACAACAACCTCTCTTGCAATAAAAGATTGCGAAGCTCCCGAATCAAACTGAAACAGGGATTGAGTTTGCCAAGAAAGTATCAAGAACGACGTCTTGCACATTCTGCACTTCTTCAGCCGTGACGTGGTTCACACGTCCACTTCCTTGGGGTGTCTTGAATGCACTCCCATGATTCTGCCCTTGCTGCGGCTGACGAGCAGGCGTCCCTCCTTGGTTCTGCTGAGGTTGGCCACCCTTATTCAACGGAAAATCATACAATAAGTGGCCTTGCTGATGACACTTGAAATAGGTCACACCCGCAATAGGAGTCTTGGTCTGATTCTGCACTTGGACTCCAACTTGCTGCGGCTGGCGAACTTGCTGAAAATTACCCCCTTGTTGAGTAAATGACTGCTTGAAACCCGAGTTCTGAAACTGCCTCGGCTGATTCCGATTCTGCCCGAAACTTGGAGCTTGATGAGTTCAGGACCTTGAATTGCTGCTAGACTGCTGAGAAGTGAACTTCCTCTTCTTCTCATCATTGTGCTTGCGCTGGGCTCCCTCTAGGATACGAGCCCTCTCAGTCACATCATCAAATGTCTCACATCGAAGCGGCTTCAGCTGCACACCATACCAAGTGTTAAGCCCTTCAGTAAACCTCCAGACCTTAGCCTTTTCAGTAGCCACAAGATCTGGTGCATATCGAGACAACTCGATAAATTTGCTAATATACTGATCAATGGATCTGTTATTCTGGCGCAGTCCCTCGAACTCGTGCTTCTTCTCCTCTTGGATGCTCATTGGAACATGATGGTTCTTGAAGATCTCAGCAAAGTCATCCCATCCCATGTTCACATTGTTCGGATTGGTGGCGCAATAATTCTCCCATCAATGGGCAGCATCCCCCTTCAACATATGGGCAGCGTACTGCACGCTCTCATAATCATCACAATTCGCCAGGTGGAGCTTATTCTCTACATTCTTGATCCAGTCTTCAGCTTCTATTGGGTCTCCATGGCCAGAAACTCTGATGGCCGAGTCCCCATGAACTCTCTGAACTTTGACTGCGGCAACCCTCGCATTGGCATCGGTTGCGGCGGCGGATCTTGAGCAGCGACATTGATCGGTCCTGCTAGGTTGACTTGCCCTTGGTCATTCGCTTGATCACCCTGGGCTGCTGCATACTCTTGGTTGGCCTGCTGATCCAACTCCTCTTGCAGATTGAAGGGTATCGGCTGAACTCCACGTCCACGACCTCTACCCCTTCCACGGCCTCCTTCCTCTACCACGAGCTTCACTTCCACGACCTCTGGCCATCTACTGGAACAGAAAGAATAGGAAAGAAGACTAACCGGCATGCGACATCCTTAAAATATAATAGTTTTATAAACGCTTTTATCACTCCATCCAAAAATCCAAATAAGAAGCAACACTCCACATGCTAAAGAAAGCATGCTCCAAATAAATCCAACTCAAGCATAGGTTACAACCATAGATAACAAATTAGTTGTTATATTATTGCTGTCATTATCAGCTATTTATTCTTCATACATAGGAAGTACTAAAGTTTATTTAGTGAAGAACTCTCTTTTTCAAAAACCGAATAGAACTTCTTCTTTCTTTTTTTTTTGAAAGTGTACAGACTGTACGAAAAGCAAAACAAATACTGTACCGCACAAGTTTTTTTTCCTTTTTTTTTCAATTCCTTCTTCTTCTCTTTTTTTTTTTGCAAAAACATTTTTCAACTTACCTCGATCCTCATACATCGTCTTCCTTTAGTCTTTATTTGTAGTGGTGGGTCTTGCTCCATCTTCTTCTCGATCTCCTTGTCGTTGCATAAATTAAAGGCAAAGCAATACACCAAACAATTTACTACTAAATAACTAGATACCACTATTAACCTAGTTAATGAATATTCGTATCTCACATAGAAAACCAAAAGTTGATACGGTATACTCCACACAAAAATAACAATATATAATTTCTTTATACGACTTCTAACACTTAATCTTTCGAAAGTGATGGTTCTTCATCTTCATGAAGTAGTCTTTCCTTTCTTCTTTCCTTCAACGATGGTCTCTTTTTCTTCGATGTTGGTGTTGGAGGCAATACTTCTTCTTGAACAAATTAGGTCTAGTGACTAAACTTTGAATTATGGGGTGGATAGAATAAAACTTTGTAAGATGGAAGAATAGGCAAGGATGGAATAAATTTGGAAGATGAGTAGGAAAGGTGAAAGCAAAGAATTCCTAGCAAGTAAAGAGATACTGGACTTTAGAAAGATCATAAAGTAGCAAAGGGGCTTAAAGACAATTTTTATTGAAAATAAATCCTTAAGGTTTAAAGGTAGACTAGCTACGCTTCCTAGGGTCAACCTGGCTCTGATACCAACTTTTGTCACAACCCCGGCTTCACCGAGATCTACCCATGATCCATTGCTAGTCCCAGAGATCAATACTAGCAACTCATGAGCGACTTAAGTCGAGCATCACAACACAATCATCATAGCTAAGAAAATATTATGATAAATGCAAAAGTAATTGTAGCACAACCACTTATTACAATAGTTTTCATAACTCCATAGAGTAATAATAATTAGAGTAGCGGAAATCCAAATAATATGCAATAATAAACATGACGATGCTCTCTATCCAACCCTTCAGCGATAGCTATTCCTCCGCGAAATCCGGCACAGAATCCTCCTGATCCTGTGGGCAGACCGGAATCGAATCTTCTCCTGAACAAATATATCCGTGGTTTTTGTATAGTGAGTACACGGCTACCCAGCAAGAGTCCTTATAAATGATGCAAGGATAATGACAAGAACAGGATGGTTAATTTGCGTAAGTACCTATTCTAGTCAAGATTAATTAAAGTGTTGTAAAATCATTTGTTGAATAATTAATGAATATGAACAAACTCCACAAGGTAACAAACAGAGCTCGGCTTCGAAAGCCCCTCTGCAAAACTGCACAAGCCTCGAATACTCAAAACAAACACCAACCCATCAGGTTATTATTAAACACATGAGACTACCATGTACGGCCTACCTCCCCTCCCATAACCGTGGGAACGGCTATCATGATAGTTTTAACTCTACAGAGTGTAGCACACTTTACCCATAAGCCGAGTGGTACTTTTGCATCTTAGCTCTTCCTTAGGAGCCCAGACCAAGTAACAATACAAGGCGATTCATTAGTTCCCTCTGTTAACACCGATACCCCCTCTAAGGCTTAGCACTCGGGCCCCTCTTGAGCCAACGGACCGCAGCCCGATCTTTTCAAAGTAAAGTGTGTTAACAGTCTTCCCTAACTACTAAGCCAGGACTAGCACATGGTGCACTCATGCTTAAGCTAGCACTTATGGTTGCGCTTGTTCGGTTTGGCTGGATTGGCACACGTCCAAAGTCCTTAGACCAAGGTGACTACCTCCAACAGTCCACAGTCCACAAAACCACCCGACTATGCCACCTTTAGTCAACACACGCCACGTAGGTTTTAATTGATTAGGTTAAAGTAACTCAGCATTTCCAATCATACCAAGTCACAAGAACAATTATATGATGAATAACCTAACAACTAATAACCCACGAGCACTAGCATCTATGCACAAGGATAGGCTAGGAATAACAAATAAGGCGGCAATAAAGGGCTAATTCACAGGGTCAATGACGCAGTGTGAATATTAGGTTTCTTCCTTCCCATCAATTTATGCATGAGAACATAAAAACAATAAAGGGTGAGTTTTGCAAACTAGGGACAACAAGATGCAACTATCTTGCCTTGGTAGTACTCGGCGTCTTGCGGATCTCCTCCTTGAAACTCCGGGAACAGCGCCAAGCACTGGGAACACGGACGGTCTACACGAATTATGCAAATACATAGGAACAGCAACATTCACCATAGAATATATATATCCTAATTAAATATATAAAATTCTAGGGAATTTTTGGAAAATAATGGCTCTGGAATTATCCAATTTGGAGTTCGGATGCTCCTTGAACAATTCTGGAAGTTTAACAAAAATCGAAAAAGGTCAAAAGATTAAACCGGTTTAATCTGAAAACCGTCGAATCAACCAAACCAGCGCGGCTCAGCGCATAGGCTGCTGACAACAAGGGACACTCGGCGGTTCGGGTTGGTGGCGCGGCTGGCTTGGCGGCGCGGCAGGGAGACGGCGCGCGACGCGTGGCCTTGGCGCGGGTTGGCGACGGTGACGGCCAACGGCATGGCGTGGCGGCAAAGGGCACGACGCGCACGACGCTGATAGCGCTGGCTGGGCGCGAGGCGGGATGTGGCGGGCGCGGGTTGGCGGCGGCGGATGCGGGCGG
This sequence comes from Raddia guianensis, assembly GCA_036346415.1. Classification (NCBI taxonomy): domain Eukaryota; kingdom Viridiplantae; phylum Streptophyta; class Magnoliopsida; order Poales; family Poaceae; genus Raddia; species Raddia guianensis. The sequence goes on from CM070537.1 coordinate 8,808,606, forward strand.
CGGGCGCGGTCGCCGAGGTTGTCGGGCGGCGAGGGCGACGGCGGCATGGCGGCAACTCCCATGAGCTCTCCGGGCTTAATTCTCCACCGATTTTGACGAAATTGGTACCCATCTGGACTGTTTCGACAAGATCTACGCAATGGTGTGATCTACAAGTTGTTTTGCACAAGGCACAGGGAGATATTCCCTAGAACTCGCCTCGGGCTAGGGTTTTGCCACGGCTAGGGTTGCTCTGGGGTGGATCACGAGTTGTGGTTCTGAGGGGAGGGTCTTGGGGTCCTTATATACTGCTCTGGTCGACCATGGCAGGCCTCCAAATGGTATAACTTGAGTTGGGCTCCAATTCTACTCCTAATAGGTTTAGAACTCCCCTAATTTTGGTATTTTTGCAAATAAACGAATTTGCACTTGGGCTTCTGGATCTAGGCAGGTTTAGGCCTCAGATATGCCTCCACCAAGTTTGGGCTTGGGTCTAGCATGTTTGCTCGTCATTCCATCGGGCCGACGAACTCCCGGCAGACCGGCGTCGCAGTGCGGAAACACAGGATAGCCTTGGGCTTTGGTCTTGAAAATTGGAGGGTGACTATTTCATGGCATTTAGGATTTTTGGGAATTCTTCCAGAATTTTTCAAAATGGTCTTCTAGGGTTTTGGCTTAAACCTTAGTTTAAATTAATTAAAACAGGATTTTGTATATAACAATTCCCTTTTAATTTATTTTTGGGTTTTCGAAAATACAAGTGACATAAGACAAAATAGAGGATGTCACAACACATAAGTTTCACATGCACATAAGTTCGCCGTACACATATGACATACAGAAGTTCTCCATACACGACATCCATCCATTCATCACTGGTTGTTGTCCGCGGGAGGGAAGATCGATGGGTACCGTTGGCTAGAGGGAAGATTGAAGGAGTTCTGTCCGTCAGAAGGATGGTCGAAGGAGCGATGTCCGGTGCTAGGAAGAGCGATGGGCTGGTTTGTAGTAGGTCTAGAAACTTGGCAGCCCCCGCATCCACCCACTCGCGCCCTGCGTCCGGATCGACTCCCTGAGCCTGACTTGAAGGAGTGGAGCCCTGCAAGCACATAGAATTTGAGTTTTTTTATTCAAATAATGGTTAGATAAGCTAATGGTGAATTGACAACACTTACCGCATCTTGAGGCTGAACAAAGGGTCGTGGCCCCATAAGACGCATAGCCAATGCCACCATGAGTTGCCTGCCTGCTCGACCCATCCTGTATATTCGCAAGCAATGTAGGTTTAATGCAAATAAATGAGGGTATGAAATGTGTTTAGGGAATACCTGCTCGAAGTTGTGCCCTGAATGACGGCTTGTGAACTCTAACCACCTTTGCACTTGTTCCCTTTCCCACCACTCTTGAGCTGCTTTTTGGGTCATTTCCATACGTATTGTCAAGTCATGCAGCTCTTTCTTGTGCCGCTCCTCACTCTCCTCCACCCTTTCCGTCTCCCTCTACAACTCCCGCTCATATGCCCTATCCCTGGCGGCGCGGTGGGACCTTGTATCGCACATGAACCCACTGGACCAACAACAAAATGTTTTGGTTAGTGGCGGCCAAAGGCATGGAATAAAGAAACAGCCAAGACGATAACCTGATGTGGTCCGAGCCCATCCCTTAGCAACCGTGGGACTTTTGCCCCGTGTGCGTGTAGATGACTTTAGGGTCCAGCTTCTTCTCCCTATACGGGTCGCTCTCAGGGTTGTGGGTGTCCTTGTACGCTGCCTTGAATATGTGCCTTGAAAATGTGAGCACGCTATTCGACAATAATAATGAAACATGGGATGAAGTTACCTCCCGTGCCTTGAATATGCGGAGAGTGTGTAGCGAACGCGGAAGAATGACAAAAATTTACAGTGCGTGTGGGGGTTTATATAATGGGAGGTATTCGCGAGGGCTAACTGTGTGGCCTCACGGGTAGTTGCTAGGTAGTCTTACTTGCGAGGGCCGCACAATTAGCCCTCGTGTATAGGAGGCCATGTGCACACACAGAATGGGGACAACCAATTATTGGTGTCTTACTAGCGAGGGCTCACTGTTTGCCCTCGTGAATATGGACCACGTTCCAACTGGGCGTGCGGGCGAACAATTACTGGTCCTTACTCGCTAGGGCTCACTGTTGGCCCTCGCGAATAGCTGGCCCCTACAGTTTGTTGCGAGGGCCTCCTTTTCGCCCTTGTGATTGTGTGCTTTATTACGAGCGCTCTTTTCAACACTCGTGTTTCTTTTTCGGCCCTCATGAATTTGGGAATTTTTAGTAGTGGATCTACTTCTTGGATATACATGCAGGTCAGCATGCAAAGCTAAAGCAGCCCCTCGCTTAGCTAAAGCCATGGAGGTGAGATGGCAATCGTTAATTTACACAATTATTACTCCATGATGGATTCTTATGCGATTGTAAGCAACTAGTCTTATTAACTAGGAAATCTATATATAGATATAAACGTATAGAAGACGCTCCTCTGGATGACACGTATGCGTTTACTGTTATACAGTTCACCGCACGTCTTCCCCGCCACACCTCACCTCGCTGCCTCCTCTCTCTCTCTCCGCGCACGCCACGGCGTACACCACCTCCAAGACGCGCCGCTGCGGGCACACCGCTGCTGCTCCAGCGTCGCCACAGAGGTCGCGTCTTGTGGCCGACACGCCGCCGTCCCAATCTCCGTCGCCACGCTCAGGCTGCTTACATGGCGCGCCGCCTCCGCCTGTGTCCCGCCGCCGTCGTCGCCGGTCGTCGGACCCGCCTCTGCCGCTCCGCCGTCGCCGGCTGCTCCTCTGCTGCTTCCCCATTCTCTCTCCCCTTCTCTCTCCCTTCCTTTCTCTCTCTTCCCTTCCCATTCGGTTTCGCCGTGCGGTCATTGTCATTGTCGCATACGCTGCTTTTGCGCCGACAAATCACCACCGCCACCGGAGAGCCGTCGCCTACAGACATGCCGCCTCCTTCCTCTCTCCCTCTCCTCCTCGCTTTCTCTCTCTCTCCGCCCGCTTCCCTCTATCTCAGTTTCTCTCTCCTCCCTCCTCTCTCATTTTTCCTTTGGGCCAGGCCGCTTGAGCTGACCAGCCCGTGCGAATGCACGGGGTGCCCTTCTAGTGGTTATATAGTTGTATGCTGACTGGATCTACTAGTGGCTTAGATGAAGTTTTGTCTCTTAACATTCTAAAGTATTATCATAAAATTTCTTGAACACCAACCTAGCTAATTAACTCCTATCTTCATCTACTCATATCAACAAATTCAATTTCGTTTTTTCCCCATTTTTTAGGTTTTTCTAGTCGCATTCATCAAGTTTTTCGGTTGGTCGTATACGTCTTCAAATATAAAAATATATTTTAAGAATCATAATGTAACAGCCCAACTTTGGGGCACTTTTAAATCTTGGTTGAATTCAAAAATTTCGATTGAATTTGAACTAATTGGATCAATTTAAAACCAAAGATAAAATTTCTTAAGCAATTAAAAATCACACCTCTCTCCTCATTTTTTTTCTTTTCTTTCTTCTTGTGGGCATTTCATCGAGCACCTCTCAGGCAGCCCCCCGCTCTCTCTCTCTAGCCTTTTTCCGCGTGACCTTGCCCTGCTCTTTGACTTTGCCACTCTGACATCGCCGCGCGCCACTGCTGCCTCTGCCGCGCCGTTCTCGCCACGCCGCGCCGCACCCGGCACGCCGCGTCTTGTCGCACCATGCGCGCCGCCCGGTCCGCCGCGAAGGACCTTCGGTCCACAGCCATGGACCGGCGAGTCGTCAATGCCGTACGAGCACGCGCCGTTCGGCCACGCCACAAACATGTCCGTGGCTCCGAAAGTCCAAAAGGCTACCCCCTAGACCATCGCGTCGCCCTGTCATCCCCGGTGCCTCGCCATCATGGCCTCCCGGCGTGCCCCAGCCGTGTCGTGTCGCCATTACCCCCTAGCCATGCCGCTCAGTGCCTGCTCGGGGCTCACAGCACCACGTTCCAGTTCCCTAAAACCAGGGCCGGCCCCCGTTGGAGCGTCCCTCCAAAAATCCCCAAATCCTAGCGAGGCTCGGACCCGTCGATTGGTGAGCTTCCGAAGCGATTCCCGCCCGCTGGAGCATCCCGGTTATGCCCTAACCCTTTTCCCCTCCTTCCCTTGTAGCTGATTCTCGTCGGGGAGACCTGCTCGCGGAGCTCGTGTTTTGGCCGCCGTCGCCGCCTACGTCGCCGGCCACCTCCATGCCTCCTCGTGCCCTCCCATTAGCTCGGTGAGCACCTCCGCAACGCCCTGAAGCTCCCACGCTACTTAGAACGTCGAAAACAGCTATACAGTAGGCTCGCTTACCTTGCCGGATAGCTACTCCGTCGCCGCTCGCCGCGCCGCCGCTAGGGAGCACCGCAAGCTGTGCCGTGCGCATCTTTGGTGGAGGCTCGTCAAGGCCGTTCCATTTTTCCATATACCCTAAGCCTTCGTGCCCTCTAGCTCCGGCTAGCCGAGCGCAGCCGGGCGCTCATGGCCGCCTGTGCGTGCGTCGGGAGGAAGACGAAGCACAGTGCTGGGGAGGGCTGAGCCGCTGACAGGTGGGGGCGAGTTAGAATGTGTTTCCAGGAGGCTGACTGGTGGGCCTTGGTCCCACTTGTCAACAAGTGGAGACGTAAACACAAGAATACGTCTTCTGTTAGCCTTTGCGCTCTCAGCTCCAGCCACCTTCGGCCCAATCTCGGCCCAAGGCCAGCCCACAGGCAGACTTGTTATTAACCCCGAAATTCGTTTTTCCTGTGCACGAGCGTGTTTTAGAATTTATTTAAAATAGTAAACGACATCCAAAAATTATGAAATTTTGTACAAAAATACCTCAGTGGGTTTACAACCTGGGAAAAATATCAAAGTAAATAGTGTAGTGGAGAAATTGGATTAATAAAATCGTGTAAAGTCCAATTGCAATCTTTTTCTTAAGTTTACAATATGATTTCATAATTTATTTAAAACCCGTAGGCACCTCCTAAATTCTTAACAAAATTATTCGTAATTACTAGAGCCCATCACAAAATTTATAATAATATTAGCTTAAGCACTGTCCAAAGAAATTTTCCTGAACAAAGTAAGTAACTAACACCATAGTACCTTCCTATATAATAGGGGACCGAATCGGCTTGCTTGCTATTGAAATTTAGAACTAAATTAGTAAAAAGGGGGAATTATATAAGGTATAATATACTCTTACAAACCCAAAGGGAATGAAGGAAACACTAAAAAGGATTAATCATTTAAGTACCGATTTAATTATTTAAATAATTGCAGGCACAACTAAGGATTTAATTGAATTAGCTAGAGGCTCCCAAAAATTCTAGAAACATTTAGATAAATACTAGATGAGAATTCTGATTTTATAAATAAAATAAAATCAGCCTCGATAAAGGGAAATTGGCACGGTTATTTAAAATGTAGATGTTCCGTTATAGAAATGATTAAAGAAATGTTAGGGTATTTGTTGGTTATATTAACTTAAGAAATTGATCCCAAATATTGGTTAGAAAATATATGGCTAGGCAAATGCCTTAATAAATTCAGAACATTTTAAATTTGTCTTTATTGCTTAAGTGTATGCATAGGATTATTTAATTGCTAAACCCAACGAATAATTAACTCATATCCTATTAAATTATTTAAGGAGCTGAACTTAGAAAAGAAGTTATTAATTGGTATAACTTAATATTATCGCTAAGCACCTAGTGGATGTCAACTCCAATAATCCTTACTGTGACGTAGGTTAAATTCAAAAGACGTCCTCTTATGTCGCTTAGAAACCCTAATCACCTCATTACGATCTTATCGCATTTAAATCGCATTTTGGGAATAGTAAATTACTATATTGTTAAATACTACTTATTAATGCACTCGACATCCATAGCTCGTCATACTAAAGGTAGGTTCATTGATCGATTAGGGCAACATGCCAATGAGTGAACTTGCATAATATTTTTCTATATAGAAGGCAAACCAAAATGATTCGCTTGTTAACAGCAACTAGAACTACGTAGGGATGGATGTAGGAGAATTACGTATAAATTATCATATACCTAGAATTCATTAATAGCTAGGAACAATTCCCATTGTGGCTAAAGTATGATACACACTGTCTCGTAAGAAATCCATGACAACTATTAAGAAGGATGATAACGAGCATAGGTAATATAATCCAAATTATAACACGTACACCTATTTACAGACGGAAGATTAAACCTCGGCAAGGAAACTTAAGCGGCATGCCGCACCGTGAGCCCCTATAAATTTTACCTCCTTATAGAAACTCGAGGGAGACTCTTCGTAGGATTAACATAGAGATGCTAGGGTAGCCTACGTAGACTCGCTATTATGCTCGTAGGAGCGATTGCATGTCATGTGCCATGTGTTTCACGCAGCATGGTATTTATTTGTGTCATTTGGTTCCTGTCGGTAGACCCCAAGGGTTTAAGGAGGATCTCGAGGCGAATCAAGATTCACGGTTGGGATACAAGTTGTCCAGGCGAGTTAACACTTACTCTTTAGATGTGATCCGTATTAGGGAGAGATAGCGACTTTCCTTAGTGCGGATTAACATCACTAATATCATGTTCATTACCCAGTTTTCCTTAAACTATGTTGTTTAATTACTAAAGATGCATGCTTATTAGACAGCCTAATTGTTAATCATGTTATACTTATACATGCCTGCCTTGATATGTTTAGCCTTAATGACTGCCTTGATTGTCATTGCTCTTGTTAGCCTATGATTAGTCTGATAACCACTTTAACCCTACCTAATGGGTAAAACTTGCTTAGACCGCTTAGGCTTAACAAATCTTCCGCTAATCGCCACGGAACGGTGAACCGATATTCACCGGACATTCATTATTCTCATTTAATATGACATGACATATGATGAGATAGGCTCGGTAGATGCATGTTAATGATTGTGTTTGTGGGTATGAATACGGGATACTTGGTCGGTTGGGTGGGTCATTGGGAAAGTCCAAATGTGTGATATGGTGTGGTCGATGACCGTGGAAGTAGAGAAAGAATGGCGGGTTGCCCTAGTTGGATTTGGACATCCCGATGGATGATTTAGGCACGAGATGCCTAGTCTTTGGGTTTAGCCGGGGCTTACCCCAGAGGAGCGGATAAACACGCGAAGTGAAGATCGCCGCCTGTGTTGGTTCCAACACAACGCGGGCCATCGCGCGGAGCACCGCACGTGGATCGCCAGAGTGAAGCGCTCTGAGGAGCCTCGGGACCAGTCTCGATAGGGGCGGAATGGGCCATCACCGAGGGTGATAATGGCCACACATCCCGGGGTGACGGTCGGCTAGTGAGGGCCGCAACCCTACTAGGTCGGGTGATCATGCCATGGCATGTGTGGTCCATGAACGGATTTCGCCAAATCCTGGAATGATGGCAGAACTAGGATTGGTTTGGGGCAACCAGGAGAAAGTCTCGTTGGGAGCAACCAGAAGGAAGTTCCCGGGGAACTGATAAGTTGGTATGGTGATGGGGTAAGTCTGGTTGGGAGCAACCAGTAGAAAGACTGGAAAGTCATGGCTGATATGGTGATTGTTTAAGCTGGATGAGCTGATGATCGAGGTTGGTCAATTGGGTGATAATTGTGTATAAGCTGGTATGGATTGTGGTGATCTGTTATGCTGGTTATGTTGGGACAAGAGTTGGTCGATTGTGGGTTGTGTATTTGGATGAGAGTTAGTTGATTAAGGGTTGGTTGGTGTTTATGGTTGGTTAATTGTGTTTGGGTGCATTGTTAAGATGGAAACCCTTGACTGGTATTAATAAGATCCAATTCTAGTTGATGCTAGTTAGGATGTTTCCAAAATCTTATAAATTTGGCTTTACGCAAATAAAATAACCTCACCCCCAAATAAAGCCTCCTAAGCACTATATGCATTAAGGGAAGTGTTAACTAGCCAGCGTTTGGATGACGCTGACCTCGCATATTTTCACTCTTTTAGATTAACCTTAAGGAGAAGGATTTGCTCGAGTGCCGCAAGGGAGATGACTTGGCTATGATGGCCATGATGCGGTTTAGGGTTTGCTCCAGTCGCCTGCAGGATTGCATAGCCGTTGGAAGAAATTACGGTTAAACCTATATGCTCGGCTGACTTTGATGGTTTACCTTTAACCATCGTCAGCCCTTGACTTAATTAATATTAAGCTTCGTCATACTGATCAGTATGTAATTCTTGAATAATGAAACATATGTCTGCATGATACTCGGCTATGTATTGCACGCACTAGAGTACTGATCCAGGGTCTAGTGCATGTGTACAGCGGCTCTCTGGTAAGTATAAAAATGAGGGCTGACAAAGTTGGTATCAGAGCCAGGCGACTGCAGGAACCCATAAACCTATTGGCCGTTAGCAGAGGAATACCTTGAACCGTAATCTGAAAAGTGTAAAAACTCGAAAATTGCTACCCTTACCTACAATACCTTTTGTAGAATGGAAGGCGAGTTAAATCAGCTAAGGGAGTTGTTGTTCTGTACCCTTGACCAAGTAGAGGCCATGAAGACAACTGTCACCCAAGCAAGATTGGTTGCGCACCGAACGACTCCCCAGCAAAAAAAGGGGAAAAAGGGGATTACAAATTCAGCAAACAATTACGGATAGACAGAACGGTACCTGCTTCCGCTGCCATCAAGCTGGCCACTTCGCAGGCCGTTATCCCATGAAAGTCTCGAAGAAAGCCAAGATCAACCTCCTGCGTTATCCTACTCACACCAGCAGGCCCGTTATCTCGGCACTCCCGCCCAAGACTTAAAGCTGGTACCTGACCAAGACAGCAATACTGACACCCTTGTGGAGACACCATCTCCAACGACCTTACGGGAATGCGTTAGGTCTCCTGGTGGGCGCTCAGAGGCAGGAGCCCTGCGCCTCTGTATCCACCGAATGCGTAAGTAAGATGTGGAATAGCTCCGAAAATATGTCGTCAATGTATCCTAGGGGACCATAGACTATCTTAACCCCTCACCATTAGCACCTGTATTTTGTTAGGTGAACTACTATGGTACTACGGTAGCCAGCACGGTGTTGTAAGATGGTTCGCCATAGTAGAAGATTGGCGAGTGAATCCAAAAAACTCCATCAATGTACTAACTAGTTGGCTTTTGTACTAATGAATCCTGCTGTTATTTCTTGAGCTTTTACGCATCCATGCATAAGGTGTAAGAGGTATGTAACATGGGGAATTATCACCTTAATGGTAGTATGAGGAAAGAAGGTCGATCTTAGCCACGATACAGGCACTATTGTCGACAGAGGGCGTGGCTATGGTCGTGACCATGGTTGCATGGACTCGCTTCCATTGCCAACCGAAATACTACCATATAATGATAAAGCCGAACGTTGCTAGTAGCCACGAGGGTTCTCCGGGTCATCATCGTCTTAGAGAAGTATCTTGGCGTTCTTGTAGAAGAGCTTGAGACTTGCCACTAGATAGGGAGGAAACCATACTTAAAACCAAATCATGGCGTGGGTCGTAATCACTAGACTTGCTTCTCATCGAACCCCTAGGGTATACCCTCCCAAGGGGGTGACCATGGCAGATCGATTGTCATTTACTACGGTGGCAGACCGTAGGAACACGGGGTACGAAATATTATTGTCGTCTCATGGAAAGCCCCTCGAGACGACCTGACCCATGAACCAGCGACTCCGGAAAGATTAGAGACTCGTACAAACCAAGCCTGCAAGAGGACTGCCCTTGAACTAAGACAAGGGTTAATGTCGACATCATTAGCCACCTCTGATGTCCCAAGAAACCTAGGACCTAGTGTCAAACATAAGTTGACGCGAGGTCAGGTGGGGTCACAGCCCATTCCTTTCAACCGCTATTTTTGACGCAAAATAAACTAAAATCACTTGGCCTAGATTAATTTGTAGAGGTGCAAGCACTAACCACTGGTGCACACTAGGTGATAGGATTCATAGAGACATGAGAACAGACCCTATAAGTCACGGGTTGGTGCTAGACCAGTTCACCCTAAACATGAGTCCGAATGGATGGCAACTAATTAATCCTTACTGCCGGAAAATCCAGTAAAATTCCGTAGAGAACTATGTCGCCTCCAACACCTTAGTAGAAAACCTTTCGATGATCTCCTGATTCAGTCACCCCTATACACAATAGGGCAACGATTTGATGCAAATCTAGACGAAACTATATCCTAGCAACCATGGGGCTGCAACCGAACTCGTAATAATATTAGAATACGAAATATTGTCGATCACTCAGGGGTGCTAAGGATAGTGACCAGGATAAGGAATAATCAGACCCTAGTGGATGAACCAAGGAAAGGGATATGTTAACAAACTTTTATCCCAAGGGTCGACAACCAAGGACCTGAATCGGAAGGAACAGACCGATTCTTCCTGCTTCAAGGAAGTTATGCTAGGTGCCTATGATTAAAGAGCCCATGGCACCTTTATAACAGATTTGACGGGGAGTGCCAATCGAACATTAACGGTTCGTGCCGAGGATTAGGAAGGATGGTGACCCTACGTCGACTGTGGGTATAATAATATATACCAAACAGGTCTGAATATATTATCATCTTCGGAGCCATGTAAAGATATATGAGTAGAAATCGGCTCCGTCAATGAAAGGGGTAAGACCCACGATGTTCGAAAGGTCAAGACCTTCGTAGACCTCGGTGGGATGGTTAAATACATACCAAGGAAAGCATAGCCTGCCCCACCTAACCAAGGGATCCATACATTCAACCGTCGCAAGACCTCACCTATTTGTTGGAAACTCTGCCTACCTATACGTAACCCTACATATAGGAAACCAAAAGTTTCGATCAAAGAGTATTTTAACTCTTGGGTATAACCTGCCTCACCCCAACTGAGGAGGACGAGTGGCGCGTCAGTTGAACGAACCAACATAACTGGTGAAGGCACATGCCGTAATGTGGGATTTCGTAAGTGGAGAGTGGTGGGCCTGTTTCCCACATGGTCCCAGGATCGAAACTTGGCAAGGAACGAATATTACTTATATTAGACCCTTAATTTAAGAATGCGTAGGCCTATATTCCACAAGGTCCAAGAATCGAAACCTGGCAAGGATTCATAAGGTAACTAAATCGAAAAGCCGTCGCATGAGAACCTAAGGGAATTACATCGACAAAAGTAACCCGACCTGTTTACCGGCTAGGTGCGCAATCTCGAGGTCGAGATTTTCTTTTAGGGGGGAGGGATTTGTAACAGCCCAACTTTGGGGCACTTTTAAATCTTGGTTGAATTCAAAAATTTCGATTGAATTTGAACTAATTGGATCAATTTAAAACCAAAGATAAAATTTCTTAAGCAATTAAAAATCACACCTCTCTCCTCATTTTTTTTCTTTTCTTTCTTCTTGTGGGCATTTCATCGAGCACCTCTCAGGCAGCCCCCCGCTCTCTCTCTCTAGCCTTTTTCCGCGTGACCTTGCCCTGCTCTTTGACTTTGCCACTCTGACATCGCCGCGCGCCACTGCTGCCTCTGCCGCGCCGTTCTCGCCACGCCGCGCCGCACCCGGCACGCCGCGTCTTGTCGCACCATGCGCGCCGCCCGGTCCGCCGCGAAGGACCTTCGGTCCACAGCCATGGACCGGCGAGTCGTCAATGCCGTACGAGCACGCGCCGTTCGGCCACGCCACAAACATGTCCGTGGCTCCGAAAGTCCAAAAGGCTACCCCCTAGACCATCGCGTCGCCCTGTCATCCCCGGTGCCTCGCCATCATGGCCTCCCGGCGTGCCCCAGCCGTGTCGTGTCGCCATTACCCCCTAGCCATGCCGCTCAGTGCCTGCTCGGGGCTCACAGCACCACGTTCCAGTTCCCTAAAACCAGGGCCGGCCCCCGTTGGAGCGTCCCTCCAAAAATCCCCAAATCCTAGCGAGGCTCGGACCCGTCGATTGGTGAGCTTCCGAAGCGATTCCCGCCCGCTGGAGCATCCCGGTTATGCCCTAACCCTTTTCCCCTCCTTCCCTTGTAGCTGATTCTCGTCGGGGAGACCTGCTCGCGGAGCTCGTGTTTTGGCCGCCGTCGCCGCCTACGTCGCCGGCCACCTCCATGCCTCCTCGTGCCCTCCCATTAGCTCGGTGAGCACCTCCGCAACGCCCTGAAGCTCCCACGCTACTTAGAACGTCGAAAACAGCTATACAGTAGGCTCGCTTACCTTGCCGGATAGCTACTCCGTCGCCGCTCGCCGCGCCGCCGCTAGGGAGCACCGCAAGCTGTGCCGTGCGCATCTTTGGTGGAGGCTCGTCAAGGCCGTTCCATTTTTCCATATACCCTAAGCCTTCGTGCCCTCTAGCTCCGGCTAGCCGAGCGCAGCCTGGCGCTCATGGCCGCCTGTGCGTGCGTCGGGAGGAAGACGAAGCACAGTGCTGGGGAGGGCTGAGCCGCTGACAGGTGGGGGCGAGTTAGAATGTGTTTCCAGGAGGCTGACTGGTGGGCCTTGGTCCCACTTGTCAACAAGTGGAGACGTAAACACAAGAATACGTCTTCTGTTAGCCTTTGCGCTCTCAGCTCCAGCCACCTTCGGCCCAATCTCGGCCCAAGGCCAGCCCACAGGCAGACTTGTTATTAACCCCGAAATTCGTTTTTCCTGTGCACGAGCGTGTTTTAGAATTTATTTAAAATAGTAAACGACATCCAAAAATTATGAAATTTTGTACAAAAATACCTCAGTGGGTTTACAACCTGGGAAAAATATCAAAGTAAATAGTGTAGTGGAGAAATTGGATTAATAAAATCGTGTAAAGTCCAATTGCAATCTTTTTCTTAAGTTTACAATATGATTTCATAATTTATTTAAAACCCGTAGGCACCTCCTAAATTCTTAACAAAATTATTCGTAATTACTAGAGCCCATCACAAAATTTATAATAATATTAGCTTAAGCACTGTCCAAAGAAATTTTCTGAACAAAGTAAGTAACTAACACCATAGTACCTTCCTATATAATAGGGGACCGAATCGCTTGCTTGCTATTGAAATTTAGAACTAAATTAGTAAAAGGGGAATTATATAAGGTATAATATACTCTTACAAACCCAAAGGGAATGAAGGAAACACTAAAAGGATTAATCATTTAAGTACCGATTTAATTATTTAAATAATTGCAGCACAACTAAGGATTTAATTGAATTAGCTAGAGGCTCCCAAAAATTCTAGAAACATTTAGATAAATACTAGATGAGAATTCTGATTTTATAAATAAAATAAAATCAGCCTCGATAAAGGGAAATTGGCACGGTTATTTAAAATGTAGATGTTAGTTATAGAAATGATTAAAGAAATGTTAGGGTATTTGTTGGTTATATTAACTTAAGAAATTGATCCCAAATATTGGTTAGAAAATATATGGCTAGGCAAATGCCTTAATAAATTCGAACATTTTAAATTTGTCTTTATTGCTTAAGTGTATGCATAGGATTATTTAATTGCTAAACCCAACTAATAATTAACTCATATCCTATTAAATTATTTAAGGAGCTGAACTTAGAAAAGAAGTTATTAATTGGTATAACTTAATATTATCGCTAAGCACCTAGTGGATGTCAACTCCAATAATCCTTACTGCACGTAGGTTAAATTCGAAAAGACGCCCTCTTATGTCGCCTAGAAACCCTAATCACCTCATTACGATCTTATCGCATTTAAATCGCATTTTGGGAATAGTAAATTACTATATTGTTAAATACTACTTATTAATGCACTCGACATCCATAGCTTTGTCATACGAAAGGTAGGTTCATTGATCGATTAGGGCAACATGCCAATGAGTGAACTTGCATAATATTTTTCTATATAGAAGGCAAACCAAAATGATTCGCTTGTTAACAGAACTAGAACTACGTAGGGATGGATGTAGGAGAATTACGTATAAATTATCATATACCTAGAATTCATTAATAGCTAGGAACAATTCCCATTGTGGCTAAAGTATGATACACACTGTCTCGTAAGAAATCCATGACAACTATTAAGAAGGATGATAACGAGCATAGGTAATATAATCCAAATTATAACGCGTACACCTATTTACAGACGGAAGATTAAACCTCGGCAAGGAAACTTAAGCGGCATGCCGCACCGTGAGCCCCTATAAATTTTACCTCCTTATAGAAACTCGAGGGAGACTCTTCGTAGGATTAACATAGAGATGCTAGGGTAGCCTACGTAGACTCGCTATTATGCTCGTAGGAGCGATTGCATGTCATGTGCCATGTGTTTCACGCAGCATGGTATTTATTTGTGTCATTTGGTTCCTGTCGGTAGACCCCAAGGGTTTAAGGAGGATCTCGAGGCGAATCAAGATTCACGGTTGGGATACAAGTTGTCCAGGCGAGTTAACACTTACTCTTTAGATGTGATCCGTATTAGGGAGAGATAGCGACTTTCCTTAGTGCGGATTAACATCACTAATATCATGTTCATTACCCAGTTTTCCTTAAACTATGTTGTTTAATTACTAAAGATGAATGCTTATTAGATTACCTAATTGTTAATCATGTTATACTTATACATGCCTGCCTTGATATGTTTAGCCTTAATGACTGCCTTGATTGTCATTGCTCTTGTTAGCCTATGATTAGTCTGATAACCACTTTAACCCTACCTAATGGGTAAAACTTGCTTAGACCGGCTTAGGCTTAACAAATCTTCTGGCTAATCGCCACGGAACGGTGAACCGATATTCACCGGACATTCATTATTCTCATTTAATATGACATGACATATGACAGATAGGCCTGGTAGATGCATGTTGGGCTGATTGTGTTTGTGGGTATGAATACGGGGATACTTGGTCGGTTGGGTCGGTCTGTTGGGAAAGTCCAAATGTGTGATATGGTGTGGTCGATGACCGTGGAAGTAGAGAAAGAATGGCGGGTTGCCCCTAGTTGGATTTGGACATCCTGATGGATGATTTAGGCACGAGATGCCTAGTCTTTGGGTTTAGCCGTGGCTTACCCGGGAGGAGCGCGGATAAACACGCCAGAAGTGAAGATCGCCGCCTGGTTGGTTCCAACACAACGCGTGGCCATCGCGGAGCACCGACGTGGATCGCCAGGAGTGAGCGCTCATGGAGGCCCTCGGGACCGATCTCGATAGGGGCCGGAATGGGCCATCACCGAGGGTGATAATGGCCACACATCCCCAGGGTGACGGTCGGCTAGTGAGGGCCGGCAACCCTACTAGGCCGGGGTGATCATGCCATGGCATGTGTGGTCCGCAACGGGATTTCGCCAAATCCTGGAATGATGGCAGAACTAGGATTGGTTTGGGGCAACCAGGAGAAAGTCTGGTTGGGAGCAACCAGAAGGAAGTTCCCGGGGAACTGATAAGTTGGTATGGTGATGGGGTAAGTCTGGTTGGGAGCAACCAGTAGAAAGACTGGAAAGTCATGGCTGATATGGTGATTGTTTAAGCTGGATGAGCTGATGATCGAGGTTGGTCAATTGGGTGATAATTGTGTATAAGCTGGTATGGATTGTGGTGATCTGTTATGCTGGTTATGTTGGGACAAGAGTTGGTCGATTGTGGGTTGTGTATTTGGATGAGAGTTAGTTGATTAAGGGTTGGTTGGTGTTCATGGTTGGTTAATTGTGTTTGGGTGCATTGTTAAGATGGAAACCCTTGACTGGTATTAATAAGATCCAATTCTAGTTGATGCTAGTTAGGATGTTTCCAAAATCTTATAAATTTGGCTTTACGCAAATAAAATAACCTCACCCCCAAAATAAAGCCTCCTAAGCACTATATGCATTAAGGGAAGTGTTAACTAGCCAGCGTTTGGATGACGCTGACCTCGCATATTTTCACTCTTTTAGATTAACCTTAAGGAGAAGGATTTGCTCGAGTGCCGCAAGGGAGATGACTTGGCTATGATGGCCATGATGCGGTTTAGGGTTTGCTCCAGTCGCCTGCAGGATTGCATAGCCGTTGGAAGAAATTACGGTTAAACCTATATGCTCGGCTGACTTTGATGGTTTACCTTTAACCATCGTCAGGCCCTTCGGCTTAATTAATATTAAGCTTGCGTCATACAGTCAGGTATGTAATTCTTCGAATAATGAAACATATGTCTGCATGATACTCGGCTATGTATTGCACGCACTAGAGTACTGATCCAGGGTCTAGTGCATGTGTACAGCGGCTCTCTGGTAAGTATAAAAATGAGGGCTGACACATAACCTCTCTTCAAAAATTATTCCCTGAAATCGAACTCATGCATGTGAGTGACTTAGGGTGTGTGTTTGGTACCAACCATCGGGACTGTCCCGTCCAGCGCGGTCTGGTATTTCATTTGGTTGGCCAAAATAGCATCCTGCTGTCCCGGTCAGTCGGATCGCTTCGATGCTCTACAGGGAGGATCTCTTCGTCCGAGAAAAAAAAAATGAGCTCGCTTCATCCTCCCATGCTCCCGAACGCCAGGCCTCCAATGCGCCGCCGCCACCTCCTCCTCTTCCCACGCACCACGCCGCCACTGCCATGATCTAGCGTGGCGCCGCCGCCTGCTCCTGCATCCTCCACGCCGCCGCAGCCCGTGTTTCAGCATTGTGATCGCAAGCACTAGCTCTCAAGCCTTAACGCATAGACACGAGGAAGTCTCTCCATGGCACACTGCTTAATTCTACGAGCAGATCGTGGAGGAGGAGGTGAGGTCCCAGGCCGGTGGCGGCATGCAGGAGCGGGAGCGCGTCGTCAAGGAGACGTTCGTGAAAGAGGACGTCCCACGCGGCTGCGCCGGCCACCACCACGGCCACCGTGGGCGCCATGGCTCCGGCTCCGGCCACTCGGACGTGCACCGGCGAGTTCCACGAGCGCAAGGAGAGCTTCGTGGTCAGGGCTAATTAACTCATCAGCTACTACTGAACGATTACGTACGTACGTGCGCGCTCGTAAGTGCCGTCGTCGTATACGCGTGCGTATTCTATGTACGGTTTGTGTAACGTTGTGCACGTACGGTCATATATGTCGTGTCGTGTGTACGTATGGGTGCATGCAGGCGTACGTACTCCTTATCATGCTGCGTGCATGCATTGTTACGGTGGTCACCCCGAATAAGCTCGTGACCTGAATAAAGCTTCTCCTAATTACCATGTATATATATACCTCTTGTTCCTGTTTCAAATGATGTGCAACGACTATGCACGCGAGCATGTAGTAATCACGAATGTCGACTATGTCCGGAATTTAGGGTGGAGGAGCTGAATAAGCTGACACTACTACGGATCGGGGCTTCACAAGCGGCCCATCACAAGCGGCTCGCTTTAACCCGCTTGTGACCCGATCGCCACAAGCGGTTCGTGGCCAACGGGTGGGAGGGTGGCGGGAAAGGGCATATGCAAGCGGTTCGTGATACAAACCGCTTGCAGAGATAGCACATTGTAAGCGGTTCGTATCACCAACCGTTTGAAATACTCTGTAAGCAGTTGGTGATATTAACTGCTTACAATGGTGCTATATCACAAACCGCTTGCATATGCTTTTTCCTTCCCGCCCAGTGCATTTAACCCCTTCTTCCTCCCCGAGCAGAGCTCATGAGAAGAGTAATCGACGGGCCGAAATGTTCATGCAGGAGGTGTCGCCAAAATTTTAATTGAGACTAATAGCTCCAAATTAAGGTTTCCAAGGTAAGTAAACATGGTCTCAACATCATTTTCATATGGACATTGCTTATCTTTTTGCATTGGATGTGGAGAAATATTAATCTTGTTTGAATTGAAGGGTGTTTGTTTTGCTATAGCTCTCTCTCTTGATAATTTGAGGTAAGATGTAGATCTATTGGGGGTTTTAAGTCTCATATTAGTTTTGTATCCTTTTTTTGATGATGCATAAGATGTTGAAATTGGTTGGTAGGGGTGATTATTTGTTTTAGAGAGCTAGATCTAGCTTGGTGCTTTAGCTAGCTCTCCCTTCTAGATCTTTTGAGGCAATGTGGTGATCTATTGGAAGGTTTTAGTTTCAAATTAGTTTAAAATAGTAGGTAGCTAGGGTGATTATTTCATTTGCTATAGATCGGGTCGCAAGCGGGTTAAAGCGAACCGCTTGTGATGGGCCTTTGGAAGCCCCGATCCATGAGAGTGTCAATCTGTAATTATTGCACAAGCCTAAATTATTGCAGTGAAGCTGTTGAGGACTTACCTGAAATCTTGAAAGTACGTTTCCTGACGAAAATCTAAGCAGTTGAAGTAGTTCCCATTTTCATAGACCTGAAATTCTCCATTGGGGGTTTTAAGTCTCATATTAGTTCTGTATCCTTCATGTATAAGATGTTGAAATTAGTTGGTAGAGGTAATTAAGAAATATAACAATTAGTTATTTCGAGTTAAATATTTTAATTTAAAAAATATAATAAGTGTTCTTATTAATTTAATTGGTGCAAATGAACCGGCAATGGATGTATGCGGATCGTCGGACAAGGGAGTTCATCGATGGCGTGAATGCTTTTCTTGATGTCGATTTGAGACTTGCCTCCGTGAAGCTTCAGACGGTGTCCGTGCGTAGATTGCGTGAACGAGAAAGAGCACTCAATGCGAGGACGGATCTGAGGCCACTTGTTGATGAGAGGTTTCATGCCGAACTATACATGTTGGACTCACCACGGCGAAGTAGAGCATACAAGCATAGAAGACGCACGAAGAAGCCGGCGAAGAGGAAGTGACATATGATGGTATGCCGGACGCGATTTACATACGAGGACGTAGAGGATACACAAGGTGATCGGTTTGGTGTGGATGATGACTGGACGGATGTCGATGACGCAGAGGGAGATATCACAGAGGACAAACAATATAGGAAGTACCGAGGATTGTTGGAGGACCGAGAACTCTTTTGTACCTAAATTGTGGTAGGCACAAGATGCTACGCACCTGCTCGAACTCATGCAATGGAAGGTGTGAATGGTGTGTCGATAAGGGTTTCGATGAGTTGTTGTCGCTCATAAAGAAGTTGCTCTCGAAGATAACACCTGCCGTAATCCACGATCAAGCCAAACCGGTCCTGTGTCCCTTAGGATTGAAAGTACGGAAGATACATGCATGTCGCGAACGACCGTGTCCTATATCGCGTGAATATGCCGACTTGGATGCATGTCCGGTGTGCAAGGAACCCCAGTATAAGACGGCGTGACGATCCGGTGAAGTAGATGGGGTGCGTGTGAAGAAGAGAGCACCGCAAAAGCGTTGTGGTATTTTCTTCCGATTCCAAATTTGGAGCGTATGTTTGCAAACAAAGCGCATGCGAAGATGATGCGTTGGCACAAAGAAGAGCGTAAGGTCGACGGAATGCTTAGGCATCCGGCAGATGGCTCGCAGTGGAGGATGGTCGATCGGAAGTACAAAGACTTCGCAGACGAGGTCAGAAACATAAGGTTTGGTTTAAGTACCGATGGGATGAATCTTTTCGGAGACATGAGCAGCAGTCATAGCACCTGGCTAGTCACACTATGTGTGTATAATATTCCTCCATGGTTATGCATGAAGAGAAAGTACATAATGATGCCGTTGTTGATCCAAGGGCCCAAGCAACCCGGAAATGATATCGATGTCTACCTGAAACCTTTGGTAGAAGATCTTGAAACGTTATGGAACGGTGTAAGGGTCTGGGACGAATACAAAAGGGAGTATTTCAACCTGCGTGCAATGTTATTTGTAACAATCAACGATCGCCGCCGCTTGGTAACCGTCGCCTAAGCGGCAAAGGCTTCAAAGCGTGTGTGCGGTGTTTGGATCAAACCGATGGCACGTACATGAAAGGCTCTCGAAAGATGGTGTACATGGGGCATCGCAGTTTCTTGTTGAACCCGCGTTGCGGAAGAAACGCAGGAATTTAACAGGGAGGAAGAACATTGTTCCCAGCCGAGGCATCGAAGTGGCAAGCAGGTGTTTGCTATGGTGAAGGATCTGAAGGTAGTTTTTGGAAAGGGTCCGGGAAGCAAATCTATGCCGAATGATGAGAATGGCCATGCACCCATATGGAAGAAGAAGTCAATATTTTGGTACTTGCCTTACTAGGAAGATTTGGATGTTCGCCACTCACTAGACTTCATGCACATCACCAAGAACGTCTGTGTGAGCTTCCTAAGATATATAGATCTGTACGGGAAATCGAAAGATACAGTGAGTGCTCGGAACGACCTTGAAGTCCTGGGCATCAGGAAGGACCTACACCCTGAAAAAAGAGGTACGGAACAACTGTACCTACGGCCAGCGAGTTATACTCCAAGCAAAGAAGAGAAAAAAAGCGTGATAGATTGTCTTAGCAATGTGAAGGTCCCTTCGGGATACTCGTCGAACGTAAAGAGATTCGTAAATATGAAAGAGAACAAAATTGTACATATAAAATCCCATGGTGTCTTGTGCCGATGACACGCTTGCTCGGTGGTTTTAAGAGGTGTAACGCCCGAGTGGGTAAGGGGACAATCACAAAGTCGTGTTCGTTTTTCAATTTTTTCCCGAAGGTCATCGATCCAAAAAACGGGTGAGTTGCGGTGACGTGGTACAAAGTGTGGTTAGCCTCGAGATGATCTTTCCTCCCGCCTTTTTGATATCATGGTTCATCTCATCTGCTCATCTAAGCAAAGAGATTGGTATTCTTGGGCCGTTTATCTCCACAAAGATGTTCCCTTTCGAGAGGTACATGAGCGCATTTAAAGAAGTACGTGACGAACCGTTCTCGCCGAAGCATGCATTGCCGAGGGTTATGTGACGAGAGGAGGTGGTCGAGTTACGTGTGGACTACATTGATGATCTAGACCCCATCGGCGTCCCTATATCACGCCATGAGGCAAAGCTACGAGGTAAAGGGACACTTGAAGAAAAGTAGTTGCATGCAACGATCTTCGAACATTTAAGCAAGCACATTTCACTGTTGAAGCAATCGGCGATGGCCGCCCGTATGTCCTTCAACACAAGAATGCTCTACGCCTCCAGTTCGAGAGAAGACCGACACGTGGATAACACCGAGACACATGGATTCTTTCGAGCATGGTTACAAAACCATATCCTCAAGAGCAAGTCCAACAATGAACAGCTTACAACGCTGGCTCGGGACCATCCGCTGAAATAGTGAGATGGTAGGGGTACGAGATAAATGGTTACACATTCTACACGAGATCACAAGATAACAATAGCACAAACCAGAACAGCGGTGTCCGTATAGAAGCCGCCGACAATAGAGGCAGGGTGGACACATATTATGGATTCATAGAAGAGATATGGGAGCTCGACTATGGGCCTTTGAAGGTCCCATTGTTTAAGTGCCAATGGGTAAAACTAAACGCAGGCGGCGTGAATGTCGACAAATACGGCATGACTACCGTCGACCTCCAAGAAGTCGGCTACTTGAGAGAACCATTTGTTCTCGTGAACGAGGTGAGACAGGTCTTCTACGTATTGGACATGTCAAGCGCATCAAAGAAGAATCAAATCAAAGACAAGAAGAAGGAGCGACCAAAGCGACACGTGGTTCTCCATGGCAAACGAAGGATTGTCGGAGTAGAGGACGTTATTGACGAGGAAGAGTACGATCGATTCGATGAGATCCCTCCATTTGCGAGATGTTGACTTAAGCATCCTGGATGACATAGGCATGGATGCTCCACTTTATCTGCCGCGATCACGATGAAGGAAGAATTGTAAAGACAAAAAATGTAAATGATTAGGATGACCTATGTGGTTGTATGAACTATGTTATCATGTAATAGCATTTTTTAGTTTTTGGAATGGGCTAATTACATATTAGAAATGAAAGTAATGTAAAAAATATATTTTTTAGTTTTTTGGAAAAAAAATAATGGGCTAAGTACATACTTAGAAATGAAAGTAACGCCAAAACAAATTTTTTTTAGTATTTTTGAAAAGAATAATGGCCTAAGTACATATTAGAAATGAAAGTAATGTAAAAAAAGATTTTTTAGTTTTTTGGAAAAAAAAATAATGGGCTAATTAAGTACATATTTTGAAATGAAAGTAATGCAAAAACAAAATTTTTAGTATTTTTGTAAAGAATAATGGGCTCAGTACATATTTATATATATATAAAAAAGCAACGGGGTGCAAGCGGGGCTCGAACCCGCGACCAGCACGGGGAGCCCGCACTTAAACGCCACGAGCTAGCCAAGTGAGAGTAAATTTCAATTCAACAAAGGGAGGGCGCAAACCATCTTAAACGTTCCAGACATAGACCCGCGCCTCGCCACGTGTGCCACACTTCTACAAGCGGTTCGTTCTACCAACCGCTTGTAGGAGAGACTTCTACAAGCGGTTTATAGCACCAACCGCTTGCTGAGTAATTTATTGCTTCGCGGGTGAAATTCCGAAAACTTAATTTCGCGCTACCGTGTTCTACAGGCGGTTCTTTCTACAAACCGCTTGTAAAAGATATCTCTAAAAGCAGTTATTACTACGAACCGCTGGTAGAGATACTTTTCACAAGCGGTTTGTAATATAAACCGCTTGTAGTGAGCTTTACTATATAACTCATCTTCGTCGCCCTCTCCTTTCCACCCAAATTTTTCTAAGTCCCAAGCCATCGCCGCCGTCCTCGCCACCTCGCCGTCGTCCTCGACGCCGTCGCCTACACCTCCGCGTCGCCTCGACGGCTTTCGGCGCGACTCGCCGCCGAGCACCAAGCAGTCGGCTCGCCCACCCTCCGGCCGAGCCCTTCGCCGGCGAGCCCTCGGTCCCGTTCTCCGCTGACATTCTCCCGCCGATTTGAAGACGAAGGGCCGAGGTATCGAGCCCCTTCTTTCTCCTCACCCACCGCTCTGTGATGCACACATGCTGTTCGACGGATTGCCCACCACCTCGCTCCCTCCCTCCCCGGATGTTGCTCGTGATGTCTTTGGTGGATCACCGTGGACTCTGTGATGTTGCTCGTGATGTGATTTAGGGTTTGGGGATGTTGGATCTTTGCTCGTGATGTGATTTAGGATTTAGGGTTTGGGAATGTGCATATGAACACCGTGTTGGGCTTTTCTCGGGTGATTGAGAATATTTTGGGGACCTAGCCTTCGTGCTAGGGGCTAGTATCTTGATCCAGACCACCGTGCACTTGTCCCTTTATTATTTTGCTCGGTGATGTTTATTAATTTTGAGGCTATGATGATCCGTTAACTAGTGATGCCTTAGGAGTATTTGTGTTGTTGCCTAAATTATTATCCCGAGATACACTTATGCATCAGGTCTTGTGTTCTTCCCTTTGGGATCTTTTCATTGATCCGTTAGCATCTGTTTCAATGGGAATGCTCATTCTGGTTAATACTGTAATTAGCATCTAGTCTGATCAATTATTTTTAAGTGAAATCCCTGATATATGATTGACATTAGGGCTAAAATTGATCTCTATGTTTCTCGACAAAGAAGACTGCTTGCTTGTTTTGTAGGAAATTGTATAATAACTTTGGGCAAAGACTGATTCTCTTAGGTCTCTCTAGTCACCGATCTTTAAAAGCCTATGATAAATTGTAGATATTGATGTTGGATGGTAGTTTTATCTCGCAACCCATCAATATATAAATCTGAGAGCAAAATTTGTTTAATTATGGCCACTGTTTTTATCTATGTTCGATTGTCCTTGGTTGCTTGGCTTGATTTGCAATGTGCTTGGGATATGGGGTTTTAGCTAGGGTGTAAGAAATTTGGATGGCCTCGGTTGCAGCTCTAGAAATCGAAATGGCGCCAAATGAAATGGAGTAGGTTTTCTAGGAGCTCCCGACGGCAATCGCCAACCACCCTATCTAAGCTTAGCTAGGGTTCCTAGTTGGGTTTATGCACTAAAGAAATTTGCATGTGTATGTGAACTTGGTGGCTAAAAGGTGTGTTAAAGATGACATGCACATGCTACATTTGAAACTTGAAAAATTGACATGGAGGAGATAAATGGCTTAAGTATGTTCAAACCGATATTCAAGTTCAGATTTATTTGCCAATTTCGTGGAGGGTACAAGGAAATCATCGACCTCGCCGTCGAGCATCTTTCATTTGTGGATGACATCTAAAGGCTAAAACCTAGTAGTTTAGAGGGTGTCGAGATGGGTACATTGAAAAACTGTACATTCAAATATTGTATTCAAATATTGTACGTTTTGATGTATATGTTGTATTAAAATATTGTATTCAAATGTTGTATTCAAATAAAAAGAGATATATATGTTGTATTAAAATATTGTATTCAAATGTTGTATTCAAATAAAAGAGATATATATGTTGTATTAAATGTTCTATTATTTCGCGTGCATGCACAAGTGATAGATGGCGACTCAGGAACGATGATCTTGATTTCGGCGCGGAAATGATTTTCTACTTAACGAAATCGCGATGGGCACTCTCATAAGCTACGATGAGGCCAACCCGGTAGATCCAATGGGTGATCAGCCGCCCGGCTCAAGCCGGTGATCACGTTAATCCATGCTCAAGCCGATGATCCAACCGCCAGGGTGAAACCGTGATCACCCATCCAGGCTCTCGCCGATGAAACTAATGTCGACTACCGTGAGGTATATATAGCCCGGACACTAAAATAACCGTTTCTTATACGCCTCATAGAAATAAGCCTCGACACGTGTTCTGTTTTTTTAAGCCGGAACGCCCAACAACCAATCCAAGCAAATACGAGGGCCTAAGAAAAGCCGTCGACAAAGTACGTCATTACTCAAGTTTCACCATTGGGAAGCCGAAGCCCCTATGTCGGCACTTGTTCGCTCAACAACGTCATGAGTCATTGTGAGGATCACGCCCCTATTAGCATCAAGACATGGCCCAAGGTTCCTACGGCTACGAAAGAGCTGCTCTGGAAGGATATAAAAGAAAACTTCACGATTCCGACGGCTTACGAAAACAAGTGCAAGAAATTTACTCGAGCAAGATGGCGTTATGCTTTCGATCGGAAAAGCGAGCTCAAGAAGAAGTACGTGGAGACCGGAACAACCCAGACTTCAATAAGTATCCGGCTAGCGGATCACGGCAAGCATTCGAGGAGTACAAGTGTTTACCAAGGCAAGGCCGCGAGTGAGCGTAACAAGGCCAATGCACGAAGAAAAATACCACCACCATCTCGGTCCGGTGGTTACATCAAGGCTATGCCAAAATGGGAGAAGGTGAAGAAGAGCTTAGAAAAAGGGTATAGTACCAAACAGAAGATCGGGAGCTCCGCCCACGAATCTGGACCTTGGGCCACGGAGGAGGTCAAGGATGATGGCAAGCTAGAGATGGCACCACAAGTGCAACCCGTGAAAGAAAGGATTGTGGAAGCCATCGTGAAGCAACGCATGTGTTCCTTGGTGGTAGACAGGAGAATGACGAGCTTACGACGCGACTCGGAACGCAGAGCATCCAGAAGGACACGAGGACTTGGCAAGGTGTGCAGTGGATGGGTGGCTTCTCAAATGATCAAGCCACATACCGAGCCGGAAAGAAGAAAAGTAAGAGAACACAACAGAGTCAAGAAATCGAACGGAAGCTCAAGGAGCATAAGGAAAACATGGCGTAAATACTAAAGCGGGAAGTGCAAGTCGCAATCGCCGGTCTTCAAAGACCAGTGGGGTTATCGTCATGCCTCCGAAGTAGATGTGGTTAGTCCCGGGTTCCGGTCGGCGGCAAAGCGACTACGCGTCAAACAACGTGTTGCGGCCGATGAATTGCAGGCCCGTTATCCCGTGGACGACATCATCGTGCCCCGCCAATGTGAGCTACGCGTCCAACTGCACAACCTCACCCTCAAGGTGGCTTACGCTTTGGCCTACCCCGTGGAGTCGGGCCAGACATTCCACTGTAACCCTATACCCGCGGGATACTCCAAGGTCACGGTGGACGAGGTGGTGGCCGGATTTGAGGATATGGAGCTCGATATTGCTGGAGGAGACGATGTGACCAAGCTTGGAGAGGCCGTACATAACATCATTCTCTGGCGGAAGAAGTACATCGTGTTTCCAGATGGTGCGGAGGTGACATCTATACCGAGACAGAATACTCCACCGAGATGGAGCTCACCTCCTCCACCAAGACAGGCCACGCCACCACCTGCTAGCGCTATGCGCAGAAGGCCAACACCGCCGCCAGCCCCTCAAAGCAAAAGGAAGCAGCAGCCTCCGAGAGAAACAACGGAGCCGGCATCTCCCCCCAGTAAGAAGCTTGCTAGCAAAAGGAGCATTCCTGCAGCTAGA
Source organism: Raddia guianensis (assembly GCA_036346415.1). Classification (NCBI taxonomy): domain Eukaryota; kingdom Viridiplantae; phylum Streptophyta; class Magnoliopsida; order Poales; family Poaceae; genus Raddia; species Raddia guianensis. Next base: position 8,834,794 of record CM070537.1, read on the forward strand.
ACGACAACAAGCAGTAGGGCGGCCGGTTTCCCATTCAGACAGAGAATGAAGGAACCTGAAAAAACACCTTATGAGATGACGTCTGAGAAGCTAAAGAGCGAGTCGAAGAAAGCTGTGGACGCATGGATAGAGGGGTATAAAGCTAAAACAAATCCACCGCCAAAGGAACGAATTGATTCAAAGATCGCGGACTTCTTCGCGACAACTAGTCAAGACCGACCGCCTCTGCATCGACTACCAAAGAACTATCGAAAGAACGTCTTCAAGAGTAAACAACCTCCGGGCACATACATGAGTAAGGAAGAACAGAGGAGGCAAAACGTCTCTGAGATGGAGTATGACTTCATGAGGGAAGCGGCCTTGATAACATAGATGCCGCCGTGGAATAAGCGATGATCTTCCAACGGCACAAGTCGTGGCTATTTAAGCCGGGCCACCGTTGCTAGACCCTAAGGACATAAGGAAACTACCGGTCAAGATGCGACGCTACCATGAATGGTACGAACACAGTCCGCCAGGATATGCTCATTCTTTGCGTCGCGTTTCAAGAAGAACATTTACATCGAGGAATGATCAATTGATAAATCTTGAATTTGAAGATCGGTACAATGTGTACCATGCAGACGCAAATCAACGTGTCCTTCATGACCTGCCGGTGCTCGTGAGTGTCGACTCCACAAGATGTATATATATATCTATACATGCCGCTTTGTCGAGAACCCTAATTAATTAACTCAATTAACCCATTTTCTCAGAGAATGGAGATACAAAGACTTAGAAAGCGAAGTTTAACTCGATTGGCTTCCTTGACCCTTGGTTGGTCAATGAGGAAGTCGGGCAATACCCTGGAAAACCAAAGGAAATCCACGACTACGTTGTACATGCACTAGTACAATAACACTACAAGCAATACATACTTCTGCCATTCAACTTTAAGTACGTGATGATGTTCTCACTAACATCTCGTTCTTATATTGCTTAAGGCACCTGATGGCACACTATATATTGTTTAATTACATGTCATAACTGTTGCAATATATAAATAGGTTCCACTGGATCCTTATAATCATAAGGCTTGACAAAAGCATGATCATCGTCCAAGATTCACGGAGAAAACCGTAAAAGGAATACCAGTGGATAATTGACCTCCTTAACAAGGCGTTCCTGAGCTTTCAAGAGATTCAGAAAGGACGTTTTAAGAAGGAATTGATGTCAAGCTAAGCGGTAGGTGCGCTAAAACGATGTAATTGCCCTTTGTCAATTAATATTTCTTGTTATTCTTGATCGTAATTGCCCGCATCGACCATAGATAAAACAACAATCATGGAAACAACCTATGTGGCTACTATGTGTTCCACTATATCAAAATGATGTGCCACGGCGAGCTTGAGCCTCAAACTCTGAAGAGGTTCATATATATATGCACGCAACCATGCATCTAGCAACAACTTAATAACGTTTTATGTGCTCCATTAATTTACATTATGGGTGCACGATTTATTTATTTTTCACTTTAATTGAATTGGCAACCGACATGGATAAACATCTTGAAGTGTTACCACATCATCGGGTGCTCGCATTACGAGAACAACTGTTCGGCTTCATTCTCGATGAGGTCATTAACCCCGTATGAGTTCCATTATCGAGATCCATATTCAACACGAACGAACTAGGGACGACTTCTACGTCGTCAAAGAGCGCCAAGAAGAGTACCGCAAGAAAAAATGAACTATTTTGTCCATTTTGCACAATGTATATTAATTATAAACTTTGTAAATTTGGCTTGCATATAAAGTGTACATTATTACATGTATTATCTAATATATTTAAGCTTGTTTGATCGCTAATTATATGCTCATCCTATATGTATTTAAATTTAAACGACAAATAAAAAAATCTCTGCCGAAATATATATTTAAATATCTATTTGCGCACTTCGTAAATGAAATAACCAGTGGCTATTAAATCAAGACGTTTACATAAAGCGTTATCGAACCGCTGCGGAGATGATCTCGGCAAGCGGTTCGTGGTTCCAACCGCCACCATGCGAATCGCTGGAATTCTCGACGGCTAAAGCCGTCGATAAAGAGAGGAAAACCGTCGAGACAGACATATCTCGACGGCCAGCCGTCGAGATTTGGCCGTCGAGATAGCACGGTCGAGACAGATAGTCTTTCTCGACGGCTCAGCCGTCGTGATTTCACTTTCCCGACGGCTAAAACCAGGCCGTCGAGATACATGAACTGGGCAGGCACGACGTGACTTTGGGTGCTTTCGACGGCCTAAAACCGTCGAGATTATTCTTAAGCGAGCCGTTCAGCCCGAGGCCCACCACCGATTAGTCACGACGGCCAATAGCCGTCGAGATTTCATCAGCAGGGAACGACGGCTCCTCCAGGTGGGCCATGGAGGTTATTCACGACGGCTTATGGCCGTCGTGATAGACTCTCCTCGGGTCGCGACGGTGGTTGACCTCGCACGTGGGCCATGGAAGCTGTCTCGACGCCATGGTGTAGCCGTCGAGAATACTTGAAAAATGTAAATTTTTTAAAAAATTTGTAAAATCACAATAATTTTGTAATTGCTATCGCACCCAAAGAAGAAGAAAGAATGCAACTCGCAAACCCAAAACAGCCCCCGTGATTTAATTTTCCCACGATTTCACAAATACACATACCTCCAGACAATTTCGATATATCACAAATATCGCATCACAAAGATCACAAACATAAAATCCACATTCACGAACATCTAATTAACATTCACAAACATCGAACGACAAGATCAACATCATGAACACAATAAAGTAAACATCGATCATGGCTGTCGTGGTGGCGCCCCAAGAGTCGCCCGCGAGGTTGGCGCCATGTTCCCTAAGCCGCCGCCGCCTCGCCTGCTGCGGGTCGCCCCGAGTAGGTGGCACGGCGACGGAGGAGTAGACATCGAGAACCCGAACCCTTCGAGATTTTTCAATTAGTAAGTTGATATATGTACAATGCGATAGTATATTAATTTGGCATAGGAGACTTACCGCTGGATCACGAAACCGTGGACGCCGACGCTCGGGTAGTTGGGTGTGGGGACGAGGCCGGCTGGGTCACGAGGTGCCGGTGGTGCCGTCAGTCTTGGTAGCCGCCTCGCCCAACATAGGTGCCTGGAGGGGCCGGATGGCTACCAGACACGGCCGGGCACCGGTGTAGGGACCCGCAGCCCCACTGACTCGAGGAGCTGCCGCTAGCCCAGCGTGACCACTTGGACCGCCTGCACATATATTTGATTTCGTTAGTAGAGATGATAAGATATGCACTATAAAAAGAATTGAATTGCGATCAGTTGTTACCTCAATGATTTAACGCCGAGCTGTCGAAGCCTTCTGTCATAGTCCTCCTGCGCAGCTCTCAGACTCTCTTGCATCGCCCTTAACATTTCTCTGTCATGGGCCCGCTCCTCTTCGTGTCTCTTCTGCCGCTGCTCCCTCTCCTCTCGCAGCGATCTCGAATCGGGCGACGGTCTCACCACCGCTCTGCTAGCCTGCACATCGGGCATATATTCTCAAGACCTGCAACATGCATAATACAGTGATCGGCTTTTGTAATCATAATATACAAGTGTACGAAGAGATCTTACCATAGGTGGTCGCCACCGATCGCCAGCGCCGTGAGCCTTGCCCCCATGTGTTTATGAATCACATGAGGATCGAGGAGCCTCCCTCGATTGCTCTCCTCCCGTTCTCCTCTCTATAAGCGCCCTTATAACGCTCCTACATGTCGTTGTGATAGTCAAAATCAAACAAATAACCAAACAGATATAGTTGTATCACTAATCCTATCGACACTTACCAAACGGAGATAAGCATGGGGATCTAAGGTCGGTTGTCCACCAGTGGCGCTTTTTCGTGTGGGCTCGCTTCCACACGCCCATCGGGCTAGGCATAACCCCGTCTTCGCCAACTAAATTGTAATATGACCGATATGTGTTAGTTCGAAAATCTAAAGTGAAGACAAGTAAAAACTTTTATTACCTGTTTTTCCCCAACTGTGGCGATCGACCACCTCCCAAAGTGTTTGTTTTGTAATCCTTCACGCCTGTTCTTCTTTGCCTTCTCGGACTTCCCTTCCACTCTGGGCTGTCCCACTTCCTACCTATAGCCTCCCAGCGCCCTCCCGACACCACTCAGACGGACTGGTTGTACCGACCGGCGATCAAGTACAATCTGGCGAAAGCAACTGGCGGTGAGGTTTTCTTGCTCTGCCTCCTACAAAAAGCAGAAAAATGTGAAAATTAGAAACGAACACATAAAACTTAATTGTATTGTGAGGTTAGGTTACTCACCGTGATACTCCGAACAGCCGAGACACGGCATTGGACATCATGTCTCAGACTCTGCCGCCATCCTCGATGATGACAGAGCGAAGTCCGTCTCTTGAAGTCCCTCATGAGCTTAACCCGAAATAAGTAGGACATAACAGCAGATATAGTTAGAAGATAAAATCAATAAATGAAGCCGAGTTATTTTGTATCTTACCCAAAACTCGCGGATAACTCGATCATGGCGGTGCTATCCCCATGCGGGTTAGCTCAGTAGTCATCCCAACAGACACTGGTCTTGTTGCCCCATCCCGGGTTATTAGCCCAGATAGTCTCGCCGCCAGGTGCCAACGCCGCCCCGGCCGATGCCTCGTTGACATCCACCGAGACATGTTGCTGCATATTAAGCAAAAAATGTGACAGTTTATATAATTAAATTCAAAATGGTATGTAAGTAATTGGCTACAAAAATATGTACTGCCACCGCTCAATCTGATCACGGTCGTCCCAGATCGCTGAGGCGGTGCGGCCTCTCCCTGCTCGGGCCCTCTTCCTCCTACCTCCCGAGAGGACGACCTCCTGGCTATCTCCGCCCGGACGACCGCTCCACTCTCCCGAGTCGAGCGAGCTCTGCCCGGCTCGAGGCCTCCTCCTCCTCCTCCTCCGCATGCCGTGGAGGGTTGACGAACTCATGGCGGCATATCCCGCATATGAAAATTAATGAATAGTTAGTCAAATAAATAATTTAAATCTTGATAAATAATTAAAATTAAGATATTTTAGTACGCACATGTAACCTCGGATATTTATAATATCTAGCAAGAATTATCGCCGACATCCATAATATCTTCGCTTAACGATCCCACGACATCCGGTCTTCTTGAACCTCATGTTCTTCTTCTTCTTCGACATCCGGTCTTCAATTGCTTGTAATTCGTCAAGTCTCGACCCAATATCGACTACCATTGTGGTGTTCATCGGTGATCCTGTGTTGGACCTTCGTAATCATCGGTTGTTGGGTCTCACAATCCGCTGGCCGACGGACCTTAAACACAACCCACCATGACTTCAAATCTTCCTTAACACCGCTTTTATAGGTTTTGGCATGGATAGGGAGATAATACACTGCTCGCCTGGTTTGCGAGAATGAATGGATCGCACTTTAAGTCCGGAAGTGTGCTTTACCTCAACTAAGCCAATATCATGTTTACGCCTAAACGCCATCATATGGATCAAACCACGCACAACTAAATAGAACTATCGAGAGCTCTTTATCGCCTTCAATACCGTTCGATTATCTCTTCGATTATACCGTAATAATCAACCCCATCCTCCCCGCATAAGACATATTTGTAGCATCGATCGCAAATCAGGTTTTGACCGCTCATGTGGAGGAACGGAATCGAAAACCGCTTATATCGAACGGTTATGAACTTTCACGATCTCATGCATCCACGTGACATTTAACGAAGATCATTATGTAAACTAGCATCAATAGCAGCTTGTTTCCAAAACCATGCTAAGAAATTGCCGCCCATGTCCAAAGACCCGTTCGCAAAAGTTGAGTTCTATCACCGGCAGCTGGTCGTCGACTTCCTTTCCATTCGACTCGGACAAATTCGTCTCAGCATACCGCCAACTCTTCGATGTTGTCGAATATATATAACAATGCGACAACTCGCTCATCCCCAGATAAGTCTCGGTCGATGCTTACCTACTGCTTGACCTTGCACCGAAAAAATTTTAGCTCGATCGAACTCTTCGATCGATCGAACGGTATCTCTAAGATATCTGAATATTCACATTTTTATCTATTGCCAAGTATTTGTTAGTGAAATTAGTAATCTCCTGAACATGATATGCCTCGGCTATTGAGCCTTCGACTCGTGCTTTGTTTTTGACACTTGCTCTAACATTTTTTAGTCGACGTTCTATAGGATACATCCACCTAGATTGTACTGGTCCCTCAAGTTGAGCTTCATAAGGTAGATGCACCAGGAGATGTTGCATTGGATTGAAAAACCCGGGAACATAAATCTTTTCTAACTTGCATACAAGCACGGCGATATCATCCCCAAGCTTCATCATACAAGCACGGTCATTTTGCACACAGCGTAATAGAAATGAACGAATCACCGTCCAATTTCTTTACGCGTTGTGTTTTACCCGAACGGGTGACGTACGGCTAGGTTACTAATCGGTTCGAGACTTACAAAAATACAATAAAATAGGCATAGCACATAGCAAAGGAAAAATATATCTATAATTAAATAGCAAAGCATTACAATTGCATTACCTAATTTCGCAATTTTATAAATTAGGTAATTTTTTAATAATCATTACTTACAAAACTAATTAACTCAATATTATATAAAAATGTATATATAAGTTGCATCTAAAATTAAATGGTAAAACAAAACAATTGCATTATCTAATTTTCAATTTTATAAATTTTATTAATTTTAAATTATTACTAATTACAACACTAATTAAATTTTCGACGGTTTAAGACCGTCGAGACTACACAACAAGAATTTAAAAAAAGCGTGAAGAAACAACACGCACCACCGGCGACGAAGCGGGCGGTCGAAAAGCTAGGCTAGACGCGACGGCGGCGGTTCTGACGACGCAGGGCGCGGTAAATAAGCGGCGCCACGGCGGGGCGACGGAACGCGGAGGCGCTGGGGCGAGGGGCAGCGGCGGGCGGCGGCGCGGGCGACGGCGCTGGCGGGGGCGGGCGCTGGCGACGGCGAGGCGGCGCGGAGACGGCGAAGCGGGCCGGCGACGGCGCTGGCGACGCGATGACGGCGCTGGCGACAGCGTTAGGCGGCGCGGCGACGCGGCGACGGCGGGCGGCGCGGGCGATGGCGCTGGGAGGCGAGGCGGCGGCGGCAATGACGGTGCGGACTCGAGCAAAATTTGCCTAAGTCCCGCCAGCGAAGTTTTTATAACAGTAATCTCGACGGCTTTAGGCCGCCGTGAAAGATCCCTACCGCATAATTAACCAACCAAAACATGACACGTGGCGAAGATCTGCCTCGACGGCTTCGCCGCCGAGATTACAGCCGCAACGCTTAGACCGTTGTCGTTGTTTTCTCGACGGCTAACGGCCGCCGAGATAACTCGCTGTCGGTCGGCGTCTACTCAACCACATGTCACATTTTCACAAAGTCATGATTTATATCGACGGCTAGTAGCCACGAGATTATTTAAAGGGTGACGTGGCCCGCTTATTTTTTTTTATATCGACGGCCGAAGTTGCCGAGAAAGATATGTGCGGTTGGCTCTTGGCTTGTCCATATATCGACGGCTTGTGAAGTATGGCCGTCGAGATAACTCTATTGCGAAGTAGTATGCAAAAAATAACACCTTGCACCATTATATATTTTCCCAAAATTTGGGATCGCATCAAATTTTATTTTTATTTAAGTTCTTTTATTTAAATTGCTAAATAAGCAAATCTGCAAATTATGAAAAATATTTACAAAATGAAAAATTCAATGGGCCACCCACCGCTTGAGCATTAACTATTTCTCGACGCCACATTCGGCCGCCGAGATTGATTCATTATGATGGGCCGCCCATAATCTATTCACGACTACCGATTGTGAGCCGTCGAGATAGAGTCTTCCCGCCGCTAAAAGCCGGAAAACGCGCGCTGCGGGCCTCAAGGACCTTATCTCGACGGCTTTTCTATGGCCGTCGAGATTAGGGTTACCGTGTCGACGACATTTCCTTGGCCGCCGATATTAAGGTCATCGGTCGACGGCGATATCGTGCCGCCGAGAATTTTTCTGGCCGTCGAGATTTCACGCGTTTCCTGTAGTGCGCTTGCAGAGAGCCCCACGTGGCTTCCACGCCCGCCCGCGCCATCGCCCCGCGAACCGCTTGCAGAGGGGCTTCACTAGCGGCTCTAGGAGTCGCCAGATGCCCGTCGCATCGTCATCGTGGTTGTTCTGCAAGCGGTTCTAAAACCGCTTGCACAGGCCTTACGAGCCGCTTGGCCTACCCCGATCCGCAGCAGTGTGACTAACTTGAATGCATAATAATTTGGATTTTGAGAGATTCCTAATTCTACTTTTCAAACTATACTAGTCCGTTCCATTTATTATGAGGTGGCTTCACGATTAGAAAGAAAAGTAAACCGAGAAAACCAAAATGTTAAACGTTTCAAATGCTATTGAAAGAAAATTGGATGCCCAAGAGATAGGGGTGAATTGGACTTCTCATAAATTTGTATTTTTAATCAAGTTTAATTTACACTTGTCCGTATCCTAAATAAGTGTGAAAGCTAAAGGCATAATATATGAACATAAGTAATTTATCTAGGTAATAATAATCATAAAATGAGAACAAGTCTAAAGGACAAGCTAGAATACACAATACACAATTTAGCACAATTTTGTTATGTCTACATGGCAAGAGATGTCAATAGAACAATCAAGACATGTGATATGACATGGAGTAGATGAGTAAAGGGAGCGAAGCACAAATGAAAATTTCTTTTTACCATGGTGTTGATAGACTTGTCGGTCTCCCCTAATCCACGTTGAGACTAAGTCCCTAAAAGGATCGGCTCCCATTTGAACCAAACGCTTCTAATCCAGAAGTTGTTTCTTGTTCTTTACAAGCTTCCTTGACAGGTCACCAAAGCATTACGCTTTCCTCTATGTGTCGGTGAGCACCAAGAATGACGAGCACTAAGCGGCTTTATCCCACCAAATAAAAAAAAACTCAAGAGTGATCTGCACAATACACACTTGATCACTCAATAGTCACTCTAGAAAACCAAATAATCTCACATAAAAATAGTGTTCTTCCACACAGTTTTTCTATTTTCTGCACCTAACAGTACATATGAGCAATTCCATGCCAACCCGCTACCACAAATCACCTATGTCTCTTTCTTTTAAAATTCTAATGTGATACATCTATATATTGGGCTGGCTTATTTCCATCTAGTCTATTTATACGCAATCTAAGAATTTTAGTAATTCCATAAGCACATCTTGGAATCATACACTTGGTTTTTGTTTTGTGCGAGATTCATCAACGTGTATCTTGACATATATATCGATTCTGTAATTATTATGTTTTTAGAATCATAAACGAATTGAAATGCGTCTAAACAGCTAGCCAGTAATCCCGTTGCCAAAAAACCTCTCCTCCCCGCGACGTGGTCACATGTTGTGCCCTTGTGCCTTTACACTCTCAACACTGTGTGGCACAGGGAGAATGCTGACAGATAATTCGGAAAAAGAGAGAGAAGGAAAGAGCGTAGAATCTTTAGAGCACGGCAATAGACGTTCTGTATGTTATTGTTATCGTCCCTTCTGTTTCTTTTTCATGCATGTATGCCAATTGTCCACGATCCAAACTCAGTTGCACCTGCACACGTTTGTCCAGCCTGTTTTTTCCCCTGATTATCTTTTTTATCTCTGAATTAAAAATCAAGTACTTTGATTTTTGTATATAGATCAAGATGTGTCACAAAGCTCTTATAAACATGTCAAACGAAGGCAGCGGCCAGCGGCCAGCGCTGTAGCGCATCTGACTTTCCAGGGTATTTTGAGAAGTTTTCAAAGTCCTGTTAATGGACAGATAAAGAGATAAACTTGTACGTTGAATACTTGAATTCTCGTAACAATTGTTCACACCGGCTAGAAAGATCAAAAGCCTCTCGATTTATCTCCTATCTTCGATCTGAACGGGCAGGTGGCACGTCTGGGTAGAAGACACTACACCCTGCATATCTTTCAGAACAAATTCCCTTACCACGTGCTCGATCGCACAAACCTTGCTGCACGCTATAAAAGCAGGGCCAATCGCAGTATATATCCTGGCACCAGGTCGCAGCATTGCACATCGAACATCGATCACACATAGGCAGTTCACTGCCAACAACGATCGAGTGAGTAGTGACGCTATAGTGAGTGATAATGGCCCAGTACTACTCGGAGGGGGACTACTGCGGGGAGGTGAGGAACGAGGCGTACGAAGAGGTCGACGAGGTGGCGCGCGCCGGCCACCACCACCACGGCGGCGGCGGCCACCTCGGCCGCAGCGGCAGCCACGGCGCCCACGGGCATCTCGGCCATGGCGAGCACCTCGGCCACCGTGAGCACTACTACCACGGCGGCCGCCGCTACGACGGCTGCGAGGAGAGGGCATACGACTTATGCGCCGGCCAAGTACTACTACTACTAGCTGGCCTGGCATGCATCAGGACGGATCGGACGTGCGTACGATCGAGGAGAGAGCTTCACGGTCGCCACTCGCCATGGTTGGCTGGCTAGCTATATATAACTAGCTATTTCATACTCCATCCAATCATAAAAACAAGTCGCTGTTGACTTTTGAATACGCTTTTGACCATTCGTCTTATTTTAAAAATTATGTAAGTCATCATTTATTTTGTTTTGATTTGTTTTATTATTAAAGGTACTTTAAGCATGATTTATATTTACTCATATTTGCACTAAATTTTTGAATAAGACGAATGGTCAAAGACGTGTCCAAAAAGTCAACGGCGACTTGTTTTTATGACTGGAGGTAGTATGTATGTACGCTTAGTAGTAGTAGTACGAGAATAAAGACCATGAGCAGTATAAAGCTTATGTGCATCCACCCATGTAAACCCTTAATATTAACTTACCTTGAGAGTCGAAATCCTATACACTAGTCCCTGAATCGGCATACTAGTGTGAAAGATTACACAGTCGATACAAGCATACAATGATTTACGCATGAATCTCTGAATATTACATGTCCAAGTTACGCCCTTATGCGATTTCAGTAATGCGATCAACATTAGCTTTTAATACAGAATATAGCTCAGAGTAATGCAGCTATCTAAAATATCTACATAAAAGAATATCTCCATGGCTATGTGACTTGCAAGCGACCGGAGCAACCCTAAGACTCGTCATGCCCTCCAAAGTCCTATCCATCGTCTTCCCGACACTCGTATGTATCTACCTCGATCCCATCGTCTAAAAGAGTATAAGTAGGTGAGGTCAGCGTCATCCAAACGCTGGCTAGTTAGCACTTTCCTTAATGCACATAGTGATTGAAGCTTTGATTGGGGAAATGGGATTATTTTATTTGCGTGAAGCCAGATTTTAATGATAGTTTAAATTACCCTATCTAGCATCAATTATAATTGTTCTGTAAACAATTAGGTGCTCAGCATTATACCACACAGAACCCAAACCCTAACCGACAGACCTTGTCCAACGACTTTTAGAATGACCGACCCAAACTAAACCATGTACTTGACCTTGACCTCGACCAAAACAAACTTCATGTCACCCAAACATTTCCTAAACCGGTCATTCTTCCGGGATTTGGCAATCCCATTGTGGGCCACACTTGCCATATCCTGCCCGCCCGACCTAGGGGATTGCCAGCCCACACTAGCCCAGCGTCACCCTAGGGAGGTGTGGCCTCCGTCACCACCGGTGACGACCAATGCTGGTCCCTGTCGGGAGTGGTCCTAGAGGTCCTCCGCAGAGCGCTCGGAACTGGCTATCCGAAACCCGTACTCCGCACGATGGCCACACATTGTGTTGAAACCATCCTCCAGATGGCAGCGATCACACCACTACGCGTATTCTTCCGCGCTCCTCTTGAGTAAGCCCTGGCTAAACCCAACACAAGACATCTCGTGCCTTAATCATCCATCAGGATGTCATCCATGGGGAACTCACCGACCACATCATCTCTACTTCAATAGTCATCGACATTACCATACATGAACTATCCCGACCAACCGACCAAACCGGACAGACACACCACATAGCTATAACCACAATCAACATCCAGCCCAACATGCATCTATTAGCCCTAACTATCACATGTCATAACTTTTTTAATGAATGAATGAATGACAGGTGAATATCGGTCCACCGTTCCATGGCTAGTCGCCAGAAGATTTGTTTAAGCCTAAGAAAGTCTAAGCACGTTTTACCTATTAGGTAGGGTTAAAGTTGTTACCTAACTATTCTTAGACTAACAAGGATATGACAATCAAGACAATCATAAAGCATGATCACTTTGTTGGTGTCTGGGAAACGCGCCAACTGTGGGCCGCGGGTCCACGGACCGACAGAGGAATTTGTTATTGAAATGATGTCCAACGACAACCCTTCCCAGCAGCCCGGGGTGGCGGCCGAGCTCGCGGGAGCTCTGGCAGCGCAGTCTTCCAGGACTGTGCCTGGTGTGATCTGGGATCCGGGTACAGATCCGTCGTGTGGTGAGATTAAGGCGGGGTGAGAGGTGAGGCGAAAGAAATACAAACCGTGCGAGACAAACGTTTCTACCCTGGTTCGAGCTCCCACTGCCGGGTAATAGCCCAACTCCAGTCCTCGTTGATAATCTAGTGGAATGCCGGGCAAGGAAACACCGGCCCCGAGCTTATAGGGGAGCTTCGGACACTGAGGTGGCTAGAATCTACTCTACTCTGCTACGGTTACTGCTACTGTTGGAAATGGGATGCTCCGGAGGTGTGAAGGCTTGGAAGGCGGTGCGTGTGTCTCTTTCTTCTATCGGCCTCCCTTGCCCGTTGTGTCGGGCAGGCATCTCCTTTCATAGGCGCGGTGGGCTCTCGGAGTTGATACCGCGGGCCCCGCGCCTATCTATGCTTTCTCCATCTTTAGTAGCGGCGCCCTTGTCTTGTTCCCTGCCCGCCCGAAGTCGGCCTACAAAGAGAAGTTTGTCCGTTAGTACAGACACGTCTTTGCCTCGGTGTACCGACACGGGAAGCAACTGCAGACAGGAGAAATCACTTTCCCTTTACCCCCTATATGGCATTGGTGGTCTGAGCCGACCGTGCCACTGCTGAGGGCGTCATGAGTGCAAGCAGCCTGCTGTCATCTGCCCAATGGACAAACGACATGGCGAACTGCCCGCACGGCTCTCCCCCAGGCTACCAATACCTTGGGGAAGTACAGTGCTCTCGATCAAGGCCGAGGAAAGCATGGTGGGGCATGACAGCTGCCGCCACCTGTCCAGGTTATAGGCGAGCAATCCGCGGGGCCCTCCCCGGGCTAAGGACAGCCCGGGAGGTGCGCAACATTTCTGGTTAGGACCGAGGGAGGCATGGTTGTCTTAGTCAAGCTTGGGGATGGCCCCAGCGGGCTAGACGTCTCTGTTGGTACGGCCAGGGGTGGCCTTTCGGGGTCTTTCTACGTGTGGCAGGCCGGTACGGATCCGGCCCAAGGCCCATCTCAGGGTGGGCTGATTGCGAATCACCAACAGCCAGCCCCCGAGCCTCGAGTGGGTCACGTGGCGAGACGGGCTGAGGTTTAGAGAAGCTCAATCCTTATGCACCGCGCAGGAGACCTGGCTAGGGTTTTCTCCAAGCCGCTGGGGGTGAGAGGTCGAGCATTGAACTTGATTCGACGGCAGAGTGGTGCAGTCACGTCTTCTCGGGCAAGGCCCCACGATCTCCACTCCGACCGTTACATTCCTTGATAAGGCTGTGTTTGGGGGGAACTTCTACTACAGAACGTCCCCTTTGTCTTTGTCTTCATCTCTCCATCTCACTCTTCGCCTTCCTGCTCCCCGCATCTGGTTTCTCTGCCTTCCGCTTTCGGCTACCATGGTGTTCATCGAAGATAGCATGCTTACGAGTGAGGGGATGTGTCGGGGATAAAATTACGGCCCATTGCCATGGCCCACTCCCTGATGGCCTAATCGAGCGACCTACCAGGCCCGGCTCCTCGAAGGTTCTATCCGCCCATATGCATCCTCGCCAATGCCTTCTGGGTCGTGGTGCGAGTGGCCAAGGAATTGTGTTTGAGTCTCTCGAACAAGAGTTCCGTGACGGCCACGTGAAGACCTGGACGTTGGTTTCCCGGATTGAAGCGGACGCCAGATCCCCAAGACTAGGAGTATGCCTTATCTACCTCGTGATATATTTGGCATGTCTCGAGTTAAATTACGTGCTCAGTAGTTAGCCCTACCGATATTCCCTCAGAGGTCGGTTTGCTCGCGACTATATAAACAAGGCCCTACGGCGGTAGAGGGACTTGATCCGCATCTGGCGAAGGCTCTTTGCATTGTCGCATATTGCTTCCTCAGACATTATAATCTCGCCGAGACTTGTTCGCCTCGCCGAGCCACCTCTTGTATTCATCTCGTGATATATAAGAAAGGCCGGACGAGGGCTATTATCTCCCGAGAGGCCCGAACCAGGATAAAACCCCGTCTCCTCTTCGTGGTTGTTCGTGGTTGTTCGGCGCGGTCTCCTATCTCAATCTTCAAGAACCTTAGCGACTTGAGATCGTTATCTCAACCGCCGATACCGGCGCCGTCCGTGGGGAGACGCAGACGAGCATGTCGAACTCTATCGCTGACTGTGAGATTCTCCCGAGGACTACGACTCGGCGGCGTGATGTCTCTTCCTCGCCAGATCGGATCGATCTCTTCGATCTTGATCGCCTTCCAGATCTGGTTCCCCGGCTCCGTGCTCGGGATCGGATCTCTCGCACCAGTAGCTCTTCGCCCGGCGCTCGTTCGTCCTCGCGACGAGCTCCGCGCCGGGCCGGATCTCTTCGCGCGGGCAGCTCTTCGCCGAGCGCTGGCTCGTCCGCGCGACGAGCTCCGCTTTCGGCTCGATCACTTCGCCGGGCAGCTCTTCGCCGGCGCACGCGTCGTCCCCGCGATGAGCTCCGTGTTCGGGATCGATCAAAACTCCTTCCGGATCCTGTGGCTGTTCTGGCGGTGGATGACGGAGAGAGTCGACCAAAGACTTGGAACATCGACCACCCGTAAGTTCCTCGTAGGTCTTTCGCTTCCTAGCTTCGCTTTTTCTCAAATTTTGCGCTTTAGTTCGCCCAAGTCTCTGCCGCCATGTAAAGTTCAACCCATTGAGCGGTGAATGCTCGCGCCCCCGCCGCCCCTCCTCACCACTTGTCTTCTCGGACTACTCTTTCTCTCTCGTAACACTTGATGGCTGCCCGGTCTTATTTAACTCTTGGCTTCGCAATCTTAAGGGTTTTCCCGCTCAGATCTGGTTTCAAAACAAGTTCCTAAACTCAAAGTTGCGTAACACGGCATCCACCTCGCGGCTAAGCTCGCTCTCGTGAAGCCGTCCGCGGCAGAGGCACTTACCGCCACAGGCACAACCACTTGGCAAAGTTCGCTCGTAAGCCTCCGCGCAGGCACTTTCCTTGTTCGGTTACCTTCGAATCGCTTAACTTACGTTAACGGCGCGCCTCAAACGAGTCGATCAGATACGGGTGTCGCTTAACTCAGACGCACGTGCTTGAAGTCGCAAGTTCAGTCTTCATGCATCGTCTGCATCGGGCTAGGGCGTCGCTCTTTCTCTTGTGCACTGCTCGAGTTCGCAAACTCGTGTCCTCGGCAGCAGCAAGAACGGGCCGAGTTAGGCTAAGCGTTCACCGGTTTTTCTTAAAACTTTCTAGCGCTGTTCGCTTTGCTCTTGGTTTCTGTTCGTCCTTGTCTTTTCTTTGCTCCTTTTGCGGAAAAGTCGCTTTCGAAAGCTGCTCGGTCGACTCTCGCTCGATTCTGCGCCGCTCGGCGGTCTTGAGTCGCTTTCGCCGGCTCCTCAAGGACTACCTCTCCTCGGTCGATTGAGACTTGAGCTGAATTTCGTCAACCCCGCACGTTTTCAGCCAGTTCCTTTCCTTAGCGCTGGTTTTCCAAACCTCGTTGGTCTTTCGCCCCGTAGCGCTCCCAGCATTGAGCATGTCTTTTATCTGGCGACGACCTATATGGCTCCGGTTAATCAAACGGTGCACCACCGAGGGCGTTTACCACCGAAGTCGATTCTCATCGAACGGGCATGCCCACCGTAGCCGATTCTCATCATAACGGCACTTTAGCGCTGGTTCCGATTCGCCGAGGTGACACTAACGCCGCACGGGTCCATGCCCGGATAAGATTTCGCCTCGACGCTTTTGCTGCGCGCTAAGGTCCCGTCGCCTTCCCCGGTTAGCGGTCTTAGCTACAGCTGGGCTGCACTTGCCCGCGACACATCTTTTTATCCATGCTACGTCCTTCCTTGCACGGTAATCCGGAGCAATGCATCACCAACGGAGTCCTGCCCACCGTAAGCCGATTCTCATCGCAACGGGCACTCCTGGCGTCGGTTCCGCATTCGCCGAGGTGACACTAACGCTATCGAGGGACGTAGCCGGAAAAATTATGTCTTGTGAGGGTAGGTCGTCTTTTGCGTGTTTTTTAAAACTCGCTTTGCTCTTCTTAGTGCCTGTTCTTGCTCTCTTTTTTTCCTTTGTCGCCTGTTTTTGTTTGTCTTCGCAGAAGTACGTAAAGCGGGAGCGCCGACCGGTGATGGTCGCGCGAGGTTCCGTGCTTCCCCACCAAACCGATGCTCGTGATCCTCTCTTCTCGGCACGCCCGCGATGCCCGGAACTGATTCACTTCACCCGTATGATTTTCGCCTTTGCCCGCAGACCGACCTTCACGCTTCGGCTAAGTCAAGGTAGTGCGCCACCAACGGAGTCCTCGCTCACCGTAGTCGATTTCATCGCAACGGGCAAGCCCATCGTAGCCGATTCTCATCGCAACGGCACCCAAGCGCCGGTTCGCACTTGCCACGATAACGCTTACATCGCCGCAAGGAATACGTTATGGGTAAAGCTTTGATTTCACACGCCTTCTTGCGACTCGACTGCATCGGGTTGTGATTCACCTCGCACCGGGCGGTTCTTCGCCGGAGCGCAGATTCGTCCCATGACGAGCTCCGTGTTTTCGGGCTGGATCACCTCGACCGCATCTCTTCGCTCGACCGGGGCTCCTACCGCACGTCTTCGCTCGGTCGCATTTTCGGTTCCTTTAACGAGCTCCGCTCGGGACTAGATCTCTTACACGGTTCTTTTGGCGAGCTTCTACGCCGGGGGATCGGGTCACCTTCCCCTCGTATGCATTGTGCGCTTCCTCGCACACGACCCACGCCCGGGGCACATCACCTTCGCTCCCGAGCACGACACTCGCCGAGAGCACAATCTCTATTTTCTCGCAAGCTCTAGCCCGAGAAGTGGTTCCCTATCTTTCCTAGGCATCTGAATGCGGATGCAAGAAGACGAGTCCGTCTCGCGACTTGCTATGTTCATTCACCGAAAGATCCGATCTTACCGGATGCGGTGGTACGCTCTTCACTACTAAGAATCCAATCCTCCTTGATGACGCTCACCTCAAGGAGATGATTCACCTCACTTCTTCCGATTTCAGATTGATGGTGGGTACTCGCTCGGACAGATGTCGTTCCTCGCTCGACGCAACAGAGTTGCTTTCGGCGGCCAAGGGAGTTTGTTCGGTCCCGAACAAGTATTGTTCGGTTGAACCATAACCTGTTCGGCCACCGTTGTAACGCCTTTGTAGCGGAAAAATACCCTCTTCTTGACTTAGAGTCTCAAGAGGAAGACCCCACTCTAGTGAGTCCTTCCAATTGAGTCTCGGGGCTAGCCGTCGGGATAAAATTACGCCCATTGCCATGGCCCACTCCCGACGGCCTAATCGAATGACCTACCAGGCCCGGCTCCGAAGGTTCTATCTCGCCCATATGCATCTGCCAAGCGACTTCTGGTGGCGTGGTGCGTAGTGGCCAAGGAATCGTGTTTGAGTCCGTCTCGAACAAGAGTTCCGCACGGCTACGTAGAGACCGGACGTTGGTTTCCCGGATTGAAGCGGACGTCGTGATCCCCAAGACTAGGAGTATGCCTTATCTACCTCGGGATATATTTGGCATGTACTGAGTTCGTTACGTACTCGTAGTTAGCCCGGCCCGATATTCCCTCGGTAGGTCGGTTTGCTCTGCACTATATAAACAAGGCCCCTACGGTGTGTAGAGGGGACTTGATCTAGCATCTGGCGAAGGCTCTTTGCATTGTCGCATATTGCTTCCTGTACACCATAATCTCGCCGAGACTTGTTCGTCTCGTTGAGCCACCTCTTGTATTCATCTGTGATATATAAGAAAGGCTGGACGTAGGGCTATTATCTCTCCCGAGAGGCCTGAACCAGGATAAAAACCCCTGTCTCCTGTTTGTGGTTGTTCGTGGTTGTTCGGCGTGTCTCCTATCTCAATCTTCAAGAACCTTAGCGACTTGAGATCGTTATCTCAACCGTTGACAGGATGGCGGAGCCGTAGAGGGATGGCTTCGTGAGGCCGGTGTCTTGGAGGCTTCCCGGCGTAGCCCGAGGGCCAGAGCCCGAGCCTACCGAGCTGATCTGCTTCGAAAGCTCGGCTATCTTTGTGTTCCGCGCGTCGGAGTTGCGGTTCGTGGCCGACTTCTTCGCCCTTACGGAGCTGCGACCGGAGAATTTGTCCCCGCAGTCCTATATTCATTTATCAATCTTCGCACACTTGTGTGAGGCGTACCAGGGGGCGCTGTCCTCGGTGAATCTCTTCACGCAGTACTTCGAGCTGAAGCCTCTCAGCCATCACGTGGGCAATGGCGGGGTCTTCTATCTTACTACGCGTCGGGCCCGGGTCAGCAGAACATACCTGAACTATGAAGTCAAGATGAAAGTCAAATGGTTAGGCCCGGAGGTGGTTCTATCTAAACCACGGAGGCTCCGACTTGGAGTATTCTTCGGCCGCACCGGAGGCGCCAATCTTCATGTGTGGCGAGCTCCTACCAAAGGAGCAGGCGGTGATGTACGAGATCACGGAACTCGCCAAGAGGAACTTGACGGACTATGAGATTGTCAATAGCTTCATTCGGCACCGAATTTGCCAGCAGCAGCGCCGTAAACAGTGTGCCAGTGAGATGGGCGGCTAGGAGGATCCGGACCGAGACTTCCACCAAGGTGAGCGCCTGTTGCGATGCTCTGTTTGAATTTGGGTTGGCGCGCGTGGTGATCGTTTGTGATACTTCGCAGAGCTGCTGGCCCGCGATGCTGCGTGGATCGTGGGGATATTGCTGCCCATGGAGAAAAATCCCTATCCCGGGAGGAATGTAACGGACAAATTATCCACGGTATGTGCTCGGTAGGTATTCGATTGAATTCCGGACGCCATGCGCCAATAGGGTCTTGACGGCCTGGCTTTGCCGATTCTTCGTGCGCAGCGAACATGGAGTGTGGTCAAGGAGGCCACGAAGGCTATGGGATCCACAGGGGAGCCCTTGGACGTGCAGCCATTGGCGGCGCGCTCGCCGTTAGGAGGGTCACTGGCGGTGCCCGTCGAGCCACTGGCTTTGCTGGCTCGGCGGCACGGTGCAGGAAGGAGCGGAGACGCGGACCAGGAAATGCACGGTGCCGGTGCAGCTAAGGATTTTCCGTGCGATGTAGGCTGAGTGTTGCGGGCTCAGCCGATCTTACGCTTCATTTTCTGCGTGGGTCCAGGGCGCGGAGCTTGCGAAAAGGAGGAGGAGTTATCGGCCCGCCCAGGACAGCAACGACGAGGATGTAGCAACCGCTTCGGGCCTGACGCCGTTGATGACGTCACGGTGGGGGTCCGCAAAGAAGGCCGGCGTAGCCCGGCCTATGTAGAAAACGGCCGCGTCGGTGGGCTAGAGACGGGGCTTTCCTGCGCCCTAGCCCAGGAGTGTACGCGGGCACAGAGCTTGAACAAGCGCGTAAGTTTCTCGCTATACCCGTTATCGTCGCGCTTTTGTGTTTAATCGATCCAGGTGTTTCTGATTACAGTGCGCGGTGCCGAGGTGGCAGTTGACGTGCGGCCCCCCTCCGCCGAAGCTAGGGCGAGAGAAGCGTATCCACTCGAGGAAGAGGGAGAGGCACTCCTGTCACGGCTGCTAGAGGCTGGCGACAGGTTGTCGACGTTGCTTGAGGCATGGGGCAAGGAGGTGCGGTTGATCCGCGGGACGTCATCGGCTTGCCTGCCGATGGCAATGCTGGATGCGGCCACCGAGGTTGCGGAGACAGTGAGGGTTGATGCGGCCGCCGGGGATTCGTTGTTGGTTACGCCCCTGCGCGTCGAAGGGCGCACGGCACATGGGTGGAGGCAGGTTGATCGCCGGGGGATCGCCTACCTTTTCAAGACTCCGCCCGGTCCCCGGCCTGACAAGGGGGGATTTGCTGGCGCGTTTGGATGCCGTCTCCGTGGGCGAGCTGTAGTTCGCTCGCCACCGCGCCGAAGCTGCGGAGGCCGAGGCAGCAAGGTTACTGCTGTCTCTGGCGAAGGCCAGGCAAGCAGCGGCGGAAGGCGATGCGGCGCGTCCTCACCCAAGTCCGCTCATGGTGGTTGGCGCACCCCCATGTTTTTGGCTCCCGCGGAGGGCGAAAGCGCGGCGGAGGCGGAGTTCCAGTTGGCGAAGGCCGGCCAAGCCCTGGCGGAGGACGCGCTAGACAGGCCTAAGGCCCGGCTCGAGGAGGTGCAGGCCGCTGCTCAGAAGGCCGCGGAGCGGGCCGAGCCCTCGGTGGAGAGGCGAGAGCTTTCATAGGAAGTCGCCAGGCTTGATGACTAGCTTTAGCGATTGCGGGCTACCGCAGAACAAGCTGTCAGGGCCAAGACAGGACTCGAGAAGTCCCTGGCCTCCACAGAGGCGAGGTTTATGGCTCGGGCAGGAGAAGATGAAGTCCGGGCTCTCCTCGAAGAGGCGGACAAAACCAGGTCCGAGCTCGCGGCCGCCAAGCCGGAGGCAGACGAGCTGAAGGCCGCATTGGCGGAGGCTCGGGCTACCTCCTCTTTCGCCGCTGGAGAACGGGACAGGGCCCGCGAGGTAGTAGCCTCCGTGGGCGTTGAGCTCTGCAACACCAAGTTGGTCGTGGAGCAGGCGACAGCGGCGAAGGCTGAGCGTGCGACCAAGATGGAGGAGGCATGAGACGAGCGGCCGTGGCCGGGGCGACCGTTCCGTTCTCCGGGGCTTTACCGGGGCCCTCTGCGGCGGTAGTGGCGCGCACTATGTCGTCGGAGGAGAGCGACTCGTAGTCCTCGGACCGCTTCCCTTGACGCCCACGAGACGCACTGCTGGCTTAACCAGACCTCGCACGACGCCTGCTGAGGAGAAAATGAGGAGCGGCTCGCCTCAGATAGGAAGGTAAGCACCCGCGGCCGTGTGTTGTGTTTTGGCGTTGGCATTTCCATGACTTGATTCGTTGCCGCCTTTCGACGAAACTTGCAGACGCCCAGACCCAAATAGAGCATGCGAGCGAGCTTGCTGCTGAGAGCGAGGTCCGCTGGACCGCTCGCGTTGCTAAGCTGGAGGTCGGGTTGCAAGCGCGCATGAGGGGGAGAAGGAGGCCACGGTGAAGCTCTCCCTAGACCTAGCCGAGGCCTGAGAAGCGGAGAAGGCCACGATAGGCCAGGCTTAGTCGGTCAAGGAAGAGGTAGGCCAAGCCCGGGCTACAGTCGCCGAAGAGCGCAGGCGCGTGAAGGCGGCCTCTAAGGAGCTGGAGGTGGTCAGAGCGCAGCTCGATCGTGCTCGGGCAGAGGAAGCCTGCGACAAGCTCGCGGAGGAGGTCGCCACGCTCTGGGAGGCCGGGGCGAAGTCCAAGGCTGAGGCGGAGTCCCTGAAGAAGCAGGCGCAAGACCTCGTCGCCGCCCGGACTAAGCTGCGCCAGGAGTAGAACGAAAAGGACGCGCAAGCCATAGAGCTGCTACAAGCGAGGGCACGGATCCGCAACCTGGAAACCGAGCTGGAAGAGCTTAGGCTGCAACGTGGGCTGTAATTCACCCCGGGCTATTCCGACCCCAAACTCTACGCTATTTTTTGTTCGTTGCTTGCTTAATGGATAAGCGTTGTGTATTGTGGCTGGAGGACTTAGCCATTTTCCTGCTTTTTTCTTGCACTGCGTGCGCTACTGTGAGCTTTTGTCGCCGCCGCACAATGCCTCGCTGACAGTGGGGCCACACATGTCGGGCACGAATGCGTAAGCGGAGGGAGGCCTTGACGGCTCACGCGTCTGGTCCGCGCCACGCGTCGGGTCAATTTGATGTTATGGACCTCATTCGGATAGATGGGCCGACTTTTCGCGTTGGACCTTAAAAGGCCGCTGCTTTTCGCTTCACCGACAGCGGGGCCAGGACACACGTCGCGCGACAACTGGCACGGTTGGTATTCCTCTGGGAACGCACACGCGCGTGACCCTGTAGCTAGGGAAGTGGGTTTTAATTACCCATCCGTTCGCGTGCAGCAGTGATGCTTAGGGTAGCCCGCGGCGTGATGGGACACTGCGCTGCCGTGGGCCTAAAAATTGAGGGGCAGCATGCTGTGCAGCCCTCACTCTGGTCCGCGCTTACCTCTACCACTCCTCAGACCGGAACGCAGAGAGAGGGAGTGCACAAGACCGAAAATTTAGAGAGAGAGAGAGAAAGAGAGACTGGAAACATGTCCTCCTCTTCCTTCTTGGGCTCAGGAGAGGGACGAATGGCTGGAGGCGGCGCTGGCGGAGATGCCGTCGCCGCCTCCTTCGCCGTGTCCGATCCAGCCCGCGCTGCAGGTGGAGATAGAGGCCTACGGGCAAGCCGCGGGCCTCGCTATCGCGATCGAGGCCATGTTGGCGGAGCACGCCCAAACTGCGCTAACAGGCAGCAGCTGCCAGACCGCCATCGCTTCTCAGAAGTGAGGAGGAGGAGAACGTGGAGGCGGCGCAGATTGCCGCGGATGCGGAGTTTGCTGCCGCACAAGTGGCGGAGGAGGAGGCGCCCTTGGCGGAGGATGCGGTTGAGAATGCCGCCGAATGGGAGGCCACCGCGGAGGCGGTAGCGGAAGCGGCCATGGTGGTCCCGTCGCCGCTCATGGGCACGAGCGTCCACAGGCGGATGGCACGGCATGCGCGAGCACCTGTGCCATCGGCAAGCGGTGCTCGCCTCGCTGCTGGTGGCGCTATCTCCAGATCCCGCTGGCCACCGGAAGCGCTGCTGTCGCACTTAGGCGCAACGGGGTAGCGTAGGGGTAGTATTTGGGCACCATCAGAATCGTTAGGCGCTGGTGCCCCTTTGCGGCTGGGCTGCCTTTGCTCGTAAAATTCCTTGTCCTTGTGTAAATATAATTCCTCTTTTCGGTGGAATTTCGAACCCTCTTCGTTGAACCTCCTTGTGTCCTTTCTTGCTTAAATCTATCATGCAAAACTTGGAGAACTGGATGAAAACTAACGAAATCCCTAAAGCAAATTTAAGAGTTTAGAGAGAATGAGCTTAAATGAAATTTTTATTTTTGTAAAGATAGCCATCCAGCCCCCAGGGCCGTGGCAAGTCCAAGTGCGATCTTGGAGTTGGGCGTGGTATAAAGACTATAGTGACTTGGAAAAATTTCACGCAAATTCCGAATCACCGTGCTTTAGCGAGGCCGCGTGGAGATCTTGAGCTCAGAATTTAAGGATTTAGGAAAAATATGCGAAAAATGCCCAGCCCCCGAGCGTTAGGTAGGCCGCGTCGCCTTAGGCTAGTTAAAGGCTCGAGTACAAAGAAAAAACCTTGAAAAAGGAAGCCCCCGAGCATCGGCGAGGCCGTGCGGCGATGCAGGCTGGGTGGAAGTGAGGGTCTAGGAGATTTTGGCCGGTAAGTTTCCATTTCCCAGGCTTCAGCTAGTTCGCGCGCCAGCACATTTAGCCCTTGCTCAGTGTGAGTTTTGAACTGCTTGGGCTATCATCTTAGGAGTTCTTGGGCTGGGACCCGAATCCGCCTTCCCCATCAAACTTGACATGGGCTTATTGTACCTTGGGCAACGGGAGTTCCACATCAGCATGAGCTGCTACTAGAATGCGAGGAGGTGTCACTATCCTGTCAGAGTAGCACTCTGAGTGCTCTATCCTTAGTCACGATTTGGCCACGTTGCTTGCCAAGGCGGTGTTCGAGCCCGGCGAGCTTATGATTAGGGAAAGATGCTCTTTTGGAATTGAAATAAAGGAGAGTTACGACCTGATTAGGCGAGAACGCGTCAGGAGGGAGATGTTCCATGAGCTAGAGAGCCTGCTCTCATCCTTGTCGCCTAGGCATATCGAGCCCGTGCGGGCTGCCAACACTACATTGTATGGTCCCTTCCACTTGGGGCTGAGCTTGTTGGAGCCCGCGAGGTTCTGTACGCGACGTAGAATCAAGTCTCCTACTTGCAGGGTCCTTGTTTGTACGCTTTCGCACACAATGACGCAGTTGTTCTGTTTGGCAAAGCCACTGCCCGGGAGTAGGAGTGCTCGCGCGTCTCTAGCAGGTCGAGGTCGAGCTGCCGCTCCTCGTCGTTGGCCACGTAGCTGGTAGGACGGCTTCCGATCCATAGACGAGCCAGAAGGGAGTCTCTCCGATAGCCCGATTGGACGTTGTCCAGACTGCCCAGAGGACTGACGGCAACTCATCGACCCAACCTTGTTGCTTTGCTTTGAGGGCGTTGTAAATCCGCTTCTTGAGGCCTTACATTATCTGGCTGTTAGCCCGCTCTGCCACCCCATTGCTCTGTGGATGGGCCACTGATGCCAGGGCGAGCTTCATGCTGAGCTCTTCACAGTAGTCGTCGAACTCCCGGCTCGTGAATTTTGGGTGCCATTGTCAGCGATGATCCTGCTGGGCACGCCAAATCTTGCGATGATGCTTCGGAAGAAATGTACCGCGACCGCTGCGGTGATGTTGAGACCGGCTCGGCCTCGATGCACTTGGTAAAGGTGTCGATGGCTACGAATAGGTACGTCTTGCCACTGAGCCCTTTGGGAAACGGTCCCAAGAGGTCCATGCCCCAGACCGTGAATGGCCACGCTAGTGGAATTGTTTGCAGCTCATACGCGGGCTTGTGCGTCATCCGCGCGTGGTATTGGCAAGCTCCGCAGCGCTTGACTAAAGCTTCTGCATCACTCATCGCAGTGGGCCAGTAATAGCCCATCGGAATGCTTTGCGACGAGGGTTCTGTGTGAGGGATGGGCGCCACAGATGCCCTCGTGTATGTCGGATAGAAGGTACTTACCTTCTTCTTTGGTAACGCACTTACAAAGTACGCCATTAGCACCCCTTCGGTACAATGAGCCCCATGCAGACGGTAACCTTGGGCTTGTCTTTTTAACTGGGAACGCTCAGCTGCGTCCTGGGGAAATGTCGCGTGCTCCAAGAACTGAACGAATGGCGCCATCCAGGTGTTGCTTTGCTCGAGGTATGAGACAGTATTGGATGTCTCGGTGTGGGGGATAGTGGACGTCCTAGTGGCCTCCTCTCCGAAGGGAATGGAGGGCTTTAAAAGGTGCTGCACTAGCACCCCCGGCGAGGCCTGTTCTTGCGAGGATCCGAGCTTAGCGAGCTTCTCAGCTTTGTTGTTGTCTTCCCTAGGAATGTAGCTAATTTCGATGAAATGCTTCCCCAGTTTCCTCACTTCCCCAGGTACCGCGCCATCGAAGTCGCCGGGCCTGTTCGAACTCCCCTCTGACCTGGCGGACGATGAGCTGCGAATCCCTTTCGCAACAAGCCGTTTGATGTCGAGCACAATGCTTGCTCTTAGGCCCGCTAGTAGGGCTTCATACTCCGCGGCGTTTTTTGTCGCCGCGAAGTGTATTTGTACGACATGTTGGAGTCGTTCTCCGTTAGGGGAGACGAGAACGAGACCGCATCCTGATTGCCCAGACTGGGGTGATCCGTCAAAGAACAAAGTACTCCAACCTACCTCCCTCTCGGGCTCTGGAGAGCCTACCTCTAGCTCATCCAGCCTGGTCAATTCTGCCACGAAATCTACCTGGGCCTGGGCCTTGATCGCGGCATGGGATACGAACTGAATATCGAACTCGCCAAGCTTGACTCCCCACTTTGCGACCCGGCCTGTGGCCTCCGTGTTTCAGAAAATGTCCTTGATCGGGTAGGTGGTCGGGACCATGATCTGATGGGCTTAGAAATAGTGATGCAACTTGCGTGAGGCCATTAGCTGAGTGTAGCATAGTTTCTGAAGGTCGGGGTAGCGCTCCTTAGGCCTGGCGAGCACCTCGCTCATGTAGTAGTTGTTTCCCGTTTCATTCCACTGGCAGCACCGCGCTTGCGGCATTCGGTGTTACTGAGAGGTACAGCAGGAGGACTTCCCCGAGCTTCGGAGTGGTGAGGGAGCAATGAGGCGAGGTAATCGCTTCACGAGCAGTAAACGCCGCCTCAGGCTTCCTCTCGCCCAAATTAAAATGCTGTCGGTTTATGAAGAAGCTTGCAGAAAGGCGCACTTCATTCTCCATGGCGGGAGATGAAGCGGCACAAGGCCGCCATCCTACCCGTGAGGGATTGGATGTCCTTCATGCAGGTCGGCGACCTCATCCTTTCAATGGCCTCTAACTTTTCGGGGTTCGCACCGATGCTCGCCCCGCCTATCACGTAGCTGAGAAGCATGCCGGACTTAACACCGAAGACGTATTTCTCAGGGTTTAACTTGACCCGGTGCTGTCTCAGGTTGTCAATGGTTTCCCGTAGGTCGGACATGTGGTCCCGGGCTTCCTGGCTCTTCACTACAATGTCCTCTACGTAAACTTCGATGTTGCGCCCTATTTGATCAGGGAGAGTTTTTTGCGTGAGTCGCTAGAACGTGGCGCCAGCCTTTTTGAGACCGAAAGAGATGGTCGTACAGCATAACGTGCTGAAAGGCGTTACAAAGGCGGTTTTTTCCTCATCCTCCTTGGACAGCGTGATCTGATCGTAACCGGAGTAAGCGTTCAGGAAACTAATCAAGGCTCAGTCCGCGGTGGCGTCGACTAGCTGATCTATGCGCGGAAAGGGAAAGTTATCCTTGGGGCTGGCGGAGTTCAAATCGCGATGGTCGACATACATACGCCACTTGCCTCCCTTCTTCTGTGCCACAGCTGGGTTCGCAAGCCAATCGGAGTGCTGTACTTCATGAACGAAACCCGCCGGAGCGAGTTTTACCGACCGGTCTTGATGATCTTGGCCTTCGGGCCGAATATGCCTCCGCACTACCTTACCGCTTTTTTGTCGCCGCATGACGGCTAGACTGTGCTCAATCACCTCCCTTGGGACACCGGGCATATCGGACGGTTCCCATACGAACGCGTCCGTGTTTGCCCGGAGGAAGGTAACGAGCTCGAGTTCCTATTGGGCCCCGAGGTTCGTCCCTACATGGACCACCTTGAAAGGGTCTGTCTCTGTGAGGAGAATGGCCTTGGTGGGCTCCTGCGGCTGCAGTGCCACCTTCGGGCGGGCAGTGGAGCGCTCTTTCTTGCTAGGACCACGGGAGGGAGCTGGCCTACCTTGGCCAGTGTGGTCTCGTCGTAGTTCAGGGTCTTCTTGTGGTTCCCTCTAACAATGATGACTCCCCTTGGCGCCGGCATCTTCAAGAAGTGATAGGCGTGGTACCGCCATGAACTTGGAGAGCACGGGGCGGTCTAAGATGGCGTTGTAGGGAAGGTCGGTCTCCACTACCTCAAAAGTCATGTATTCGGTCCTAAAGTTGGTGGAAGAGCCGAACGTCACAGGCAGTGCGACCTGTCCGACAGGGCAGAGGGACGAACCCATGGAATGGGACGGTGATATCCTTGATTTTGGAGAGCGGACCTGCATGATTCTAAGAACGTGCGAGGTGATGATGTCCAGAGAGCTCCCGCTGTCCATAAGGACGCGGTCAACGCGGGCGTTGCCGATGGTCAGGCATAGCACCAGCAGGAGGCGGTGTGGCTAGGAGAGTCCAGTCGGGCAGTCCATCACCGAGAAGGTGATCACCTGGCTGGACCAAGGCGGAGACTCCGACGCGGGTTTGCCACGAGAGATGTGGACGACCTCGCGAGACCCGGCCTTGAGCTCGCAGTGAGACCCATAGGCCGAGGTACCGCCAAAGATGACGGCGACGTGGCTGTGGGCTTAGGGAGGCCTTCGCCTTGGGCGCCCCGCGGAAGGGGCGGCATGGCCACGAGAAGTCCTCCAGTTATCGCCCACGTCGGCGGCGCTTGCATGCAGTCGTGGCCGTGGGCGCCGTGAAATCAGAGAGAAGAGGTTCGGGTTGTCGAACGGGTCCTCACCTCTGCAGACGCGGAGGCCGGCCCAGACGCACTCCCTGGCCGCGCAGCCTCCCTCCGGTTGGGGGCGGTCGCGGCTGGCACTGTGGCAGCGGGCGCCCGGGATGGTCGGGCTCAACGAAAGCAACGAATTTGGCGGGCTGCTCCGACCTCTTCTTCTTCTTCTTCTTCTTCTTCTTCTTCTTCTTCTTCTTCTTCTTCTTCATCATCATCATCATCTTGTCAGCCTCGGCCTTGCCTAGGCCGTAATCGGCCTTGGCCTTCTTCTTGGCGTGGGCGCGGCCTCTCTTGCGCTCGATCGCCTCAGAGACGTTGACGTAGAGGGCCACGGTGCGGAAGTGTTCGCTCGTGGTGTAGACCGGGTGGAGCTCGAGGTCCTCGGTGTAGCGTCGGTGCCTCACGCCATCCTTGAAGGCTTCGATGATGGTCTCATCCGAGACGCAGGGGATAGTGTTGCGGGCTCTCACGAACCTGCACACGAAATCCTGGAGACTCTCGTCGTCTTGCTGCACCACAAGCTTCAGATACTGGGGACATCCGGAGCTGGCGTAACACCCTTGAAAGCTCGTATAGAAGGTGTCGGTGTAATAAATACCGGCATGAGAGAGCCCTAGGAAGGCCGAGAGGCCCCACGCACAAAGTGGCGAGCAAGGCCCCCAACAGTGGGCGAGCCCCTCAAGGTCGGGAGGGCCCCACGCCACAAAGGGGCGAAAGCAAGGCCAGCCAGGCTGGCATGAAGCTCCCTCGGAGGTCTGTGAGGGCCCCACGCCGCCGGGCGAAAGCAAGGCCCTCAAAGACGCGGGCGAGCCCCTCAGAGGCCAAGAGGCCCCACACGCCAGCCGGGCGTAGCAAGGCCCCGCCGCTGGGCGCAGCCCTCGAAGGCGGGGAGGGCCCCACGCCAAAGTGGGCGAGAAGGCCTCAGCATGCTGGGCGAGCTCCTCTCGAAGCCACGAGGGCCCCACGCCAAAGCGGGTGTATGGGCGAGCCCTCCGACGATGAGGCGAGGGCCCCACGTACAAGTGCGTGCGTGGGCGAGCCCCTCCGACGATGAGGCTTAGGGCCCCACGCGGCCAGCGGTGCGCATGGCGAGAGCCCCTCTGGAGACTCAGCGGGGCCCCGCCAAAGCCGGGCTCAAGGCAGCAGGGAGCATTGCGTATGAGTCTTGGGCGGCTCCCCCTACGCGCGGGCGACTAAGCGCATTTAATGAGACATCACGCCGGATAGACATCGGAAGAAATGATTACCGCTACGCGACCTTGCAGTCTCGGCGAGCTACCGCACTGTGGCGCAGTAAGAATTGACCGCAGAGAGAAGGTTTGCTTGAGGAGGCCGCCTGTGTCGAGGGAGCAGTAGGCCCCATCCGCAGATTCACCGTGCAGGATCGCGAGGGTCGAGGCCACTTGCGGCACGCGAGGGCGGCAGCATAGGCGGCGCGGCGCAGACGTTGCCTCTTCTGCCGTGTCTTGTCGCACCGAGAGCATCAGATCGCTTACTTCTCGGCTCTCTCCGCCATTTCAAAGCTTGTATAAAAGGAGGGGAGAGAGGGAGAAAGAGAAAGGAGGAAAAAGAGGAGCATTCGCATTCGAGACACTCAGAAACACATTCCCATTCAACCACAATCGAAAAGAGCTAAGGCTCAAGAGAGAGTAGGACTATTACCCGCGAGGGGTCCGAACTCGTAAATCGCGGTCGCCCTTGCCAGCCCGACGCCAAATCGGATCGAGCTTGATCGAAGTTGGCTAGCAGACTCAAAAATCTGACCAGGTGTGATCCGCAAGTGGTTGAGCTGAGAACACGCCGTCGCTGGCGCGCTGTAGGGGGCGCTTAGCATCGGCTCGCTCTTCACCCTTCTTCAAGAGGGCGATGGCGAGCAAAGAATTCGCGATGGAGCAGAAGCGATCACAGAGCGTGGCCACGAGTCGGGCCGCGGCGATGGCGGTGGATCACCCCGGCGTGGCCGCCCGCCTAGGGTTGGAGCTCCTGGCGAAAGGCACGGCCGCTGCTAGGCGGCGCCTGCCTTGAGGAGTGCACTCCAAGACAGAACTCCACGCGCCGTGGCCTTGTTGGAAAACCCACCCGTTCCGGTGACTTCGGACTTTCGCGGCGCCGTGGTTGGCTGCCTTGGCCCGCTACGACGACGCTGGCCATGGGCGGTGGTGCAGTTTGGGCGGGGAACCGCGCTCGCTGTCCTCCTCTGCTTTGTTGCTCCTCGACTCTCTCGCAGATCTCCGGTGAGGAGGGGCGGGCCAAGACGACAAGAGCGCGACTTTCACGGCCTTAGGGCAAGCGTGTGTGGTCGCGATCTCCGGTCCCATCCGGAGGACCGCCACTTGTCGCATGGAGAAGACTCGCGTGACAAGCTCCGCAGGGGCCGCGATCGGCCAGGATGCGATCGCTGGCTGCCGCCGCCGGCGCGGGACCAGCAAGAGGGTTCCCGCAGAGCTGCCAAGGAGGGTGGCGTCTTGGCGCCGCCTAGGCGACGGGTGGCGGGCGAGGACCGCGCTCAGAGCAGGAGGCTCCGACGCCGGGTGCCGCGCTTTTCTAAGGAGTCCACGCCAAGGCCCAAAGGCTGTCAAACGGTTTCGTCCGCCCCATCGAAAGTACGACGGCTCCACCAACCCCGGCGAGTTTTTGCAGATCTATACGACGGTGATGCAGCCTGACCGGAGGGTTGGGGAAGGTTCGCTAACTACTTTCCCGCGGGT